>CM019700.1:36218919-36431419 GCA_009760885.1 Achatina immaculata | reverse complement strand
TATTGTCAAGGCTTCCCCCGAGGTCATGGACCAGATGCCAAGGCTCTTTAAAGACACAGAAAATCTGGCTGTAAGACCACCAGAACGTCTGTGCCAGAAGCCACAAAAACGTCTATCTACTTAATATCAGTGTGATATACGCAAGAAGTAAAGGTCAAAGGTCAGATACACGACAATGTGAAAATAAAATATAGACACAAAAGGTTAAAAAAAAAGCAGATAAAGGTGGTAGCCTTTTTTTTGTTGCCATGAAGGCACCTAGGGATAGTGTCCACCATTTCTTGACCTGTCAGCACACTAGAGGTTGATGTGGTCAGCATCAGGCCTGTCCGCCTTTCCTTCCCCGGCTTCTACATGTTTCTACATAGTGGTAACTGGGCCACTTCCGGTCAGATTCGAACCACAGACCTTCTCCATGATAGGCTAGCTCTTCGTCACTCAGACCTACAACTAATAGGGCCGTGTCCAAGTTTTGATACGTAAACATCTTCCAGCAGCGAACAAATATGATCTATGTAACTTTACTGCACAAGCGTCACCAACTTTAACCCTTTCCAGTCCCGTGAAAAACATTTCGTACATTCATCAAATGTCACTTTTTTTAACGCTGTGTCCGTATCTTAAAGAAATGACACATCAATACCATAATATAACTGAGTTCACGCAATAGTCAGTCAGTCATTTGCATGTCCCTTGCGGAATTTTATCTCCCTAACAGCTCTCCTGTAGGCCTCTCGGTTGTGAGCAAGGCTGATGCATCCATTTGCAGATTATCCACGATGTCTTGCAGCTATCTTCATCTTAGTCTTCCTCTCTTTCTTTTTCCCATTATGTATCCTTCCAGTACGGTCTTCTCTAAATTATCATGACGTTTAATGTGTCCAAAATATTTAGGTTTTCTCTGTTTAATCCTCTTTACTAGCCAGCCTTCTTCAATATTAAGTTCTTGTAGTACAGATATATTTGTTCTTTTTTTTTGTGTCCTTGATATTTGAAAGACCCTTCTGTAGCTTTTATATTAAAAGGCATTTATGTGTTTCTCGGCTGTTTTGTTAAGTGTCCAGGTCTCACAGGCGTATGTTGCGATGGGAAAGATGCGTGCAATAACGGACAGAAAAATGAACTTGCAAGTTAGATATCATTTCATGTTTTAATATACGAATATGTTCTAAAAATCCGGGTGGAAATTAGAATGAAACGATGAAGAAAAAAAAATATATACGTCAGCGAAAAAAAAAACAAAAAACAAACCCGCAGAACATGTAGATAAAACTGATTCTACACGAACAAAAACAAAATGAATTTGACAAAGCCCATAGACATATCTATGAGAGACATATCTTCTCGTTCCTCTTAGATATAAGTAGATGTTCCAGAGGTTTCTGAAGGATTTACTGTATGATGGAGTGAACGAAGCAAATCATGGCTGACTACAGACGATGATTCTAGGAACAGCACAGAACCTAGCACACTCTAAGGAGGGACACGAAAAGTCCAGGACGTAAACCCCAACAACGTCGAAAGCATTTCTGTTGAAGACTCGCCAAAGACGATTAAGCTGAAATATTTACATCTGAGACGGACGCTGGCCCGTGGCGCTACCAGATCCTGGAGACAACTACGGGCATCGTTCTGTTGACCACGTCTCCAGACTTAGCTTGACCTAGATCTTCAGATGACAGACATTAGAGCCTGACAGAAAGGGTCACGTGAAATGGCACAATGCAAAAAAAAAAAAAGCTTGGTACATGGAAAAGTAAAAGGAAAAAGAGGAAGAGCTTGACAATGATGTAGACTGAGGGACTGGATTCATCCAAACAAATGTCAGAGCAAGGTGGAGGGCCATTATAGCGAACATTCCATGAAGAGATGGCACAGGGTGATGAAGTATCTTTGAAAGAAGAAGAAGAAGAAGAAGAGACATCTCGCTAAAGTCGTAATCAACCGGAAAATACCAGCAGTCACAACCGATTTCTGCCCTCATCACAAGGGAGGGGGGAGGGGGAGAGGTCACAGATCTAAACTTCCTGTCACGTGACACGCTAGACTTGACCTTTGAACTTTCATTCGCACATCTATTAAAAAAAAACAAACAAACTACATACAAATCTAGTAGAATTGAGACCGCTAAATCTGAGCTAGGGACTCGATTCTAGAACATACTACAATGTAGGTACAATGACCTACAGTTACATGTAACATTACATTGTAATGGTTATTTACATTGAACAAGTGAGTGGACAACGATGCGTTATGACTAGAAATATTCTTGATTACAACAACGTACAGAGCAGTTTGTTTCTTGTATCTGCAAGTGTTGGGCCAGTGTGACCTTGGTCGAACTGTTTTCACACGGAAAAGGTCAACCGATGTAAAACCTGGTAGTTTATGTTTGCGAAGAGGAGCTACAGGGGGTACTTGGTCTGTTGTGTGAGCAAAGAGAGGACACGTGGTCTGATGAGTGAAGAGAGGACACGTGGTCTGTTGTGTGAGCAAAGAGAGGACATGTGGTCTGTTGTGTGAGCAAAGAGAGGACATTTGGTCTGTTGTGTGAAGAGAGGAGACGTGGCCTATTGTGTGAAGAGACGACACGTGGTCTGTTGTGAGAACAAAGAGACGACACGTGGTCTGTTGTGAGAACAAAGAGACGACACGTGGTCTGTTGTGAGAACAAAGAGATGACACGTGGTCTGTTGTGAGAACAAAGAGATGACACGTGGTCTGTTGTATGAGAACAAAGAGACGACACGTGGTCTGTTGTGTGAGAACAAAGAGATGACACATGGTTCATGTTATGAGTCCAAAGAGAGGACATCTGGCCTGTGATGTGAGAACAAAGAGAGAATATATTATCTGTGATGTGAGAACAAAGTGAGGACAAGTGCTCTGTGGAGGAAGAATAAGGAGTACACGTTGAGAGTAATGTTAGAATAAAGAGAGGACATGCGGTCTGTAATGTGAGAATAAAGAGAGGACATGCGGTCTGTGATGTGGGAACAAAGGGAGGACATGCGGTCTGTATTGTGAGAACAAAGAGAGGACATGCGGTCTGTGATGTGGGAACAAAGAGAGGACATGCGGTCTGTAATGTGAGAATAAAGAGAGGACATGCGGTCTGTAATGTGAGAATAAAGAGAGGACATGCGGTCTGTGATGTGAGAACAAAGTGAGGACATGCGATCTGTATAATGAGAACAAAGAGAGGACATGCAGTCTGTGTTATGAGAACAAAGATAGGACATGTAGTCTATGCTGTGATAACAAAGACAGTACAAATGACCTAATTTGCTAAACAAAGAGAGGACAGGCGTCATGTATTATGAGACACTGAGGTACCCCTTTGAAAATGTACATGAATATCTATTTCTGACAGTTTCAGACACTGAATACGATATGAGTTCATGTATACGGGACTCATTCATGGACTAGCATCTGTCTTTCTTACACATCTTCGTGCTCTGTCGATATTTTCTTCCAGTATTCCTTCTATTTTCATCATTTTTCACAAAAGAAACTTATCTGTCGTCTTATCTTTTATCTGCAGATGCCATGAACAAGAGATGTGAAAATAAAATCACTTCTCTACAAGAAAACGAGAAGTAGACAAATGAAATCGTTATCTACTTTTTCTATCTACTTAACTAAATATAGACATATAACAATGTTCCACAACGATAAAAGTGAATATACAAACCCTAGTCGTGTTTATGTGTCGACAGTGTTTAGTATATTCACTTCGATTTATGTACATTACAAGGTATAAAAATTTGTAGCAATACTAAAATTTGTAGTATTATTTGTAGCAATGGACTGTGTACGGCAGTCGCTGTTTCATCGCCACATTCAGGTCAACACACGAAGGGACATAACTCTGCAAATATTTCACACGCAGGTACAGGCGCAGTTGTCTTTCTTCCTCCCCCAAAAACCTCACATTAATGACACATTCACCTCGTTAACAAATTTTTAGCCTTAAACCTGGTTTGTCTCGTTTTACTTCTTTATCATGCAAATGACATGAACAGTAAATACTCGCGCATTGTTTTTAAATGAAGAGGATCAATTTAGTGTCAAATTTTGTAAAGGCTCTTCATTATTTTCAATCTTTTTGAAAGCCAGTGAGGTGCATATCTGCCCAATGATTCTGTGAATTGCTGTCTCTTAATAGTGTCACACATTCTCTTAACATCACGACCTGTTTATTTAAGAAATGACGGCTATCAATTATGTTCAAGTCTGAATTAATAACAAAGTTAACCATAATATATTCATAACAGCCACACATTAAAAAAAAAAAAAGTAACCTACAGAAAGTGACTGGACTTAGGTAACCTGATTTCTCCGTGAATCCCGGCCGGCAGTCCATTTTCACGAAACTTGTTACATACCAAGTGGAGGAGTTTTATGTTATCATGTCTGTTCCGTAAAGTTCTATAGATCATTTTGTTTGCGCACGTCGGATCTACGCATATCGAAACTACGTAAAGTCAGGTACCGTAATTATATAGTCACTTTTGACCAAACCAAACCTGTGTTTCATAAAAATGCTTTATTAAAATACCTCACAATCATAACCTTTCATGGTTAATGTTCGGGTTTAATTGTATGGTTATTTTTTTTAAAAATGTGGATATTTACGATAACGGCTTCAGCTGGAGAGTTCACGTTTTTGTTGAGAATGAGAACAATTTCCCTTCTTTCTTGTCAAATACCGACGAAGGGAAGTAACCCTATAAAATATCACATCTATGCAGGGAGGTAACTAGCAGCATAACAATGTTCGAGAGATACACAAACCAATTTTTTGAAGAAATGCTTTCTATGCCTTTTAAAGTTCTGGAAAAATATTACATAAAGCACAAACACATCTCTCACAGTTACCTTCATGTGCACAGATCCGAACTCTAGCACTACAGTTTATCACCAGCAAGTCAGAGAACTCAACAAAAATATGAAGTAAAGCGATGAGACGAGAGAGAGAGAGAGAGAGAGAAATAGAGAGAGAGAGAGAGAGAGAGAGAGAGAGGAACTGAAATTTGTAGATAAGAGCCTTATCTGGGATTAAAGATTAAACTATTTTTATCCCGTTTTCAGAGTTGACAGTATAGGAAAGAAATGGGGGAAAAAAAAAAGAAAATAGTGTCAGGTTGTCACAGAAATGTCTAGATTCTGACAACCATTTCCTGCTTCTTGTTGTTGTTGTTGTTGTTGTTGTTGTTGTTGTTGTTACAGACATGTTCAGACTGCTACAGACATATCTGGGCTGTTACTTACTTACACATACACACATACATATAGACTGTCGCAGAGACATTCAGATCTCCGACAGAAATATTTAGACTGTTATAGAAACTTTTTGACTTTTTTTTTAAAAGATAGGTTTATAACATTTAGACAGTTACAGAAATACATCTTAAGATTGCTCAGGAAATATTTAGATGCTGTTATACAAATATTTAGATTGTTACAGAAATATTCAAAATTGTTACAAGAAAATGTGGTTCATTTGATCGATCACTGAGATAGATGGGTTCTGCGGAAAATGTTTGTTTTAGCAGTAAGTAAGATATTGTTTGTTATAGTAGTAAGTAAAGTGATGTTTGTTATAGTAGTAAGTAAAGTATTTTTGTTATAGTAGTAAGTAAAGTGATGTTTGTTATAGTAGTAAGTAAGGTATTGTTTGTTATAGTAGTAAGTAAGGTGATGTTTGTTATAGCAGGAAGTAATATGATCATGTTAAAGAAGACAACATCTGGACAAAGAGAAATAGATAAGATTCTGATTTATATGTTAAGTAATTCAATATTATAGTGAGAGAGAAAGAGTGTGTGAGAAGGAGAGAGAGAGTGTGTGAGAGGGAGAGAGAGAGTGTGTGAGAGGGAGAGAGAGTGTGTGAGAAAGAGTGAGAGGGAGAGTGAGAAAGAGTGAGAGAGAGTGAGAAAGTAAGAGAGAGAGAGTGTGATAAAGTAAGAAAGAGAGAGAGAGAGTAAGTAAGAGAAAGCGAGAGACAGAGAAAGAGAGAGTAACAGAGAGCTAGAGAGAGTGGGAAAATGAGAGAGAGAAAGAGTAAGAGTGAGAGTGAGAGACAAATTGAGAGAGAGAGAAAGAGTGAGAGAGAGAATATGAGAGAGACACAGAGTGAGATAGAGAGAGTGTGAGAGAGAGAGAGACAAAATGAGAGAGAGAGAGAGTGTGTGTGAGAGAGAGAAAGAGTAAAAGTGAGAGAGACAAAATGAGAGAGAGACAGAGTAAGAGTGAGAGAGAGAGAAAATGAGAGAGAGAGAGAGTAATATTGAATATACTGAATAAATTGAAAGGGAAAAAAAGAACATTAAAAATGTTACAACGAGCGACATTCCAATGGCTACTGAAACTGACGCAGTTCTCAAACCACAAACTCCTCCAACAACAAACTCAAGAAACTCAAATTCAAACTCAATTCATCCACTCATCAGCTACAGCTAGATATAGCATAAATGTTCTTGAAAAAAAAATATCCTTTTGGTCTTTGTTCAGCTGTGATTATTAAAAGAAATCATCTATTAATCATTACCATAATCATTCAAACAAAGGCGATATTTCACTGGTTACGCGTTCAGAGAATTTGAGTCCGAATTCAGCGGGACCAAACCCACGTCCACTCCGTCCTCTTGCACGCTGTTAGCCTCCTTGCCATCAGCCTGGTAGGCCGTTTTGATGCTGGTCATCATGTTGACCCGGATTTGGCGGAAGATGATGAGAATTTCTTCCACTGGAGCCACAACAATAACCACGGCAGCCATCAGAAATGCCCACGTCTGTCAGAGATTAGACAAAAATCCAGTTTAGTGTGCGAACTGCAGCCAAAAACAGTAAAGAAATAAAATCCAGTTTAATGTATAAAACAGCCAACATAGTAAAGAAACAAAATCCAATTCAGTATATAAAACTACAGTCAACAAAAAGAAATAAACTCCAGTTTAGCGTATAAAACTGCAGCCAACATAGTAAAGAAATAAAATCCAGTTTAGCGTATAAAACTGCAGCCAACATAGTAAAGAAATAAAATCCAGTTTAGCGTATAAAACTACAGCCAACATAGTAAAGAAATAAAATCCAGTTTAGCGTATAAAACTGCAGCCAACATAGTAAAGAAATAAAATCCAGTTTAGCGTATAAAACTGCAGCCAACATAGTTCATTCATTCATTCATTTGCATGTCCCTTGCGGAACTTTGCCTCCCAAACAGCACTCCTGTAGGCCTCTCGGTTGTGAGCAAGATGGCCTGCTGCTGTTGCATCCATTTCCAGATCGTCAACGATGTCTTGCAGCCATCTTCGTCTTGGTCTTCCTCTTCACAAAATCCAATTCAGTATATAAAACTACAGTCAACAAAAAGAAATAAACTCCAGTTTAGCGTATAAAACTGCAGCCAACATAGTAAAGAAACAAAATCCAGTTTAGCGTATAAAACTACAGATAACACACACAAAGAAAACAATGTAGAAGATTCGACAGTTCTTAAATCTGACAGTTGAACTAAAATGAAGGTATACGTCTCTAGTGTGATAAGTGGTTTTCAAATGTGACAACATTTTACTGAAAGGAGACAAGATTTTAAATTAAATATGACATATTTTACACAGGTGTGACTTGTTGGATGATTTTTGCTGGTCATGCTGATGTTTGCTGGCCATTCTGATGTTTGCTGACCATTCTCATGTTTTCTGGCCATTCTGATGTTTGCTGGCCATTCTGATGTTTGCTGACCATGAAAGAGTGTGTGAGAAGGAGAGAGAGAGTGTGTGAGAGGGAGAGAGAGAGAGAGAGTGTGAGAGGGAGAGAGAGTGTGTGAGAAAGAGTGAGAGGGAGAGTGAGAAAGAGTGAGAGAGAGTGAGAAAGTAAGAGAGAGAGAGAGTGTGATAAAGTAAGAAAGAGAGAGAGAGAGTAAGTAAGAGAAAGCGAGAGACAGAGAAAGAGAGAGTAACAGAGAGCTAGAGAGAGTGGGAAAATGAGAGAGAGAAAGAGTAAGAGTGAGAGTGAGAGACAAATTGAGAGAGAGAGAAAGAGTGAGAGAGAGAATATGAGAGAGACACAGAGTGAGATAGAGAGAGTGTGAGAGAGAGAGACAAAATGAGAGAGAGAGTGTGTGTGAGAGAGAGAAAGAGTAAAAGTGAGAGAGACAAAATGAGAGAGAGACAGAGTAAGAGTGAGAGAGAGAGAAAATGAGAGAGAGAGAGTAATATTGAATATACTGAATAAATTGAAAGGGAAAAAAAGAACATTAAAAATGTTACAACGAGCGACATTCCAATGGCTACTGAAACTGACGCAGTTCTCAAACCACAAACTCCTCCAACAACAAACTCAAGAAACTCAAATTCAAACTCAATTCATCCACTCATCAGCTACAGCTAGATATAGCATAAATGTTCTTGAAAAAAAAATATCCTTTTGGTCTTTGTTCAGCTGTGATTATTAAAAGAAATCATCTATTAATCATTACCATAATCATTCAAACAAAGGCGATATTTCACTGGTTACGCGTTCAGAGAATTTGAGTCCGAATTCAGCGGGACCAAACCCACGTCCACTCCGTCCTCTTGCACGCTGTTAGCCTCCTTGCCATCAGCCTGGTAGGCCGTTTTGATGCTGGTCATCATGTTGACCCGGATTTGGCGGAAGATGATGAGAATTTCTTCCACTGGAGCCACAACAATAACCACGGCAGCCATCAGAAATGCCCACGTCTGTCAGAGATTAGACAAAAATCCAGTTTAGTGTGCGAACTGCAGCCAAAAACAGTAAAGAAATAAAATCCAGTTTAATGTATAAAACAGCCAACATAGTAAAGAAACAAAATCCAATTCAGTATATAAAACTACAGTCAACAAAAAGAAATAAACTCCAGTTTAGCGTATAAAACTGCAGCCAACATAGTAAAGAAATAAAATCCAGTTTAGCGTATAAAACTGCAGCCAACATAGTAAAGAAATAAAATCCAGTTTAGCGTATAAAACTACAGCCAACATAGTAAAGAAATAAAATCCAGTTTAGCGTATAAAACTGCAGCCAACATAGTAAAGAAATAAAATCCAGTTTAGCGTATAAAACTGCAGCCAACATAGTTCATTCATTCATTCATTTGCATGTCCCTTGCGGAACTTTGCCTCCCAAACAGCACTCCTGTAGGCCTCTCGGTTGTGAGCAAGATGGCCTGCTGCTGTTGCATCCATTTCCAGATCGTCAACGATGTCTTGCAGCCATCTTCGTCTTGGTCTTCCTCTTCACAAAATCCAATTCAGTATATAAAACTACAGTCAACAAAAAGAAATAAACTCCAGTTTAGCGTATAAAACTGCAGCCAACATAGTAAAGAAACAAAATCCAGTTTAGCGTATAAAACTACAGATAACACACACAAAGAAAACAATGTAGAAGATTCGACAGTTCTTAAATCTGACAGTTGAACTAAAATGAAGGTATACGTCTCTAGTGTGATAAGTGGTTTTCAAATGTGACAACATTTTACTGAAAGGAGACAAGATTTTAAATTAAATATGACATATTTTACACAGGTGTGACTTGTTGGATGATTTTTGCTGGTCATGCTGATGTTTGCTGGCCATTCTGATGTTTGCTGACCATTCTCATGTTTTCTGGCCATTCTGATGTTTGCTGGCCATTCTGATGTTTGCTGACCATGCTGATGTTTGCTGACCATTCTCATGTTTTCTGGCCATTCTGATGTTTGCTGGCTTTTCTCATGTTTCTGTCCGTTATGATGATTTCTGCCAATTCTGATGTTTGCTGGCCATTCTGATGTTTGCTGGCCATTCTGATGTTTGCTGGTCATGGTGATGTTTGCTGGTCATGCTGATGTTTGCTGGCCATTCTGATGTTTGCTGGCCATTCTGATGTTTGCTGGTCATTCTGATGTTTGCTGGCCATGGTGATGTTTGCTAGTCATGCTGATGTTTGCTGGTCATGCTGATGTTTGCTGGTCATGCTGATGTTTGCTGGCCATGGTGATGTTTGCTGGTGATTCTGATGTTTGCTGGCCATGCTGATGTTTGCTAGTCATGGTGATGTTTGCTGGTCATGGTGATGTTTGCTGGTCATGCTGATGTTTGCTGGCCATTCTGATGTTTGCTGGCCATTCTGATGTTTGCTGGTCATTCTGATGTTTGCTGGTCATGGTGATGTTTGCTAGTCATGCTGATGTTTGCTGGTCATGCTGATGTTTGCTGGCCATGGTGATGTTTGCTGGTGATTCTGATGTTTGCTGGCCATGCTGATGTTTGCTGGTCATGGTGATGTTTGCTGGCCATTCTGATGTTTGCTGGCCATGGTGATGTTTGCTGGTCATGCTGATGTTTGCTGGTCATGCTGATGTTTGCTGGCCACTCTTATGTTTGCTGGTCATTCTGATGTTTGCTGGCCATTCTGATGTTTGCTGGTCATGCTGATGTTTGCTGGTCATGCTGATGTTTGCTGGTCATGGTGATGTTTGCTGGTCATGGTGATGTTTGCTGGTCATGCTGATGTTTGCTGGCCATTCTGATGTTTGCTGGCCATTCTGATGTTTGCTGGTCATTCTGATGTTTGCTGGCCATGGTGATGTTTGCTAGTCATGCTGATGTTTGCTGGTCATGCTGATGTTTGCTGGCCATGGTGATGTTTGCTGGTGATTCTGATGTTTGCTGGCCATGCTGATGTTTGCTGGTCATGGTGATGTTTGCTGGTCATGGTGATGTTGCTGGTCATGCTGATGTTTGCTGGCCATTCTGATGTTGCTGGCCATTCTGATGTTTGCTGGTCATTCTGATGTTTGCTGGTCATGGTGATGTTTGCTAGTCATGCTGATGTTTGCTGGTCATGCTGATGTTTGCTGGCCATGGTGATGTTTGCTGGTGATTCTGATGTTTGCTGGCCATGCTGATGTTTGCTGGTCATGGTGATGTTTGCTGGCCATTCTGATGTTTGCTGGCCATGGTGATGTTTGCTGGTCATGCTGATGTTTGCTGGTCATGCTGATGTTTGCTGGCCACTCTTATGTTTGCTGGTCATTCTGATGTTTGCTGGCCATTCTGATGTTTGCTGGTCATGCTGATGTTTGCTGGTCATGGTGATGTTTGCTGGTCATGCTGATGTTTGCTGGCCATTCTGATGTTTGCTGGCCATTCTGATGTTTGCTGGTCATGCTGATGTTTGCTGGTCATGGTGATGTTTGCTGGCCATTCTGATGTTTGCTGGTCATGCTGATGTTTGCTGGTCATGCTGATGTTTGCTGGCCATTCTGATGTTTGCTGGTCATGCTGATGTTTGCTGGTCATGGTGATGTTTGCTGGCCATTCTGATGTTTGCTGGTCATGCTGATGTTTGCTGGTCATGCTGATGTTTGCTGGTCATGCTGATGTTTGCTGGTCATGCTGATGTTTGCTGGTCATGGTGATGTTTGCTGGCCATTCTGATGTTTGCTGGTCATGCTGATGTTTGCTGGTCATGCTGATGTTTGCTGGCCATTCTGATGTTTGGTGGTCATGCTGATGTTTGCTGGCCATGGTGATGTTTGCTGGTCATGCTGATGTTTGCTGGTCATGCTGATGTTTGCTGGCCATTCTGATGTTTGCTGGTCATGCTGATGTTCATGGACTCTCTTTTAATGTCAGGTGCTGGTTCTGACTTGTGATCAGTTGACCTGGGGCTGCTAGTTTCAGAATTTCTCCTTTAACAAACACGATTAAAAATATATTCGCGCCCTTCGTTTCACTAGAAATAATTGTGGAAACACTCAGGACAGTTGTCCTCACGGGACAGTTGTCCTCACGGGACATTGTCCTCACGGGACATTGTCCTCACAATGAGATACATATATTTTTTTTAAATTCGTGTGAGAACGCACAGCATGGGCTGTCTGGCGAAAAGAATTTCTCTCGTCCTTACTTCATGTTTGCTTCTAATTCATCTCCACCACTCCACCCACTAGTCCTAAATTATGAGCTCATCCGCTGATCCCTTTCTACGTGGGTCGTCACGTTCTCTGGTTACCTGGCTTCCCTGGGTGCATGCAGGTTCTCTGACCTTTGATACCGCCCCACCAACTTGATGGGTCAGCACAACATGGCCGGCAGATAGTTAGATAAATACAGCAGATTACAACGAGACTTTTTGTGGAGTTTGCTTAAATGTGATGTTATTTACTAGAACGTGATAGATTGTGAATAAATATGCGTTATGAGAATGTTTTACAGCTTTAAGGCTAATATTCCTTGAGTGTTACCCGGATGAACCAAAACCGAAAAAGTTTGACATGTGACATGTCAGTCTGTGAAGTTCTAGGCCACTCACCTGTAAGGTTACGACCCAGGTCCTGAACTGGCTTTTCTCCAGGACGTGCATGCTGGCCATGCTGCCTGGGATGACGACGATGAAGAGGACGAGGCTGATGGCTCCACCAATGTAAGCAGTCCACTTGGCAGTCCGGAATACCTGAAAGGTTGGGTTAACTTTCAGGTTGATAAATTTACAAGGAAATGTCACAACGAAATAAAAATCAGACGTTCTCAGGCCAAGTCAGCATTCCAGAAAATGAGAAACATCTTTTGCAACAGATCAATGGAAACAAGATTCCGAGTACTTAAATGTTACATCGAGCCAATTTTGTTATACAGATGTGAAGCACGGTCCATGAATAAGAGAGTACAGCGAGAAATGGAGACCATGGAGATGTGGCTTATAAGAAGGATGTTGAAGGTACCACGGACAGCTAAGAAAACCAACGAAGAAGTCTTAAGAGAGGCTGGAGTTAAAAAGCAAATTACAGCAAAGATCAGAGACAGACAAGCGAGATTTGTAGGACATTTTCTGAGAAGTGATCGCCTACGCCACGCGGCACTTGAATGAATGATTGATTGAGATAAATATACGCACGTCTTTTCTGTCTGTTTTTCTGTCTTTGTCTCTATATTTGTGTCTATGTTTTTCTGTATTTGTTCCTGTATTTATGTTACATGTGTGTATGCGTGTGTATAAAGTATACCTATTTACAAGTACATGAAGAAATAGGTTTAAAACATATTCTGTCAAACTCTACATAAACAGACAAATGTACAACTTACCCTGTCCAGTTCTACATAAACAGACAAATGTACAACTTACCCTGTCCAGCTCTACATAAACAGACAAATGTACAACTTACCCTGTACAGCTCTACATAAACAGACAAATGTACAACTTACCCTATCCAGCTCTATAGAAACAGACAAATGTCCAACTTACCCTGTCCATTTCTATAGAAACAGACAAATGTCAAACTTTCCATGTCCATTTCTATAGAAACAGACAAATGTCCAGCTTACCCTGTCCAGCTCTACATAAACAGACAAATGTCCAGCTTACCCTGTCCAGCTCTACATAAACAGACAAATGTTCAGCTTACCCTGTCCAGCTCTACATAAACAGACAAATGTCCAGCTTACCCTGTCCAGCTCTACATAAACAGACAAATGTACAGCTTACCCTGTCCAGCTCTACATAAACAGACAAATGTCCAGCTTACCCTGTCCAGCTCTACATAAACAGACAAATGTCCAGCTTACCCTGTCCAGCTCTACATAAACAGACAAATGTCCAGCTTACCCTGTCCAGCTCTACATAAACAGACAAATGTCCAGCTTACCCTGTCCAGCTCGTCATAGGTAGGCTTCTCTCCCTCTCTCAGGGACGGGAACTCCTCCTTGAACAACTCGTTCCACGGCTTCAGGGGGTTGTCGATGTCCCTCGCCTTCTGCCACTCGATCAACTCGTCCCCTTTGCTTTTAATCTGCGGGCACACACGAGACAAAAACCTTAAGTCTGGCGAGACATAAAGCAGGTCACTGAGAAGATAAACAACTTTTGGCCTGCACCACCAGATAATAAATGTATCTTTTGTAAACACACTTTAACCCTTGTCTTTCCCAGCTTGAAAAAGGAATCGCCGGAACAGCCCACATTATCTGCAGCTTTTTTTGGGGTCCATCTTATTTCACAAAGACGTTACCCTTTCATCTTTCTTGCTTCTGGTTGCTTTATATAGGGCCCGGCATAAAGCATGGCTGGATTTTAGAAATGGAAAATAAATCAGCGCTATACATGTTTTTAGTAAAAAAAAAAAAGAAGTGAAATGAAACTAAAAAAAGTGGGTATTTTTTTATTATTACTGACAATCATATTTAGGTTTCGAAAATTACGCCGGTTAGATGACCGCCATTACATTTGATACATTCAGTCAGGCGTCTGGAAAATTCCCACATAACACCATTTAAAATGTTCAAAGGGATATTTTCAATGCAGTGTCGGATTCCATCTTTTAGGTCTGCAACTGACTGTGGTCGACTAGCGTACACCGTGTTCTTGAGATCATTCATTCATTTGCATGTCCCTTGTGGAACTTTGCCTCCCAAACAGCACTCCTGTAGGCCTCTCGGTTGTGAGCAAGATGGCCTGCTGCTGATGCGTCCATTTGCAGATCGTCAACGATGTCCTGCAGCCATCTTCGTTTTGGTCTTCCTCTCTTTCTTTTTCCCATTATGTATCCTTCCAATACGGTCTTCTTTAAATTATCATGACGTTTAATGTGTCCAAAATATTTAAGTTTTCTCTCTTTAATCCTCTTTACTAGCCAGCCTTCTTCAATATTAAGTTCTTGTAGTATAGATATATTTGTTCTTTTTTTGTGTCCACGATATTTGGAGAACTCTTCTGTAGCTTTTACATTCAAAGGCATTTATGTGTTTCTCAGCTTGAGATACCCCCACAAAAAAAGAAGTCTGCGGCCGATAAATCCGGTGACCTTGCCGGCCAATGAATATCCCAAATCTGGAAATAAGATGATTGGGAAATGTTTGTCGCAGCATGGCCATGGACTGATGGGCTGTGTGGGCAGTTGCTCTATCTTGTTGAAACTATATTAGTCTATTATTTCTATTGGCGAAGTCTGGAATGAAGTATTCAGTTAGCATCTGCACATAAAGATCGCTATTAACAGTAAGAGGATGCCAAGTGCCAAAGCGTTCCTAACAGCTGATCGCAGAGGGCTACTCAGCAATGCGTTGCGGACTTCTTGAATTCGTTCAGGTGTCTGTTGAGTTCTTGGACGACCAGTAGACAGGTGTCTGTTGAGTTCTTGGAGGACCAGTAGACAGGTGTCTGTTGAGTTCTTGGAGGACCAGTAGACAGGTGTCTGTTGAGTTCTTGGAGGACCAGTAGACAGGTGTCTGTTGAGTTCTTGGACGACCAGTAGACAGGTGTCTGTTGAGTTCTTGGAGGACCAGTAGACAGGTGTCTGTTGAGTTCTTGGAGGACCAGTAGACAGGTGTCTATTGAGTCCCTGGACGACCAGTAGACTTGTTATTAAGGCAATTAGCTGTTTCCTTACATTTCTTAACCCACCTCAGATTTTTTTGTCCTCCGGTCGGGAACATTATCACGGGGATAAAACTCAAAATGGCGACGAAACTTTCGTTGTACAGTAATAGACGATTCTCCACTTTTAAAACAAGTTTCAACGGCGAATGCGCGATTTTGTATTTGCCAAGAAGCCATTGTTAAAAATGACCGTCTGTCTGCTTCATCTCTGACGTCATGTTTTTCTTCACACGTAATCAGTTTCTGCGCACTACGTCAGTTAAATCCAGACATGCTTTATGCCGGACCCTGTAGTAGGTGTATGAAAGATACATGGTTATTCATTCATTCATTCATTCATTCATTCATTTGCATGTCTCTTGTGGAACTTTACCTCCTGTACAGCTCTCCTGTAGGCCTCTCGGTTGCGAGCAAGATGGCCTGCTGCTGATGCGTCCATTTGCAGATTATCCACGATGTCTTGCAGCCATCTTCGCCTTGGTCTTCCTCTCTTTCTTTTTCCCATTATGTACCCTTCCAAGACGGTCTTCTCTACATTATCATGACGTTTAATGTGTCCAAAATATTTGATAATTATATGTTAACTAATTAATTTCCTATCTTACACTTATGATTATTACTAGTTTCGTTGTTTGAAGTCGGTTATTTCTCGTATTTTTTACGGAGCGACGACGCTGTCCACTGTGGCATTCAGCGACCCGTAGCTGACCAAGACCCTATCCCACCTCCTCGTTGCTACTTCCAGTAGCAGGCCTAGCCTGGCTAACGGGGCAGAGATCGCCATATTCCCCCTGGTGGTGGAGCCTGATAAAATAGCATTGCATATCTCCTCCTTTTTTTCTTTTAATTTCTGCCCAGGGACTGGGGAAAATAGCTGCCCTGACCATCTCCCAATCCGACACCGTGGTGTGCCTCAACATCTTCAGTGCATTGACTTCAAAGAATACCAGCTCACAGTTCAAAGGAGAATGAAGAAGAAGAAGAAGAAGAAAAGAAGAAGAAGGTTTTGCAATAGGGCAAGAAAAGAATACAAACAATCCCCGGCTTACGTAAGTGGGTCACTGCACAAACTTAAGCGTACGTTGGTTTTTACTTATCTCAGAATCCTGTATTTGTTTTATAATATCTGCTGGTAGTTTACGCTGTCAGTCTGTTCTCTAACACTAATATTTTTTTTTTATTCTTGCGCACGCTGAAAATGTTTGTAACGTAAGTCAAGATCTACGTATATTGGAGCACCGTAAGTCGGGGTTCCCTTGTAATCAATTACAGGAGAGTTGTACAGTAACAACATAAAAAAAAATTTAATTAAACCTATCCATGGTCAGGATCCCTCCACCCCCCAGCAGGTTTTATTCTTCAGTACTCTCATCGGTGCTAGGGAGTCCTACAACACTTCTTCCAAGAATAAGCTTGAAACGTTTGTTTCTACTGCGCAATAACGATAATTCTTTAGCGTTGTTTTTTTTTCCCACGTATAGATACAGGATCCAAATATCAAACGTTTTCATTGGCCATTTGTAACAGCCAATAGCAGCAGTTGGGGGAATTTAAGGACTTACATCATTGCCCATTTGTAACAGCAAATCGCAACAGTTGGAGACATACAAGGACTCACTTCATTGCCCATTTGTAACAGCAAATCGTAGCAGTTTGACGAATGTAAGGACTTACTTCAGTGGGCATTTGTAACAGCCAATCGCAGCAGTTGGAGGCATATAAGGACTTACTTCATTGGTCATTTGTAACAGCCAATCGCAGCAGTTGGACGAATGTACGGACTTACTTCATTGGTAAGCAGGGAGACAACGATGGTCAGCGTGAGTGACAGACCAAAACTGGTGGTGGAGCCGGCGAGAACGGAGTAGTCCTTGGAAGTGTTCTTGAGGAAGTCGCCGAGCCCGCCCTCGAATGTTGCTGCTGTGATGAAGTTGGCGGTGATCCCTCCCACCAGCCCACTGATACTTCCTGGAGATGAAGACAAGCAGTGTACACTAGTGTGACGATGGTAGTGGTTTAGTCATCATCATCATCATCATCATCATCATCATCATCATCATCATTTCATCACTAGCGGAGTTTAAGACATCTTCGAATCTTTTCTATTCACGTCTTTCCCGCTTTGTTTCATGGATACATTTCTCTTGTTGATATTTCAGTGTTTTCCTCTCCGTCTTTTTCTTTTAAATTACATAACATTGACATTAACGTGGCATACATGTACATTTACCTGACACACGTGGACATTTTACCTGGGACAGGTGGACATTTATTTGGCACAACTGGACAATTTACCTGGTACATGTGGACATTCACCTGATACACGTGGACATTTACATGGCACACATGGACGTTTACATGGCACACATGGACATTTACCTGACACACATGGACATTTACTTGGCCCGTCAGTTCATTAAATTCATCATTTAGGAGAACAAATTTCAGTATCACAATCAATATGCAACCACATAAAAAAGATAAGCCACCTTATTTGGTCCTCAACAACCACCTGCACTAGCTCGAGGTTCGTTAAAACAGTCAGCCGGTTATGTCTGATATTTAACCACTTGGACAAAAATGTTTACCAGTCAAAATTCTACCGCGACATTCAAATTATCTATCTGTTTGTGGGACAATACTGATGGAATCAAAGGAGCAGCGTTTCTCAACTACTTGTTGTTACACGCACCCTTTTCACTGTATGTCAGGAGGTCATTTATCTTCTTCTTCCTTTCCCCCGTTCCCCCTTTTTTTTCAAACACACACACACACATACTTTCCAAGACTGTGTGACTAAGAAAAAGCATTCACAGAGCAACATGTATGTTGTACAGGAAGCGTTCACAGAGAAGCATGTATGCTGTACAGGAAGCATTCACAGAGCAGCATGTATGCTGTACAGGAAGCATTCACAGAATAGCATGGGTGCTGTACAGGAAGCATTCACAGAGCAGCATGTATGCTGTACAGGAAGCGTTCATAGATTAGCATTTATGCTGTACAGGAAGCATTCACAGAGCAGCATGTATGCTGTACAGGAAGCGTTCATAGATTAGCATTTATGCTGTACAGGAAGCATTCACAGATCAGCATATATGCTGTACAGGAAGCATTCACAGAGCAGTATGTATGCTGTACAAGAAGCATTCACAGATCAGCATGGATGCTGTACAGGAAGCATTCACTGATCACCATGTATGCTGTACAGGAAGCATTCACAGAGCAGCATGTATGCTGTACTCACCCACAATAACTCCAAGCGCCGAAGTCTTGCTCCAGATGATGGCCATGAGAGCTGGAGGGAAGCTTGGGGTGGTCAATATAAACCCGCACAACATGACGTAGTTGAGGTCCACACCGGACACCTGCAGGACCATCCCTACAGGCACCAGTCCCAAGGTTACCCAGAGGATGCACCAGGACTTGAAGGTCACCAGCGAGTCCAGATATGAGCGATAATCTCCGTGGAACGGGCATCTTGTAACAAAGAGTGACCACAATGAGTTGCCATTTTATATCTTACGTGCAGACATATTAACTCTTTGTTCCCGGTCTTAAATATTACTACTACTGCTACTACTACTATTACTACTACTACTACTACTGCTACCACTACTACTACCACCACCACTTCCACCACCACCACCACTACTATTGCGAGTAGTATTTTCTACTATTACCATTACTACTATTACTACTACTACTAGTACTACTACTACTACTACTACTACTACTACTACTACTACTACCATTACTACTACTACTACTACTACTACTAGTACTACTACTACCGCCATCAGCACTACTATTGCGAGTAATACTACTACTAATGCTGCCTACTATTATTACTACAGCTGCGGATACTGTTATTTACTACTATCGGTTCTACCATTACAGCTGTTATTACTATATTATTACTATCATTACTATATTACTTCCATTATTACTATATTACTACTATCATTACTATATTACTTCCATTATTACTATATTACTACTATCATTACTATATACTCTCTCTCTCTCTCTCTCTCTCTGAGCCTTAAGTGCCCAGGGCACATGGGGCTTCCACAAGGGTTTTCCACAAATGCCTGTCCTTTGCCTTTTTTTTCTGCTCTGGCCCAGGTGAGCCCATCATTGCTTCTATTATTACTATATTACTACTATTATTACTATATTACTTCTATTATTACTTTACTACTACTATTATTATTACGAATAATAATAATAATAATAATGGCGTTTTGTCTATGTGGGCACATAATTCAACCTACAGTACACTCGATTTCCTTGTCAGTTTTGTGTTAAACTATCGGTCACATTGTCTGAGTCTGGGAGACTGATGGCCTCTCTTCCAGCACAGTCGCCATGGCGCCTGCAGGCTGAGAATAGCATTTAAACCTGGACAGAAATTTTAAAAAAAAAACATACCTGGACCTTACCGAGATTCGAACCCAAGCGGCCCGGATGAAAGGCCAGCGTCCAACGAACACGGTCACATTGCCCTCCATGGGAGATTTATGGGGCGTAATTTACGATAAAGAGTTGTGGACCAGATTAGTCAGTTGTGGCTAGTGTACATCGTTCTTGCATTTAAAAGACGATGTTTTGTTTATTTATTGCTTGTTATCTGCAGGTTTCCAGTGTGACTCCAAGATCTGTTGTGTTCTCACGCGCAATTGGTTGGTTAAAATAGACCCCATGCACGAAATTCCCATATTTGGAAGCGCCCCACTCAATAAGAATCGATACTGAAAAGTGTCGGATAATACTAAAGGGGATTTCCCACGATCCCCAACGTTATTACGGCAACGGAAGTCACGTGACGTGTTGATTGATTTATGAGGTCACTGGCGTGGCCACACTTAACCACAGGAGGCGGAAGCGGGATCGGGGCTTCGTGGTCGCGGGCTTACACCCTTCCCGGTGTTGACGGTTGTGGGTTTGAATTCCAGCAGAAGTGGCATGGATTTTTCGTTCCCCGTGAATTCTCCGGCAGTAAATTTCCCTGGTCTCTAGGTAGTGGGAGATAACGTCCGTGTCTGCCCTTGGTCGCGCTTGATAAGATATCACCAAGCATGCTTCGAAACCAGTCCCTAATAATCTCAGTGGCCCCCCAACCACAGAGACAAATCTGACTTTCTGGTAACAGCCATCAAATATTGTCATGTTGATGACAGAAGCCGCGTAGCGCTTGAGAACCGCTAAATTCAGGAATATGGGACGCTGAAACCAAATGGTTTGAATTCACAATTCAGTTGCATCTAACATTTCGCCTCTCCCACCAGCATATTTCCTCTGCACTATGTTCCATTCCTTTCTCACTTGCCACACATATTTCAAAACCTCCTCACGGCATCAGATTACAACCCCTCTAGCCCAGATATAATCACCTACTCCACATTCTCCCGGCTAGATTACCACTGTATCACTCTCTCCCATTTCTTCGGTTCCCCTTCCCCATTTACGACCCACCAATCACACATCACGAGTCTCCATTTAAACATTTCATGCACTCCACCATCCGCACTTCTGAACACAGCCTCTTACAAGTCACAGCCTCTTAGAAGTCACAGCTAAGTGCTCCATTTATTTTATTTTATTCTATTTTTCCCCATTCCTATTTTTAACATAGCATTCATCTGACTTTATACTTTATCTCCTCCCTCTATTTCTTCGTCCTGTATGTTTTTGTATGATTAAGGCTCACGCCGAAACGTCACAACTTTGTAATCGTTAAGTAATAAAGCTGCTCCTACTTTTTTCCTAGTTTATACATTCCGCACTTGGTGGCGCGAGCTACAACCCCCCCCCCCCCCACCCCTTGGCAGCTGTAACTCGCAAAAAAACGGATTATCCGGAGCAGAAATCTAAGGAAGGTCTGCCACAGAGAATGGCGCAGGCGCTTGGACTGCAACCCTCGTTCTGGAGTGGTAATTGGAACATTATGGAAAGGGGAGAGGGGAAGAAGGAATGCTCTTCCTGCGATGACGTCATTTTTCGTTTGCTTGACCATAATAACCTGGATCACAGACCCACAACCTGCACCCGCCATTTAATACCAACAGACAAACTGGTACCTGACACAGAAATATTTGGGAACGGGTGTCTTTGATATCTTCTGCTTGCACGGCGAGGTATACTGGAGCACACTGTACATGCGTCCATCAGTAGATAAAGGGAAAACAGATCATCAGGGGAAAAGTCATTTCTAATAACCTGAGTGATCTTGAATCTACAGAAGTTGTGTGATAAGAAAAAATAGACTTATCTTTAGAGAATGTGGGGCATCTGAGAAAATAGGAGAAGATATATTCAGTGCAACCCCATGAAAGTAGATTATTCATGTGTAAATACAGTTAAATTACCCACATGTAAATAAAATATCTACATGTAAATTAACTACTCGCATGTAAATAAAATATCTACATGTAAATTAACTACTCAGATGTAAATAAAATATCTACATGTAAATTAACTACTCACATGTAAATAAAATATCTACATGTAAATTAACTACTCGCATGTAAATAAAATATCTACATGTAAATTAACTACTCGCATGTAAATAAAATATCTACATGTAAATTAACTACTCGCATGTAAATAAAATATCTACATGCAAATTAACTACTCACATGTAAATCCGCTGCCTGTTCCTTTCGGAGACTGAGTGGCTTTTCCTCTGATCTTCCATGCAGTGCCCACACTCCGACACCAAAGGACACTGACAGTACTTGACCCTCGAGGAACTCTCGTTATGTTTCTCCCATGTCTGGCTGGCAGCTTCCCTAGCTTTTACCTCCCCGCACAGGATGCAGTGGCCGGTGGTGTGACGCTGTCTGCAACGTAAGAATGGCGGCTACTTGAGCGTGTACCGCAGTTTGTCAACAGAGTGTTAATATCATATACCTCAGTTCTGAAGCCTAATTAGTGACATAACATTGTATGTATGACTTCTTCTTCTTCATCTTTGAGCAGCTGTTAAGTTCAGCAGCATTCCCAGCCACTGGGGCTCACTGCCGCATACAAGACCCGTCGACATTCCTCTCTGTTCTTGATCTTTTCTTTGCCAACTGTCGATGTCAAAAGCGCGTGTATCTTTTTTCTGGGTTGTCTCCCCTTTATCGTCTAGGTCTACCTCTTGGTCTGTTTCCCCCTTTTCATCGCTTCTGTAATAGGCCGTCTTTGTTTATCTTCTTCCATTCTTTCTAAACTCCCGGGGCCACCTCAGTCTGCTGTTTGTCATAATGGCTGTTATAAGCGGAGAGTTAAACAACGTGTAGATTTCTTTGTTAATTCTTATCTTCCATTGTTGTGTTGTAGGGTCTCCTACCGGCTTATAAATTCTTCTCAGGTTTCTATTCTCAAAGGTTTATTCTTGACTTTCATCGTGCTTAGTTCTACGCCATGCTGCTCTATGTAGCTTCCAAAATATACCACACAAAGAACTTTAGGCATGAGAGAAAAACTGGGACTTGAAGCCTGGACTTAATTAGGACGAGCAACCGCCCAGCCCGGAGAGACGGCCAGCTGTCAATGTTCACCTTACATAAACTTATTTTGTATCTCTCCAAGTATCTCTATGTAAATACGCCATCGAAACTATGACAGCAGGTGATGTGGTGAAGATGATCTATCACTGACATGATACGATGCTATCCGTCCATACACGGTAGTTTATATACGTCTACTAAATAATCACCATGAAGTATCATTTGTCGGACAGCAGTAAATTCTCTCCCCACGGTTCTATAGTCAGTGCTTCCATGGCGTCTAGGAGTTTCACATTCTCTCCTTCACTTCTCCAGTTTAGTCTTCGTCACGATCCAAAAGAATGATCTTCATTGGCTGAATCTAACTAAAAGAGAGATCTTCACTTCCTAAATCTAACTACAAGAGAGATTTTCACTTTCTGAATCTTTCTGAAGCAGCGATCTTCACTTCCTGAATCTAACTAAAAGAGAGATCTTCACTTCCTGAATATAACTAAAACAGAGATCTAAACTTCCTGAATCTAACTGAAACAGCGATCTTCACTTCCTGAATCTAACTCAAGAGAGATATTCACTTCCTGAATATAACTAAAACAGAGATCTAAACCTCCTGAATCTAACTGAAACAGCGATCTTTACTTCCTGAATCTAACTAAAAGAGAGATCTTCACTTCCTGAATCCAACTACAAGAGAGATCTTCACTTCCTGAATCTAACTACAAGAGAGATCTTCACTTCCTGAATCTAACTACAAGAGAGATCTTCACTTCCTGAATCCAACTACAAGAGAGATCTTCACTTCCTGAATCTAACTACAAGAGAGATCTTCACTTCCTGAATCTAACTACAAGAGAGATCTTCACTTCCTGAATCTAACTACAAGAGAGATCTTCACTTCCTGAATCTAACTACAAGAGAGATCTTCACTTCCTGAATATAACAAAAACAGCGATCGTCATCGGCTGAATCTGAAGTTTTCTCAACACAGTCCACCACCACAATGAAGGAAAGTCAATCTCCTTCTCTCTGACACATCAAAACAGCACGACAGCCTGTTTACTGAGTAAGATATGTAAACCTGGGCAGCATTAGCCAAACCTTGCTGGCTGTGAAAACGCTGACATGTATGTAGCGCAGACACACTAGCTTCATGTTGAAGCAACATCATAACATACCAACCATCGTATCAGTACGTGCTCCATAGACAGCCAGTACCTGAACCATAAACAGCCAGTACCTGAACCATAGACAGCCAGTACTTGCTCCATAGACAGCCAGTACCTGAACAATAGACAGCCAGTACCTGAACCATAGACAGCCAGTACCTGCTCCATAGACAGCCAGTACCTGAACAATAGACAGCCAGTACCTGAACCATAGACAACCAGTACCTACTCCATAGACAGCCAGTACCTGAACAATAGACAGCCAGTACCTGAACCATAGACATCCAGTACCTGCTCCATAGACAGCCAGTACCTGAACCATAGACATCCAGTATCTGCTCCATAGACAGCCATAATTAACTGGCTAAATATACGGGCATTTTCTTTAGTAAAATGGAAAAAGGACTGACGTATTCTGAAAGGCACTAAATGCTGTGATTTATACAGAAAGTTGCCCTATTGTTTACAAAAAAAAATTCACATTCTAATACTGGGGATTAAGTAAGGTTTTAAAGCGGTGTGATAAGAGAGAGAG
Source organism: Achatina immaculata (assembly GCA_009760885.1). NCBI lineage: Eukaryota > Metazoa > Mollusca > Gastropoda > Stylommatophora > Achatinidae > Lissachatina > Lissachatina immaculata. The sequence goes on along the minus strand of CM019700.1, from coordinate 36,406,829 downwards.
AGAGAGAGAGAGAGAGAGAGAGAGAGAGAGAGAGAGAGAGAGATCATCAATAAAATGCGTGGAGGAAGTCTTTCAATTGTATAAAAATTAACATCAACTATCTTCAGCACTTAGCCTTTACACAGCTACTCTTCTCACATTACTTTACACTGCTTACACCTAATTACATTTCGTAAATGGCCAGTGATTGCAAACTTCCGGTTAGAATACAGACCAGCTCTAGGTGGTTTCAGTTCAAACTGTTTTCTATGGCTGCGACAGAGAGACCCAATTAACATTATTTGTAGCTTAAATCCCCTGCAAGACCCAGGCGCCGGGACATTGAAGTCTGGGACTGAGATAGGGCCCCAGCGAAGATTTGAATAGAAGATATGGCCAGTGAGTTGGGTCAAGGAAGTGGAGTTTCGAGGTGAAAGATTGAGAAAAGGTTTATCAGTTCAGAGAGTGGGGGACAGATAATAAAAGTGTTTCTTCTTCTTCTTCTTCTTCTTCTTCTGTTACTACTACTTCTGCTACAAGCCTTGGACAAGAAACTGCCACCAAAACCTGCATATACGTGGACCATCCAGACAAGAAGATTCCAGATCTATACCGACCAGAACTTCTCCAACGACGAAGAAGAAAGAGGATATAATAGGTTCACTGACCGATGGTCTGCAGGTAGTGGACTGAGCCCCACTTACTTAAATGGCCGAATGTGAGTCTGGTATATGTCGTACACGATGATGGAGGAGACGGCCATGACCTCGCCTGACCCGGAAGACATTACCGCCATGATTAACATTGTGAGAACGAGGTAACTTCCGACAAGTCCCATTTCCGACTGCGCCATGAAAACTGTTGCAAGACCTGAGAAACAGAAACAAAGTTTCAACAATATTTTAATCTTTTAATACTTCTGTTGTTTCAACAATATTTTAATCTTTAATCATTCTTTTGGTTTCCTTTTGTTATTTTCATATTCTGAATTCCTTCACCCAGAAGAGTCATAATGAGACATTTTTACTTTTTCAAACACTTTTTTTTTTTACAAATGGGAAACGAGGCTTTCGCATTGTAAAGGAATAGAAGACAGAGTCGCATTGTAAAGGAATAGAAGACAGAGTAGCATTGTAAAGGAATAGAAGACAGAGTTGCATTGTAAAGGAATAGAAGACAGAGTCGCATTGTAAAGGAATAGAAGACAGAGTTACATTGTAAAGGAATAGAAGACAGAGTCGCATTATAAAGGAATAGAAGACAGAGTCGCATTGTAAAGGAATAGAAGACAGAGTCGCATTGTAAAGGAATAGTGGACAGAGTTGTATGTTTAGAACTTGAAAAAAAAATCATGACAAAGCACTTTTAGACCTGAGAGAAATAAAAAATGACAAAGGGAGTTACACGAGACTTAAACCATGAACTCTGATAAGACAAGCAGTCGTCTAGCCAGGCGAGAACAGCGCGTTAGTCAACTTGGCTATCTCTGACTCCCAGTATCATATAGCACTGATTTCTAGCGATGTACTTGTTCTAACAATGCACTGTTCTCTTTTAATCAACATTTGTATGTGAGTTCTAGTTTTCAAACAGAATTTCTATTTTTTAGATTTTTTTTTCCTTGTTAATCTTCACTAAATAGTAATTGTTTTTTCACCCTGTAACTGCCAAAAATGTCTAATTTATCAATGTATGTTATCTGGTTGTTCAGACTAAAAGATATAACGACAGACAGGTGGATTTCAGTGATATAAGCAAATAGACAGGCAGAAAATAGACAGACAGACGACAGACAGATTAGAACAGAATAGACAGATAGAAAGCCATGTATATGCACATACATACATAGATACAAACAGACAGACAGACAGTTAGATAGACAGACAGATAGACAGATATATAGATAAACAGACAGATAGACAGACAGACATAGATACAAACAGACAGACAGTTAGATAGACAGTCAGACAGATATACATATATATATAGATAAACAGACAGATATATAGATAAACAGACAGATATATAGATAAACAGACACACAGACAGATTTACTACCTGAATCAATATCACTGGCATCTAAAACAATGGTAGAGTTGGGATCTGCCGTCTTGGCCAGGTAGGCCAAGCCAAGCGTGGTCCCTATCGTTGAAGGAATAGCAAACCAAATATATGTGGCCGCGAAGAAACCCAGCACGCCCTGGACCGGTTTGGCCGCGATACGGCTCTGCCAAGATGCCTGGTCACAGAAGGTGATGGACGCTGTGGCAAAGAAGCCCTGCACGGCCCAGATGATGGCGCCCTCGCTCCAGAAAGTGATGTAACTCCTGGAAGAAGAAGAAGAAAAAAAAAACGGCGGGTTCCGGGAAAATAGGTCATGCTAAAATCACGTTAATAATTTCATGTCGTCAAACTGAGTGTAAAACGACATGAAACGTTTCTTCTGTCAAGTAAATAGTGTATAAAACGACAAAATGAAACTTTTTCTTGTGTCAGATAAATAATATAAAACGACCTTTCTGTCCTCTATTAGGAAGTCGATATTAGTTGCAGGGACGTCGTGCTTGGCCACCACAGTCAGCTTGGAGAAACTGACTTCTCCCTGGTGCCCTTCCTGCCAGTCAACTTCAGATGAAGACTGCATGTCCAAACCTGGGGGAATCTCGCCGAGATGTGTTAGACTCCAGGCAGCGGGTGGACTGCAAAACTCCGCCATCATCTGTCCCTTAGCGTCCCTCCCAGCGGAGTTTTAACTCGTAACCGCTGCCTCTCACCAGCCATCCATGGGACAGTGGGTTTGACAAGGTCTGGCCGTCCCACTTACTGTCTTACAGTGACCGGCGAACGTGACCAGGCGAACGTGACCAGGCGAACAAAGTGAAATCAAACAAAAAGTATAATTGCTGAAAATCAAAAGTTTAATTTATGACGCAAAAAAGGGGAATAGAAATGACTGACTTCATATAAAGGGACGTTAATGGAATAAAGTAACATGTCATTTTAATGGGAGCATTGTTGTCACATTATATCTAGATAAATTAATGGCATATTGTGTGAAAATTATGTGTAACAAAATATAGAGTGAACGAGGGGGCCGAGATTATTTTAAGGTGGGGGGGGGCGTAGTGGATGAAAAGAGAATGGGCAATCAACATAACCGTGGAGAGGGAGAGAGAGAGAGGAGAGAGAGAAGGAAAGAGAGAAGAGGAGAGAGAGAAGAGGAGAGAGAATGGGAGAGAGAGAAAAGGAGAGAGAGAAGGGGAGAGAGAGAAGGAGAAAGAAGGAGAGAGAGAAGGGGAGAGAGAAAGAGAAAGAAGGGGAGAGAGAAGGAGAAAGAAGGAGAGAGAGAAGGAGAGAGAGAGGAGAGAGAGAGAAGGAGAAAGAAGGAGAGAGAGGAGGAGAGAGAGAAGGAGAGAGAGAAGGAGAGGGAGAGAGAAGGAGAGAGAGAATAATTCTGTACCATCTTACAAAATTTCTTATGGCGGCAAGGGAGCAACCTTGACCTACCTGTTCTCATTTCCCTCAGGTCCGACGAGGCAGTGGACCTTATCATAGACGAAGTCGATGGTGTCGAACGAGCCGGCGCTGCCCTCGTCGTAGAAGATGCTGATGGTGAAGCACACCAGGCACACAAAGATGACCACGGTGTTGAAGTAGGACACGTAGAACGTGGACCCCAGGCCGCCGATGAAAGAGTAGCTACCTGGATACAGACAGGTGCTACAGTTAGACCTATCTATTTATAGTAACAAGAAGTGTTAAGATTGGACTGATCTATTTATAGCAGCAATAAGTGCTACAATTAGACCCATCTATTTATAGTAACAAGAAGTGCTACGATTGGACTGATCTATTTATAGCAACAATAAGTGCTACAATTAGACCGATCTATTTAAGGTAACGAAAAGTGCTACGAATGGACTGATCTATTTATAGCAACAATAAGTGCTACAATTAGATCCATCTATTTATAGTAAGGAAAATACTCGGCATCAAGTGGATCGAATTCAAGAGCAATGCAGAGATAAGACAGATGATTGAACAACAACCAGTCTCATGGGTGATCAGGAAAAGGAGATGGACATATGTTGGTCACTTGATTAGAAGAAATGATCAGAGAATCCCAAAACAAGCTATCAAGTGGAACACAACAGGCCAAAGAAAAAGAGGAAGACCGCGTGAAACTCTGATGAGGACATTACTAAGAGAGGCCAAATTAACAGGCATAAAATCCTTTGATGAGGTTGAAAGACTCACCGAAGACAGGAAAAATTGGCGAACTACTTTGCCAGCCATATGTGACGTTTAACGGCACAGGAAGGATATAAGATATAAGATCTTCTTCTTCTTCGTTCACTTCTACCACCAAAAACCGCACTGTGAACCTACTGAATTCATGCCTGTGGTCCTCGTTAGGTCCCATGGTCCCCTGTGTGATCCAAAATAGACCACACGAGATCCACGAAAGGACCACAAGAGATTCAGAGTGTCATAGTGCTTTAGCCTGTATTCTTGGTGGGTCTCGGAAGCGGGATTGCGTGACACCGTGGTTTTCATTGCACCAGTTTAGTCTAGGGTTGGACTTTCTCACCGGAAGACCTCGACGTGTTTAGGATATCAGTGCATCCCCGCTGGGTGAGAGGCGGTAGCCCACCCAGGCCAGAGTTGGACTTTCTCACCGGAAAACCTCGACGTGTTTTAAGATACCCATGTATCACCGCCGGGTGAGAGGTGATTGCCCATCCAGTCCAGGGTTGGACTTTCTCACCGGAAAACCTCAGCGTGATTAGGATACGCAAACATCCCCGCCGGGTGAGAGGTGGTTGCCTATCTAGACTGCCCTGGTCCAGTGTCTCCGACTTCAGCATTTTGCAGTCGTGGCCGCTACCCTTCCTAATTGTGACCAGGATGGAGCTTTTGTCCAGGAGGACGAATCCTCGCCACGAGTGACTTCTACCCCTGGGTTGAGCCGGTTTAGGCATTATCCCAGTATGGGCGTGTTTGGGACGGGACCGACCTCTAGAGCAGAGGTACTGTGACATGCATAGCCTTCAAGATTCACCCCTGGTATGAGCCGGTTTAGGCAAAATTCACCAGTATGGGCGTTTATCAGGCGTGACCGACCTCTAGAGCGGAGGTGGCATGACATGTCTAGCCATCAAGTTCCACCCCTGGTGTGTGCCGGTTTAGGCATATTTCACCAGTGTAGGTGTATTTCGGACGTGGGCGGCCTCTAGAGCAGAGGTGCCATGGTATAGCTCTCGTAGCGATACTACTGGACGTACCGGTTAAACTTCACTTTCCACCACCTTTTCCCATCGGCTCCGCACAGCAACCTTTATTTCTTTTCCGCATTTACTTCCTTAACCGGGAGGAGCTTCACTCCACGCACGGCATATGAAGAGTCTCGCCAGCAGTGAGACAAGCCGGTTCATGCATTTCACCCGACATGACTGCACTCAGGACGTGGCCGACCTCCAGACCAGAGGTGCCGTGATTTGACTGTTTGCTTCGCTTTATCCTTTCTACCACCTTTTCAGCAGTGATGCTGCGCGGCAACCTCATTTGCAAATTTCTTCATTGGCCGGGAGGAGCACCGCTCCACGCACGGCAGCTGAAAAATCTCGCCAACAGCGGCAGATGAGCTACCAAACGTGCCACTCATCTACCCTAAGTAACTGGTTTTCAGGCGCCAGATATTCGCCCTCGCCCCTTCTCCTGACAGTTTAAACAGTTCTGCCACGGGAAGGCCAGGAGCTGGACTTGACTGCCAGAGGCTGTTTGAGACGCATTTGCAGTCCTTAGAACCAAGATATAAGATAAGATTTATAGTAACAAGAAGTGCTACGATTAGACTGATCTATTTATAGCAACAATAAGTGCTACAATTAGATCGATCCATTTAAGGTAACAAGAAGTGCTACAATTAGAGTGATTTATTTGTAGTAACAATAAGTGCTACAATTAGACCGATCTATTTATAGCAACAATAAGTGCTACAATTAGACCGATCCATTTAAGGTAACAAGAAGTGCTACGATTAGACTGATCTATTTATAGCAACAATAAGTGCTACAATTAGACCGATCCATTTAAGGTAACAAGAAATGCTACAATTAGAGTGATTTATTTGTAGTAACAAGAAGAGACAAGAAGTGCTACAATTAGAGTGATTTATTTGTAGTAACAGAAGAGACAAGAAGTGCTACAATTAGAGTGATTTATTTGTAGTAACAAGAAGAGACAAGAAGTGCTACAATTAGAGTGATTTATTTGTAGTAACAAGAAGAGACAAGAAGTGCTACAATTAGAGTGATTTATTTGTAGTAACAAGAAGAGACAAGAAGTGCTACAATTAGAGTGATTTATTTGTAGTAACAAGAAGAGACAAGAAGTGCTACAATTAGAGTGATTTATTTGTAGTAACAAGAAGAGACAAGAAGTGCTACAATTAGAGTGATTTATTTGCAGTAACAAGAAGAGACAAGAAGTGCTACAATTAGAGTGATTTATTTGTAGTAACAAGAAGAGACAAGAAGTGCTACAATTAGAGTGATTTATTTGTAGTAACAAGAAGAGACAAGAAGTGCTACAATTACGATCATAATTTTGCAGACACAAGAAGAGACAGAATCAGAAATGATAACAATACAGTAAGAGCTGGAGTAACAACAGTAATACGCTACATATAGAAGCAAGTCTAAAAGTTTGCCAGCGTTACACGACCGCCACCAGGCAGTATGTCATAGATAGATAGATAGATAGATAGATAGATAGATAGATAGATAGATAGATAGATAGATAGATAGATAGATAGATAGATAGATAGATGGATAGATGGATAGATGGATGGATGGATGGATAGATAGATAGATAGATAGATAGATAGATAGATAGATAGATAGATAGATAGATAGATAGATAGATAGATAGATAGATAAGACAAGACAAGACCAGACACGACAAGACAAGACCAGACACGACAAGACAAGACCAGACAAGATACGACAAGACAAGACAAGACAAGTAACGTTGTAGAAGAAAGTTTCTGTTCAGTTTTGTCCTGAAATGTCGTCATTTCTGAAACAAAAATACAATCTTAAAGAGCCAAAAAACGAGTCAAGACTTGGGGCGCTCGTTTCCTTGGGGCGCTCGTTTCCTTGGGGCGGCACATTCAGAAGTGAAACCAATATTAAGTAGATCATGCGCCACCCAAGCCTATCACACTTTCCTCAAGGGTCAGTGCTGCTTCGCTCTCAGAAGTATGTTTCCCGTACTGCCACAAGCGTAACACCAGCCCGATCACCGAGGCAGCGATTGCAGTGGTGGAGCCGATTAAGAAACTGTGGTTGCAACTGCACATGAAAACCTTCTCCCTTACTACGTTCAGGAAAAACGTCAGGAGACTTATGTGATTTTATCATCATCATCATCATCATCATCATCATCTATCTTTAAGCAAAAATTTGACTGGCTAAGATGGATCACGTGATCGAGAGCGCTATGAAGTTTACATTAAACACGGACTAAGTGCAAGGGCGGAATCTAGTACCCACCAAACAAAGTGGCCATGATGATAACGCAGTATTCGCCACTGGCGTCTTTCACCAGCGCCTGAAGCAAGGCTGTGGAGGCGGTCAGGAGGCAGGTCGTCACCACGAGGTTCATCAGCAGAGCGAAGAAGCAGAAGACGATGTGAGCGATGTTGCCAAACCTGGCATGGATGACCTGAGAGAGTTCACCAAACAAAGTTCATCTAAACTCTTAGTGCCGGTTGTATGTCTAACAGAACATCAAACAAAGTTCAGCTAAACTTTTAGCGCCGGTTGTATGTCTAACAGAACATCAAACAAAGTTCAGCTAAACTTTTAGCGCCGGTTGTATGTCTAACAGAACATCAAGCTTTCCCAATATCTATTTGATGTCGACTACATGCCTCCATGAATTATAAAACTTAAAAGTTATCTTAAGCTGCTCTTACAGACACCGAATACAATTAATTGTTTTCTGAATAGTCCCGAAAATTTTGTTTAGTAGATAGTCATCTATAATGTATGTGGTTACTTCTGTACTGAGTGAATGTTTAAGAGCGAAACGTAAATGTTATATTTTATTTTATGTCTCTCAGCTTCAATGTTAGTTATGTTTGTTATATGAACAGCATATTTGTAGAATGTCTGGAATAGAGTGAAAGATGTATGATAAAGGGCAGAATGTCAGACGGGCCTGCGTGCCCAATTCTTAACCCTTTTGAAATAAAGATCAATCAATCAACCGAAGTTCAGCTAAACTCTTAGTGCCTGTTGTATATCTAACAGAACATCAAACAAAGTTCAGCTAAATTCTTAGTGCTGGTTGTATGTCTAACAGAACATCAAACAAAGTTCAGCTAAACTCTTAGTGCTGGTTGTATGTCTAACAGAACATCAAACAAAGTTCAGCTAAACTCTTAGTGCTTGTTGTATTTCTGCTGGTTGTACAAGATCCGACAATTAAGTAACGAGACTGATTTTATTATAGCCAAGACAAAAATGCCATCTATGAAGCATAGCATGGGACCCACCGAGGATCTATCTTCAAGTTTGGTCCTCATTTCCTCCTCAAATGTTCCTGCACTCTTACGTAGAACTGCTGTCCACCTGACTCGGTCTTTTGCCAGTTACTCCCAGATCTCAGGTTTGACAGAAAAATCTCGCTCTGATGACATGTATCACTTTTGGTCTATGACAACTTTCCTCCATAAGTTTGACAAATAAAATCTGGCGTGAGGGACAGCTGCCAGCCATACTTGTCACATGTCCCAGCCATCGTAATCTGATAAACTCTCATTTAAGAGACAACTGCCAACCATACTTGTCACATGTCCCAGCCATCGTAATCTGATAAACTCTCATTTAAGAGACAACTGCCAACCATTCTTGCTGAGTCTTCTGGTCCTTGGCGCTGTCACTCAGTGTAAAAGTGACAATCAAAGAACGTAAACTACTTCTTAACAATACCTGGGGTAATCACCTGTAGAGGTTTCGATATTTACCTGTAGAAAGGTCTTTGCACCTGGGGCTCTGGTCTTAAACTGCACTGACAGGACAGGAAACAGGATCATGTTGACGACAGCACAACTGGTGTACCAAAAACTGCCCGCAATTCCGTTCTGTTTGGGGAAAAAAATGGCAGCTGCCAATCTTGAAATGATTCTTGCAAAGATAATACACAAAAATACTGTTCTGTTTACGAAAGTCAATGTCAAGGTCGGATGAGATGTCGGAAAAACAGATTCTCTTTTCGTTAGCAAAATCATTTTTGTGTGTGTGTTTTTTTGTTTTGTTTTAAAACTAAAGATTGTAAGAATAACTGTTGGCCACAGCTGTGTTATCATTTTGGTATTCCGATCGACTGAAATTTTTAACAGATGTTACAGGGCGAAGTATATTTTATTCCCTATCTGTACTCTGCTTGTAATTTACTCCCTTACTATGTTGCTTCTGTTGAAGGTTGTGTCTAGATATGTGTATGTTTCTACTTTCCTAATAATCATATCTCCAACATTTATATAATCTGGATCATTCTGCCTTGGGTCTCTTGATATCTTCATATACTCTGTCTTATCTTGGTTAATGGTCAAGCCCACTTTTAATGCCACATCTCTCAGGTGCATGCAGGTATTGATGACTTCTTACATAGTCTCCCCCACCAGGTCGATGTCATCAGCGTATCCTAGTTTTTTAGCTTGTTCGCCTGTACTGCTTTCTTCTTTCACTGTTCTGATTACCTTTTCTAGTACTAGGTTGAATAGTAATGGAGATAATGCATCACCTTGTTTAAAACCAGTTCTTATAGAGAAGGGTTCTGACTTTCTTCCTTTATATATTACTATATTTTGTGTATCCTCCATACCAACTCTGGTCAGATTGATTAATTTATTAGGTATCTCAAAATTTTTCAGAATTTTCCATAAGCTGTTTCTGTCTATGCTGTCATAGGCTTTCTTGAAGTCAATGAAGATATTATGTACTTCTTTTCCATATTCCCAGTACTTTTCTGTTCTTGGACATAGATAAAATATTTGGTCTACGGTTGGTCTATTCTTCCTAAAACCTGCTTGATAGTCTCCCAATATGTTCTAGTTGTATGGTTTTAATCTATTTAAAAGCATAACAGATAGTATTTTGTAGTTTGTTTGTAGTAATGATATTCCTCTGTGATTTTCACACTTGCTCTTATCACTTTTTTTAACACTGGGATCAGTAATGATTCTCTCCATTTACTAGGGAGTTTTTCTTCTCTCTATATTTGTTGTATTAGTGCACCTATCTGTTCATGTAGATTTAGACCTCCTTCCTTAATTAGTTCTGCAGCAATTCCATCTGAACCAGTTGCTTTATTGTTTCGTAGAAGCATGTTACTACAGATGACCTCTTCTAAGTGTGGTTCCTCTATTTCAGGTTCACAAGTCTGTATTTCTTCGCATGGTAATGTGATAACAGGCTCTTCTTATTCTGATGGCATGTCTGCTTCTGGCTTACCATGTCTTTCATATATTGTCGTTTTTGTTGACGAATAACTTTTTGACTTTCTTTACATTGGTACTTCTCATTTGTTTTGTTGTTCATGTCATTCAACCACAATTGTTAAAATCCAAAATCATGTCCCAAAACACCGAAATAACGATCTACAAAACTATAATAAGACCAGCCGTCATGTATGGATCAGAAACGTGGAGTACAACAAAGAAAGATGAACAACAATTGCAGATCTTTGAGAACAAGATCCTAAGAAGAATCTTTGGGCCGATAAAAGATACCAACAGTGGAGAATGGAGAGCTAGAAAGAACATTGAACTGAACAGCTTATTTAAATCCCAACGAATTATAAATGTCTTGAAACTGAACAGACTACGCTGGCTGGGTCATGTAGAAAGAATGGAAGAGAACAGACAAACGAAAATGATGTATGCACAAGAGACGAGGGAAACAAAACCAAGGGGGCAGACCAAGACAGAGATGGGAAGACAACATAGAAGAGGATATAAAAGAAACTGGTTTCACCAACTGGAGAGAGAAGATTAGGAATAGAAAGAAATGGAGGCGAACTTTATCTGTAGCAATGACCCTTAATGGCTCGGAAAGCTGAATAATAATAGTAATAATAATAATAATAATAAGATCGAATGAAATAAAAACAATGAAAGTTTCATGGCGAGGAGATAAGCTTGTAGCTCACAGCTTGCATCTAATCACGGGAGTGATCCTTGGATATAGAAAGGTTGGGAACCACTGTTTTCTATTCCGTGAAACGCTGACAAGCGTTGGCGGTCGTGCTCTTCCACAATTCTCTACCCCGGGTGTTAATTATGATCCGGACCGGTGTTCTTTTTCCACGCATCTTCGCCAGTCCATCTATCATCTTCTCTCTTTGTCCGCCTCGGTCTCTTTTGCCCTCTATCTTCCCGGTTGTTACCAAATATTCCAACCCAGCTCCTCTCTCTCTTATGACGTGTCTTATGAATCTAGATTGTCTCCTCCTGAATTTTGTTACTGCCTGTCTCTCTTCTTCTGCCTCTTCTGGGAGCTCTTGGTCTGATCTCTTCTATGTCCGAGCTTTCTACAGCATTTTTCTAAGGAACTACATCTCCCCGGCCTACGGGCGGCGCTGTACTGCTGCTGTTATAAAGTATCTCAGATGAATGATGATACTGAAAACAGAAGGAAGTTTGATTTACCCAGAGAGCGTTTCCCAACGCCTGGTATAAGTACCATCGCTGGTATGCACAAAAAAAAACCCTCCTCAAGTGGTACTCTTGTAGCCTTTTTAAACCTCCCTTTGTCTTTGATAAATCCCTTGACCATCCAATAGTTTTACCTGGTCTTACTTGGACAGTGAAACTTCGTCAAGATTCTTCATCAAAACTGTGAGAGTGTTTCCTTTAGCAAAGATTGTTTATATAGAATGTTTACTTAAATTCGTTTCTGAGAAAATGTTTATTAATTCAGGAATTTCAACAAACAAACAAACACACACACAAATTTCACGCTCATGAGAAGACAGTTCTGTGTGTGTGTGTGTGTGTGTGTGTGTGTGTGTGTGTGTGTGTGTGTGGCCAAAAATGACTTTTCGATCAAGAATCTAAAGATCAATCAGTATAGGCAACCAATCACTCAATCATCGATCAAACGCTTATGCTGCGTGTCACAGACTCTGGGAAATCGATGAGTTTTAGAATCAAAATCAGAATCTATTATCTCAGGATGCAGAGACTCAGGAGCTGGCGTCTGTAGACGGGCAGCCCCGGGGGCCGGGCCCATGGAGTGGGAAAGCTTGTTTCCTTTCCGTGCGATTTCGTCCATTTTACGGCTTCCTCCTCTCTCACAGCGTGCCGGGCAGTTTCTCTGGCATTAGAGCATTTTCGTATGAAGCAATTTCTACCTGTTTTATAAGGGTAGTTTTTTTTTTCCTGTGTGTAAGGTGGGGTTGGGAGTATGGAAGGGCGAGTTTTTCAACCTGTGAACTTTCTAACGCAATTTCTAGTATGTTCTAGTCATTCAAATATTCAATTATTATTATTAGTAGTAGTATTATCCTGATATTGTAGTAAATTCTTTGGAAAGGGTTACAGAAACCTAGACGTCCACTTGAAATTATCCAAAAGTAAGTGACTGCGTAAGATCAAAGAAGTGTTCTGGCCAGATACCGCATAAGATCAAAGAAGTGTTCTGGCCAGATACCGCGTAAGGTCATAGAAGTGTTCTGGCCAGATACCGCGTAAGATCAAAGAAGTGTTCTGGCCAGATACCGCGTAAGATCAAAGAAGTGTTCTGGCCAGATACCGCGTAAGATCAAAGAAGTGTTCTGGCCAGATACCGCGTAAGATCAAAGAAGTGTTCTGGCCAGATACCGCGTAAGATCAAAGAAGTGTTCTGGCCAGATACCGCGTAAGGTCAAAGAAGTGTTCTGGCCAGATACCGTAAATGATGACCTCCTTTTAAGAGAGGCAGACATGACGCCACTGTCGGCAGTGATTGAAAGGAGGAGGTGGCGTTGGATTGGCCACCCTGTGGGAATGCCACAATAATCATTAACATGAACAACTTCGAAGCGGGTTCCCAGAGTACAAGTAGTGTGGGGCGACCCAGAGAGATTTGGGGACTTACAGCAGTGGAAATCTCTTGCTATAGGGAAGGTCCGACAAAAGTGGAAATCTCTTGCTATAGGGAAGGTCCGACAAAAGTGGAAATCTCTTGCTATAGGGAAGGTCCGACAAAAGTGGAAATCTCTTGCTATAGGAAGGTCCGACAAAAGTGGAAATCTCTTGCTATAGGGAAGGTCCGACAAAAGTGGAAATCTCTTGCTATAGGGAAGGTCCGACAAAAGTGGAAATCTCTTGCTATAGGGAAGGTCCGACAAAAGTGGAAATCTCTTGCTATAGGGAAGGTCCGACAAAAGTGGAAATCTCATATTATAGGGAAGGTCTGATAAAAGTGAAATCTTGCTTACCGTGAAGGGAAACATACACACACGCACACTGAGAGAGAGAGAGAGAGAGAGGGAGAGAAATAGAGAGAGAAAAAAGGAGAGAGAGAGAATTAACTGAGGGAAATCACATGAACACTGTAGGAAGTTTATAATTTTGTAAAACAACAGTAAAGTGTAGTTTACTTTGGTGTTATAGTAAATTAACTCAGAAACAGTTTCTGTGGAGTTCAACGGTATTTTAACTCGAGATGATTTACAGCATCCTACAAATATTTTACAGAGATCCAACTCTGTCTGGAGCTGGTGACAGAATGGAAGGCAGGGAGAATGCTGATCATATCACACTCTAGCGCAGCGTTTTTCAAAATGTGTGCCGCAAAAGAGCGGGAGATGTGCTGAAAAAAATTTGACAGTTAAAAGTAAATATTTTCGTTCAAACTACGTTAAAGTGTAAAGTGTTCAATGCTGTGCACATACTTTAACAGGACATAGGTGTACAGTGGCATAAATTGTTGAGTGTGGCCATGGAGGAAAGGCGCTGGAGATGGTTGGGACTTGTACTCCGAATGACTGACAACTCACTACCAAAAATAGCACTAAGATGGACATCACTGGGGTACAGAAGTAAGGGTAGACCAAAAGAGACATGGAGAAGAACAACAGAGAGGATGTTGAGCAATAAGATGGCTTACCTGGGCAAGAGCAGAAGAAAAAAAAAGGCGAAGGACAGGTGTTTGTGGAAAACCCTTCAGGAAGCCCCATGTGACTTGAGCACTTAAGGTTCAGAAAGAGAGAGAGAGAGAAAGAGAGAGAGAGAGAGAGAGAGAGAGAGAGAGAGAGCAAGAGAGCGAGAGAAAGAGCTAGAAAGAGAGCGAGAGAGAGCGAGATAGAGAGAGAGCGAGATTGATTGATTGATTGATTGATCTTTATTTCAAAAGGGTTCAGAATTGGGCACGCAGGCTCGTCTGACATTCTGCCCTGGCTGAGAGAGAGCAAGAGAGCGAGAGAGAGAGAGCGAGAGAGCGAGAGAGATAGCGAGAGAGAGAGAGCTAGAAAGAGAGCGAGAGAGAGCGAGAGAGAGCAAGAGAGCGCGAGAGAGAGCGAGAAAGAGAGAGCAAGAGAGCGAGAGAGAGCTAGAAAGAGAGCGAGAGAGAGAGCGAGATAGAGAGAGCAAGAGAGCGAGAGAGATAGCGAGATAGAGCGAGAGAGAGAGAACGAGATAGAGAGAGAGCGAGATAGAGAGAGAGAGCGAGATAGAGAGAGAGCGAGAGAGAGAACGAGATAGAGAGAGAGAGCGAGATAGAGAGAGAGCGAGATAGAGAGAGAGCGAGATAGAGAGAGAGAGCGAGAGAGAGAACGAGATAGAGAGAGAGCGAGATAGAGAGAGAGAGCGAGATAGATAGCGAGATAGAGAGAGAGAGCACGGTGTAAAAAAGCGGTATGGAAATCATAGCTGTGGTGACCTGACAGGTCTAACAAAATATGAGTACTAACCCCGAATCCCGTACGTGTTTTTGTACGGGACTACAGGGACGTTAACCTGTACCATACAGTACTGTCATGTAGCTTGATTTCATTATAAGATTTCCTCCAAACCCTTTTCAAATTATTTTAAAATAATTTATGACTGAGAGCATAATTTAAAATAAGAGATATATTCCCCCTTAATAAGGCTGTTTGGCATAAAGTCGTTGGTTTAAAGCCTGGTTTAAAGTCGTTAGTTTAAAGCCACTGTTTACACAAATTTGTCCTGTGAATATTTGACAGCCATGGTTTTCTTCTTCATCTGATGTTCAGCATTTTAAATTAACGTTTTATATTTTCCTTGGCACGTTAGACATTTATTTTTAATATTTTAAATTAACGTTTTATATTTTCCTTGGCACATTAGACATTTACTTTTAACACTTTAAATTAACGTTTTTCCCCCAGCACGTTCGACATTTATTTTTAACGCTAGTCCACGACTGGTTGATGTCGCGTGTCTAGAACAGCGAGGTCTACACTGAATACATCCGTTTCTACGCAGTGACGTCCATGTTTACGCTTGGTATCCATGGAAACAGCCCTATAGTCATACGTTGTAACTTGGTAAAAAAATGACGAGAGGGAAAAAATGATTTTAAAAAATAGTTTTTCGCAGTTAAATTTTACCACTTGATAAGAGTACAGGTGAACGGTAGAAGATTTTATACCTGGCAAAAAAAAAAAAAGAGAAGAAAACCGCAAAAAAGTGTGACTGTTACTACCGAAAACCCCGTGAGACGGTTTATGATATCTGCTCATTATATCTAACATCTTAACCAAGAATAAGCACGTGCAACAGAATCAAACAGTGTACGCGCACAAACCAGCCTCATCTGCTCTTACATTACGAGGCTACATCCAGACATAGAAAATTATATTATAGTTCAGGCTTACACATGACCCTCACCTTAATAGCCACGGTAGAACACTGAAGCAGGTCTCCAGGCCACAGCAGCTGGGAGGCGACCGTGACAGCGGTCAGGCTGGTCGACACTTTGCCCCCGGCGTCGAAGGTCGTGTCAAGGTTATCTGCGTCGTGGAAGACGTGCTTCCTGATGGCCACGTATAGGAGGGCCAGCAGGACTGAGAGGCCCCCAAAACCAATGAGGAGGAGCGCAGCAGCTTGATGATTGTTGAGGACTGGGTAAACTTTGCTGAGGATTACATGTTACATTACCAGTTAATGTAGTTAGGTGGATAAGGTGCAGCTTTACTGAAGATTACATGTTACATTACCAGCTAATGTAGTTAGGTCGATAAGATGCAGCTTTACTGAAGATTACATGTTACATTACCAGCTACTGTAGTTAGGTCGATAAGGTTCAGCTTTACTGACGATTACATGTTACATTACCAGCTACTGTAGTTAGGTCGATAAGGTTCAGCTTTACTGACGATTACATGTTACATTACCAGCTATTGTAGTTAGGTCGATAAGGTTCAGCTTTACTGACGATTACATGTTACATTACCAGCTATTGTAGTTAGGTCGATAAAATATAAGTCACATTACATTACTGTGTAATAAAAAGTAATACCTGTTATGTCAGCAGTCACTGTAGTTATGTTCAGAATTATAACAGGTTAGCTTTATGTACGTATCTGTCTGTACGTCTGTCACTTGTTCCCTGTTCGTGGGTGTAGTTTTCCCAGAAGTATGTTTCTTATGTTAGGTCGACAATTACAGAACAATCACTGACCTACTTACTATCAGACTCTACTCATATTTTCACAGACTTTCTCTGTAGGTTGGGCAGAAATAGTTCTGCAATTTTAAACAGATCTTCAACCAACCAGTCAGTCAGTCAGCCAGTCAGTCAGTCAACCAACCAGTTTTTAAATAGGTCTTCAACCAACCAGTAAGCCGACCAGTTTTTAAATAGATCGTCAACCAACCAGTCAGTCAACCAGTTTTCAAATAGATCGTCAACCAACCAGTCAGGGAATCCAGTTAGCCAATCATTTAGCCAATCAGTTAGTCAATCAGTTAGTCAATCAGTTAGTCAATCATTTAGCCAATCAGTTAGTCAATCAGTTAGTCAATCAGTTAGTCAATCATTTAGCCAATCAGTTAGCCAATCAGTTAGTCAATCAGTTAGTCAATCAGTTAGTAAAACAGTTAGCCAATCAGTTAGTCAATCAGTTAGTCAATCAGTTAGTAAAACAGTCAACCAGTAAAACAACCAATAAATCGGTAATTTACCAGCAAGCCACCAGTCAACCAAACAGTCAAGAAATCGATCAATCAATCAATCAATCGATTACCCAACGATTTAACCAATCAAACATTCAATCACTCAACCAAACAGTTAAAAAATCAATTAATCAATTAGGCAACCAACCACACAACTAACCAACCAACCAACCAACCAATCAGTCAGTCAATCAAGTCTTCAATTACTTAATCAACCAAACATACAACCAATCAAGCAGTCAACCACTTACTCGTAGCTAGTTACCAATCAGTGAATCAAACAATCGATCAACCAAATAACCAACCAGTTAGGGGACCACTCATCCAACCATTCAAACAAATAACCAGTGAACAAATAACCAGTCAAACAATAACTAACCACCCTGTCCATGAATTGAACAACCAGCTGAACTATCCATTATCAACTAGAAAAAGAATCAACCTGTCGACCAGCCTACAAAATAAACACCCACCAACCAACCAACCAACCAACCAACCAACCAACCAACCAACCAACCAACCAACCAACCAACCAACCAACCAACCAACCAACATATATTCTCCACATTCTCTGCAACATTCACGAGACAAGCTTAGACGAATACCCATAGAAAACAAGACTACGTGGCCAAGAAAAAAAGAAGACTACGTGGCTAAGAAAAAAACAAGACTACGCGACCAGGACAAAAACAAGACTACGTGGATAAGAAAAAAGAAGATTACGTGGCCATGAAAAAAAGACTACGTGGGTACGGAAAAAACAAGACTATGTGACCAAAAAAACAAGACTACGTGGCCAAGAAAAAAAAACAAGACTACGTGGCCAAGGAAAAAACAAAACTACGTGGGTAAGGAAAAAACAAGACTATGTGGCCAAGAAAAAAACAAGACTATGTGGGCAAGAAAAAACAAGACTACGTGGCCAAGGAAAAAAACAAGACTATGTGGGCAAGAAAAAAACAAGACTACGTGGCCAAGGAAAAAACAAGGCTACTTGACTAAGAAAAAAACAAGACTATATGGCTAAGAAAAAAACAAGATTACGTGGCCACAAATACTCTCTGGAGGTAAGTAGACTTACCTGAAGCTAAAATTTCTGACAGGCTGTTCTGGTTCTGATGGGCAGTCTGCTCTCCTGGATCCACCAACTTCCCCTGAGGTTACTGACACTGACAGCAGCAGAACAGTCGCTGTGACAAACAATGACCCCCTGGTGGTCTGCTTGTGTGTAAGAGCTGTCATCTTCTTTGTGACTCTGCGCGATCTATGTCAAGGTCAGACTGTGTCACAAGACCGCTGTTCGCATTTCTGGAGAAATAAGGAAATAAGGATTTCGGTTTGTGTGTGTGTGCAAGTTTCTAAGTCCCTGCAAGTGATGAGACTACAACGTGCTTGATGTATCTTACAAGTTTCTAAGTCCCTGCAAGTGGTGAGACTACAGGGACGTGCTTGATGTATCTTACAAGTTTCTAAGTCCCTGCAAGTGATGAGACTACAAAGACGTGCTTGATGTATCTTACAAGTTTCTAAGTCCCTGCAAGTGATGAGACCCCAGTGACGTGCTTGATGTATCTTACAAGTTTCTAAATCCCTGCAAGTGATGAGACTACAAAGACGTGCTTGATGTATCTTACAAGTTTCTAAGTCCCTGCAAGTGATGAGACTACAAAGACGTGCTTGATGTATCTTGCGGGATAGCATTAATAATAGTTATCATATCCAATGCAATTGCAAGGGGACTAGTGTGATGGATGCGAAGTGTTATTGCCTTTCAAGTGTCCAACCTTTAATGCTGAGACGTTCTCCTGGATGTCTTCAAGTTCCCAAACTCTCAAGTGCCAATTTGTTGAGGCCGCGTAGACCTCGATGCAAGCTGGTTCTCTCCACACTCCCCCCCCCCCCCAAAAAAAAACCCCTCTCAATTAGAAATCGAACCCAGGATCGTCTGATTGGCAAGCAAGTCCACCAACAACTACACCACTGCGGCACATCGGATAGTCATATTGTGCGCAACCAAACAAACAAACAAAAACAACAACCATCAGAAATATCTGAACATCATATAAAACAACACAATAAATGATACCGAGAGACAGCAACGAAGGAAGAATTAGCTAAAAGATAATGGATATGATAATGAAGGCGAGGAATGTGCTATATTTAATGCTGTTGAACATTTTTCAAATGGCTGTATTAGGGCCGCTGAAAATGAGAAGTGATAAAAAGAAAAGGAAATGAAGCAGATTTTAAAAAATTGATCATTTCAATCAGCGTGAAATTAAAATGGAAACAAGACTCGAGGAAAACAATTAGGAAAAAGAAACAGGAAGACACCAAAGACAGAAATTGGTGGACAGATCAAAATAGTTATAAACCCGTAGCTAAATAACAGAACAAATTGAGCATCAGTTTCAGTCAGTCTTGTTTCCAGAGGCGGCACATGATAGTGATGAGATATCTTTGTGGGGAACACACAGATATTGATAAGAATGGCCAGACCTGTAGCTGGATCGACCCAGGTGTAAGCGTGTAAGCGACTCCTGTAATCTACCCTAAATATACTTGTACGAATAAGGAACTCCGCATAATTTGTTGAGGATACTGGTCTCCAAGACGAATGGGCGAAGTTTATTTTCAAATGGTGAAGAATTTGACACGTAGGCTCGTCTCTCCTTCTTCTAACAACTTTCACTCTGTCCCAGATGTTCTGCATTAATTAGTTCAAAAAACTTCATGCTTAAAACAAACAGGAATAACAAAACTGGAGTAACAAAACTGGAGTAACAAAACTGAAATGTTGACGTTTTACTTGTAACCACGGGCTCAGTAAAGGAAGTAACTGCATACATGTAACAAAGTTACTCTTACAATCTAACTGCATACATGTAACATATTTACTCTTACAATCTAACTGCATACATGTAACACGTTTACTCTTACAATCTAACTGCATACATGTAACACATTTACTCTTACAATCTAACTGCATACATGTAACACAGTTACTCTTACGATCTAACTGCATACGTGGAACACAGTTACTCTTACGATCTAACTGCATACGTGGAACACAGTTATTCTAACAATATAACTGCATACATGTAACAAAGTTACTCTTACAATCTCACAAACTAACGAATACCTACCAAACTGTTATTCAGTAAGAGAATTCAATCTAAAATCACATTCAGTGCTTGCACTTGCACTAACATTCTAAAGTAATGTGAAAAGTTTATAAATGAAAGGGCATGTAATCGAAGATAATTATATATTGGAAACGTTTGTTTTTTTGTTTAAAGAGGGCTGGAAGGGTATTATAACTTTGAGAAGCAGATTAAGCAAGGCTTCTGTTAAACAGATCAAGTCTAGGTTTTTTAATAAGAATATTGTTTAAGCGTTGGCGACACTTTGGGTCAGATTTAAACAGTTTCCATAGATAAGACAGAGTATTCTGCGATAGAATTCGATGAAGTAACTTTTCCTCGTGGAATGAGAGAACAGCACCGCCAAGCGCACTGGTTTACCCAGGACAACACACAGGACTGTCAACAGATGAACAAAACAGGATATCAGGCACAACGCAGACCAGTAGAATACGAGGCATTCCCTGGGGGGTCACAACGAGTGAGCAGGATTTTGGGGAAGGGGAGGGGAGCGGGAAGGGGAATTGCTCAGCTATACAGGCAGAGACCCTGCCCGCCCTGCTACCGAGCCGGTCCACGAGGGCTGTGGAGTCAGTGAGCACAGCAGGAAGGTTGGCTGCTGACACACGAGACAAAAGGCACCACGGATTATAACCAAAACCAATTTTTTTATACGTGAATTGTTATGATTTTCCTTAACACACTAACAAAACAGTATTCTCTTTATGTAGTGCTCGCTTTCAAACATATTTTGTAAGCCAGACTCGTCCGATCTGTTCGCCTAGTCTCCGAGCTACTAACCAGGGTTAGCTTAGTGACGAGAAGACACAAAAGTTAACGTAGTGACAAGAAGGTACGAAGGTTAATATCGAGAAGACACGAAAATTAACATAGCGACAAGAAGGCACGAAAGTTAAACCAGTGACAAGAAGGTACGAAAGTTAACGTAGTGACAAGAAGGCACGAAAGTTAACATCAAGAAGGCACGAACGATAACGTAGTGACAAGAAGCCACGAAAGTTAACATCAAGAGGGCACGAACGATAACATCGTGACAAGAAGGCATGAACATTAACATAGTGACAAGAAGCCACGAAAGTTAGTCCAGTGACAAGAAGGCACGAAAGTTAACATAATGACAAGAAGGTACGAAAGTTAACATAATGACAAGAAGGCACGAAAGTTAACATAATGACAAGAAGGCACGAAAGTTAACATAGTTACAAGAAGGCACTAGGCATTCCAGGTCACAGAAGAGAAAACAAGAATTCTGTTCCTGTTTTTATCAGTATCTCTATATGGCTTTAGTAAGTACTCCATGATTGTATTTAGAGAGAGAGAAAGAGAGAGGGAGACAAAGAGAGAGAGAGAGAGAGGGAGTAAGAGGGAGAGGGAGAAAGAGGGAGGGCAAGAAAGAGAGAGAGAGAGAGGGAGAGAAAGAGAGGCAAAGAGAGAGAGGAAGAGGAAAAAAGAGAGAAGGAGAGAGAGAAAGAGAGAGAGGGAGGAGAGGGAGGGAAAGAGAGAGAAATAGGGAGCAGGAAAGGGAGAAAGAGGGAGGAGAGGGAGAAAGAGAGGAGAGAGAAAGAGAGAGGGAGGAAGAGGGAGAAAAGGAGAGAGAGAGAGAGAAAAGAGGAGAAGGAGGGAAGGAGAGGGAGAGCGAGAGAGAAAGAGAGAGGGAAAGAGAGGGAGAGAAAGAGAGAGAGAAAAGAGGGAAGGCGAAGCAGAAAGAAGAGAGAAAGAAAGAGAAAGAGAGAGGGAGAAAGAGGAGAAAGAGAAAGGGAGAGAAAGATAGCGAGAGAGAAGGAGAGAGGGAGAAAGAGAGAGAAAGAGAGAGGTAGAGGGATAAAGAGAGAGAGGGAGGGAAAGAGAGAGAGAAAGAGAGAGAGGGAGAGGGAGGGAGGGAAAGAGAAAAAAAGAAAGAGTGAGAGGAATAAAGAAAAAGGAGGGAAATAGAGAGAGATAAAGAGAGAGAGAGATGGAGAAAGAGAGAGGGAGGGATGGAAAGAGGGAAAGAGAGATAGGGAGAGGGAGAAAGATACGTAGAGAGGGAAGAAGAAAGAGAGAGAAGGATGGAAGAAGGGAGATAGGGAGAGAGAGAGGGAGAGAGAGAGGGAGAGAGAGAAAGAGAGAGAGGAGGAGGGAGAGAGATACAGAAAGAGAGAAAGAGAGATGTGGAGAGAGATGGAGGGAGAGAAAAAGTGGGAGCGAGAGAGAGAGGGAGAGAGTAAGGAGAGAGTAAGAGAGATAACGAGAGAGAGAGAGAGGGAGAGAAAAATAGAGAGGGAGAGAGAAAGACAGAGGAAATTGAATGTGAGGGATAGGGAGGAGGGAGAGAGAAAGAAAGAGAGAGAGGGAAAAGAGAGAGGATGGGAGAGAAATAAAGAGAGAGGATAGGATAGGAGAGAGACGGAGTGAGCGAGAGAAAACGACAGAGGGAGGTTGAGAGAGAAAGAGGGAGAGAAAGAGACAAAGAAAGAAACAGAGGGACGGAGAAAGAAATAGAAAGAGAGGGAAGGAGAGAGAGAAAAAAGATTGAAAGATTGAGGAAGGGAGAGAAAGAAAGGTAGGGAGGAAGAGAGAGAAAGAGAGGAGGGAGAGAGAGAAAGAGAGATGGATGGGGTGGGAGGAAGAGAGAGAAAGGATGAGAGAGAGAAAGAGAGTGGGAGGGAGAGAGATAAAAAAGAAAGGGACTGAGGTAGAGAGAGTGAGAGAGAGAAAGAGAGAGAAAGTGAGAGAGAGAAAGAGGAAAAGAACGAGAATGAGGAGGGACAGAAATCGATAGAGAGAGGGAGGCAAAGAGAGAGAAAGGGAGAAGGAATTTTAGAAAGCAAAAAAATAATGAAAAAGAGAGATACCGGAGATAAAGAGAGATGGCAAAAAATAAAGGACGGAAGAAAGAGAGAAAAATGAGCGAGAGATAAAGAGAAAGGGAAGAAATAAAGAAAGAGGGAAAAGAGAGAAGAGAGAGCTTGAGATAAAGAGAGAGAGAGGGAAGAAATAAAGTGGAAAGAAATAAAGAAGAAAGAGAGAAGAGAGATAAAGAGACAGGGAAGAAATAAAGAAATATGGAAAAAAGAGAGAGTAGAGAGCGAGAGATAAAGAGTGAGGGACGAAATAAAGAAGAAAAAAAAGAGAGCGAGAGATAAAGAGACAAGAAGGAAGAGAGAAGAGAGAGCTAAAGAGAGAGAGAGGGAAGAAATAAAGTGGAAAGAAATAAAGAAGAAAGAGAGAAGGGAGATAAAGAGATACAAAAGGGAATAAAGAAATAATAGACAGCGGAAGATAAATAGTGGGGGAAGAAATAAAGAAGAAAGAAAGAAGAGAGAGCGATAGATAAAGAGAACGGGAAGAAATAAAGAAAGAGGGGGAAAGAGAGAAGAGGGATAAAGAGACAGTTAAGAAATAAAGAAAGAGGGAATAAAGAGGGAGTAAAAAGGGAGAGATAAAGAGAAAGGGAAAAAAGAAGAAAGAGAGAAGAGAGAGCGAGAGATAAAGAGAGAGGAAAGAAAGAAAGAAAAATGAGAAAATAGAGATCATGAGATAGAGAGGTAAGAAATAAAGATTAAACAGAGAAGGGATAAACGATAGGTAAAGAAAGAGAGAGAGAGAAGAAATAAAGAAATATGGAAAAAGAGAGAAGAAAGAGCGAGAAATGGAAGAAATAGGGAAGAAATAAAGAAGAAAGAGAGAAGAGAGAATGAGAGATAAAGAGAGAGGGAAGAAATAAAGAAGTAAGAGAGAAGAGAGAACGAGAGATGAAGATATAGGGAAAAAATAAAGAAAGAGGCGAGAAAAGAGAGAAGAGGGAGAGTGAGAGATAAAGAGATAGGGAAGAAATAAAGAGGAAAGAGAGCGAGAGATAAAGAGAGAGGGAAGAAATGAAGAAGAGAGAAGAGATAATGAGAGATAAAGAGAAACGGAAGAAATAGAGTAGAAAGACAGAAGAGAGCGAGAAATAAAGAGAGAGAGAGAGAGAAGAAATAAAGAAGAAAGAGAGAAGAGAGAGCAAGAGATAAAAAGAGAGGGAAGAAATAAAGAAAGAGGGTAGAAAGAGGGTAGAAAGAGAGAGGAGAAAGCGGTAGATAAAGAGAGAGAATAAATAAGAAAGAGAGAATAGAGAGTGAGAGATAAAGAAAGAGAGGGAAAAAATAAAGAAAGAGAGGGAAAAAGAGAGAAAAGATGAGATGGGATCTAAGAAAGAGACGAGAACGAGATGCTGGTAACTGGGTTATTTTCAAGTTTACGCTAACAATGTTTTGGTTTATTTTTCCACTTACAGATCCCAGGGTTAAGACACCCCGTCCCGTATTGTCAGTTCCAGGTCACGTGTCACTGGGTTGAAAATCTTTCACACGCAAGTTTGTTTCTACGTATTTGATCTTTATACACACATCTATGTACATTTCACACTGACTGATGTATGTGTACATCTGCGTACATTCCACACTGACTGATGTATGTGTACATCTGCGTACATTTCACACTGACTGTTCTATACACACCCAGGATTTAAGCGTCCCGTAAGGTCTTGAAGGTAGTAGGTGTAGCTGAATCGATAGTTAATTGAACATCCATGTAAGTGACCCCAGTCATGACCCAAAAAAAATGGGGACTGGCGCTCTGTGTTAGGAGAATAGTGCCTATATATTCTGAGAATTCCTGCCTGCACGGCGAGGCGCACCATAACATACAGTTTACATAAGGCAGTCAGAGAATGTAAGTCATAAACAGATTTTCTCATCAATAATGTTTCTATGTTTTGATGGAACTGAGAAACAGCTTAAACAAAAAAAAAACACTGGACGCACAGTTTCTAGACTTTGTTTATTTCAAAGTCAGAAAGGTGAAGCAGAAATGTCGCCATGCACGTCATAAACATAAACATAAACATTTGTAACAAACATCTGCTTGTGGGCAGCTCGTAAACCAAAAGGGAGGGAACTTCAAAAGAACTGAAAATATTATTCCGCCTTCTCCGGCACCCAGCGATAGTCTCAAACAACTCCGCTCACGAAATCTAGTTCCCTGGAAGCATTCATCGTGGAGTCCGTGAACTTTAGACACGTGGAACTGGCTGATGCTTGGAACCTGTCTGTACCGGTTGTGCCCTCTGAGGTTCTGCGGTTTGTGGGTAAAGTTTTTAACTCATGTGCAGATATATATATCCCCCCCCCCAAAAAAAAAAAAATGTGCGCAAATTCACATTTCTCATAGAAAAAAAAAGATACTAAACCCCAAAGAAATGAGAACTACGAACATGTAACTTGAGCAGACGTTTCTTTAGTGCTAATTTAACATAAGTAAAAAAAAAAGGTAAAGGTAACCCTCTCATGCCTTAGAGGCACATAGGGATATGGTGTTAGTGCCCATATTTTCCTTAGAGGCACATAGGGATATGGTGTTAGTGCCCATATTTTCTTTAGAGGCACATAGGGATATGGCGTTAGTGCCCATATTTTCCTTAGAGGCACGTAAGGATATGGCGTTAGTGCCCATATTTTCCTTAGAGGCACATAAGGATATGGTGTTAGTGCCCATATTTTCCTTAGAGGCACATAAGGATATGGTGTTAGTGCCATAGAAAAAAATGTTTTTAAATGAGCAGTTATATTTTATATTCAATTTCGTGCTGGCATTAATTTTTAGTATGCACAGCCGCACTGCTTAGAGAGAACATTGGTCTCCATTGTTTCTGCTGTTCTGTATGTATGTATATATATATGTACGTAAGTACCTACGTACCTACCTATCTACCTACCTACCTACCTAGCTACTTATCTACCTACCTACCTACCTACACACCTACCTACCTATCTATCTATCTATCTATCTATCTATCTATCTATCTATCTATCTATCTATCTATCTATCTATCTATCTATCTGTCTGTCTGTCTGTCTATCTGTCTGTCTGTCTGTATTTTTTATTAAAAAATATCAACTGTATTCCTTTTATGAAACTACAAGCTTTCTCAATATCTATTTGATGTCGACTATATGCCTCTATGAATCACAAAACTTAAAAGTTATCTTAGACTGCTCTTTCAGACACCGAATACAGTTAATTGTTTATTCTGAATAGTCTCGAAATTTTTGTTTAGTAGATAGTCATTTATGTATGTATGTAGTTACTTCTGTACTGAGTGAATGTTTCAGAGCGAAACGTAAATGTTATATTTTATTTTATGTCTCTCAGCTTCAATGTTAGTTATGTTTTTTACATGAACAGCATATTTGTAGAATGTCTGGAATAGAGTGAAAGATGCATGAAAAAATGCAGAATGTCAGACGGGCCTGCGTGCTCAATTCTTAATCCTTTTGAAATAAAGATCAATCAATCATTCAATCAATCAATCAGTCAGTCAATCTGTCTATCTGTCTGTCTATCTAATCTAAAAGTTGGGCCTTTAATAAAATAAACACCTCTTATCTCCTGAAGTTAATCAATTGGTAAGTAACAAACATCTGCTTGTTTATTTCTATAAACAGACATTTATTTCTTCTTCGTTAATACTTGTTACTTCTAGAAGTTGGGCCTTTGATAACAAAAACAATTCTTACTTCTAAAAGTTAGACCTTTGATAAGAAAACGTTTCTTACGTCTAGAAGTTGGGCCTTTGATAAGAGAACTTTTCTTACGTCTAGAAATTGGGCCTTTGATAAGAAAACGTTTCTTACTTCTAGAAGTTGGGTCTTTGATAAGAAAACTTTTCTTACTTCTAGAAGTTGGGCCTTTGATAAGAAAACTTTTCTTACCTCTAGAAGTTTGGCCTTTGATAAGAAAACTTTTCCTACCTCTAGAAATTATTCCTTTGATAAGATTAATACTTCTTACTTCTAACAGTTGGGGCCCTTATATAATTCTACCACTTAACTATGTCACAAAATGGCCTCGGTACAGCTCGTTCCAAGCCAGAACTCGTAATGGCCTACTGGGTTTGTGAATGTAGGACAACAAAGTCTGGGGCTGGTACAATATTCTGATTGAGTTGTCGTGTGAAGCACTCTCGGATAAATGGAACTATAATCTGAGGCAATCTACTGCACAGTGTGCCCTCCTTCTATCTTACAAACTCAGGTAATCTACTGCACAGTGTGCCCTCCTTCTATCTTACAAACTCAGGTAATCTACTGCACAGTGTGCCCTCCTTCTATCTTACAAACTCAGGTAATCTACTGCACAGTGTGCCCTCCTTCTATCTTACAAACTCAGGTAATCTACTGCACAGTGTGCCCTCCTTCTATCTTACAAACTCAGGTAATCTACTACACAGTGTGCCCTCCTTCTATCTTACAAACTCAGGTAATCTACTGCACAGTGTGCCCTCCTTCTATCTTACAAACTCAGGTAATCTACTATAAAGCCTGCCTTCCTTTTACCCTGCAAGCTGAGGTAATCTACTACACAGTTCGCCCTGTTTGTTAATGTAATATAATGTATTGATATCCTACAGGACGGAGGATTGTGGCGATGAAGGTAGCAAGCACAGGTGTCATGTTGCAGATAACATCTGGGGCGTAGAACGTTCACTTGATAAAATCCTGTGTTTCAGATGTGCTTCCGTGTCAGCTTCTTCTGCAGCATTATCTCCCTTCCGTTGCACAAAGGTTTCTCAGAGGCTGCTATTTCGCGTAGTAGAGCAGCTGTCGTCCATCTTGTTTCCCACTTGTTTTCGTAACCAGTTCTTTACTCTCCCAAACCACTGGAGTTGGTCACGATGAAATATACCTCCGGAGATCTGAGTTTCTTATATCTAAGAAACAGAATCCACCAACATGCAGTATAAAATTAAACGGAACTATTCTAAAGCAGGTGCAGAAATTCAAATACCTTGGAGCAGTAATAACTTCAGATGGGAAATGTAAAACAGAAATTAGGAACAGAATAGGCCAAGCAAAGACTGCATTTCAGAGAATGAGAAACATATTAGCCAACACATCCTTATCAATGAGTGTTAGAAAACGAGTCCTAAAATGCTATATTGAACCTATCTTGTTATATGGAAGTGAATCATGGACAATAGGCAGGTCTGCACAAAAATCATTGGAAGCAGCAGAAATGTGGTTTATTAGAAGAATGTTGCGAATCCCCTGGACAGCAAAAATAACTAATGGAGAATGTATGAGAAGAGCTGGAGAGACAAAAAACCTTGTCAGAAAGATAAGAGAGAGACAATGTACTTTCATAGGACATGCAATGAGAAGAGGGGGCATTGAAAATATTATAACAACAGGAAAAATAGAAGGAAGAAGATCAAGAGGAAGACCAAGAGAAATGATACTGGACAGTCTGACAGGATGGTGTGAGAGGAGATCACTAACTGAGCTGATGGCCTGCACTGAAGGATCGTGTACTCTGGAGAAGCTTAATAGCCAACGCCAGTCGGCACGGCACCTGATGATGATGATGAGATCTGCGTTCCGAGGTCTGAACTACTGACCTTGCACTAAAAGTCCAGTTTCAGTGGTTCCAAAACTACATGAGACTGCGCCACACTTGACAACACACATTCCTGTGGCCGAAGACCTTGTGTGGTCTTTCTGCTGGGCTCTCGTGCCCTTTGCTATGTATCTGTAGCATTTTCAAAGCTAACACTCTACATTGATTACATTCTTGTCTTGTCTTGTCTTATCTTGTCTTCTTCCTCGTGTGATATAGAAAGGAACCTAATTAAATCTACAAGAAAACCACAGTCATCATTCACTGGACATACAATGGGGAGAGACGAGCTTGAAAACATCATAACAACAGGAAAGATAAACGAGAAGAGACGCATGGGAAGGCCATGAAAAAAAAACATCACGGACAGTCAAACTCGATGGCACAAAAAAAAATCAACAATTGAGCTGATGGAAAATATCAAGGATCGATATCAACGCCTACCGGCATGGCACCTGATGATGATGATTAGCTTCGTATCTTCCACGAACGCTTTAGACACTTCTCGAAATCCCCTCAAGTGTTATTCTTACTGCTGCCGTTATATATGGTGGTTTTGTAGATGAAAGTGTTGACGACAGGTCTCAGCGACTTTTAGAAGGTAGAGGAAGAGTTCCACATCAAGATAAACATAGAGTCTTAAGTTTCATACCAAGATAAACATAGAGTCTTAAGTTTCATACCAAGATAAACATAGAGTCTTAAGTTTCATACCAAGATAAACATAGAGTCTTAAGTTTCATACCAAGATAAACATAGAGTCTTAAGTTTCATATCAAGATAAACATAGAGTCTTAAGTTCCACATCAAGATAAACATAGAGTCTTAAGTTTCATACCAAGATAAACATAGAGTCTTAAGTTTCATACCAAGATAAACATAGAGTCTTAAGTTTCATACCAAGATAAACATAGAGTCTTAAGTTCCACATCAAGATAAACATAGAGTCTTTAGTTTCATACCAAGATAAACATAGAGTCTTAAGTTTCATACCAAGATAAACATAGAGTCTTAAGTTTCATATCAAGATAAACATAGAATCTTAAGTTTCATACCAAGATAAACATAGAGTCTTAAGTTTCATACCAAGATAAACATAGAGTCTTAAGTTTCAGACCAAGATAAACATAGAGTCTTAAGTTCCACATCAAGAAAAACATAAAGTCGTAAGTTCTACATTAAGACAAACATAGAGTCGTAAGTTCCACATCAAGAAAAACATAAAGTCGTAAGTTCCATACCAAGATAAACATGGAGTCTTAAGTTCTACATTAAGACAAACATAGAGTCGTAAGTTCCACATCAAGAAAAAACATAAAGTAGTAAGTTCCACATCAAGAAAAACATAAAGTCGTAAGTTCCATACCAAGATAAACATAAAGTAGTAATTTCCATACCAAGATAAATATAGAGTCTTAAGTTCCATACCAAGATAAACATAAAGCCGTAAGTTCCATACCAAGATAAACATAGTCTTAAGTTCCATACCAAGATAAACATAGGGTCTTAAGTTCCATACCAAGATAAACATAGTCTTAAGTTCCATACCAAGATAAACATAAAGTCTTAAGTTCCATACCAAGATAAACATAAAGTTAAGTTCCATACCAAGATAAACATAAAGTTAAGTTCCATACCAAGATAAACATAAAGTTAAGTTTCATACCAAGATAAACATAAAGTCTTAAGTTCCATACCAAGATAAACATAAAGTCTTAAGTTCCATACCAAGATAAACATAAAGTCTTAAGTTCCATACCAAGATAAACATAAAGTCTAAAGTTCCATACCAAGATAAACATAAAGTCTAAAGTTCCATACCAAGATAAACATGGCATTATCTGTTTCTTACGTGTACGCTTACTAACATAGAGTGGGAGATCGGAACATTTATAAGCTGGCGATGACAACCCACATGACTGTCTTCATGACAGCCCAAACAAGACTACAGTCTGACAAGGACAACCCACATGACTGTCTTCATGACAGCCCAAACAAGCCTACAGTCTGGCAAGGACAATCTGCATCACTGTCTTCATGACAGCCCAAACAAGACTACATTTTGGCAAGGACACCCATATCGCTGTCTTTATGACAACCCAAACAAGACTACAGTCTGGCAAGGACGACCCATATCACTGTCTTCATGACAACCCAAACAAGCCTACAGTCTTGCAAGGACAACCCATATCACTGTCTTCATGACAACCCAAACAAGACTACAGTCTGGCAAGGACAACCCATATCACTGTCTTCATGACAATAAAACAAATTTTCTCTCTATCAAGAAAGTGGTCTAATTCAAAGCTACTCCATCAGAAGCAGCATCTGAAGAAGGAAGGCATCACAAACAACATCACAAACAACATCACAAAGAGCATCATAAACAACATCACAAACAACATCACAAAGAACATTACAAACACCATCGCAAACAACATCACAAACAACATCACAGCATGAAAATAGAATGATTGTAAGCGCAAGAGCGATAACCATGTCCAGGTGGTAACTGATTTTGATGGCTGTGGCTATAGCAGTGCTGAGAGACAGAACTGGAGATGTCTTGCCGTAGGAAGTCACGTGGTACAAGATGACACAAACTATGCAGAATCCTCTGCTATACGCATCTTTTCTTGTCTTGTGCTATCTCCCTGTAGCTCCCAGTTGGTGTTCTCTCCAGCCGATGCTGTGGAAGTTTTGAGGCATAGCATTGTATTGCCTGGGAGCGGGTTATGGCAGCCATTTTTTTCAGTCCCGTAGTACAGCTAAAAAGCAGGGGATGTGCGATGCTTCTTTACCAGGCTCCACTACCATGGAGACCTGCGAAATCACCCTGGTATATGCATTTCAACGAATTTTATTAGATGCTCACCGGCATCCGTTTCTGAACTTTGAACTCTCCCACACTTACTTTCCCTGCTACGTTTCTGAAAACCATCTCGTGCAAATATAGCTCTGGCGAGATGGCACGGTTGATTGCTCGCCTCACCTGTCGTTTGATCTACCTCTTAATGTAATCTAAATGTTGCAGAGCTAATGATGAGCTCCCGTGAGGTACAGATTTGGAATATTCGTAATTCCTCTCCTAAGTTTTTTGTAGCCGAGAGATCATTGGTTGGATCAAATCCGTTAATACGTTTATGTGTCTTTTATATGCGTGTTTATGAATGTTTTAAGCGTACGTTTATATGTATGTGTACATGTATGTTTTAAGTGTATGTTTAAATGTATGTTTACATGTATGTTTATGTTATGTTTGTAACAGTGTAGAACTGTCCTGGATATAGATTTGTCCGCACGGAATATTTCTTGTAGTAATCTTGCTTTTAATCGGAGTTACAGGTTTAAAGTTTACTTCGCGTAAACTTCAGCCTAATAAGAGTTAGCCCGAACCTAAGGCAGCTCAGGCTGATCTAGACCTCAACTCGGCTCAGGCTGGTCTAAACATCTGCCTAAATAAAGTTAGCCTGAACCTCAGCCCAGCTCAGACTGATCTAAACTTCTGCCTAACTAGAGTTAGCCTGAACCTAAGCCCAGCTCAGGCTGGCCTAAACCTCTGCCTAAATAAAGTTAGCCCGAACCTTAGCCCCGCTCAATCTGATCTAAACCTCTGCCTAAATAGAGTTAGCATGAACCTCAGCCCAGCTCAATCTGATCTAAACCTCTGCCCAAATAAAGTTAATCCCAACCTCAGCCCAGCTCAGGCTGATCTAAACCTCTGCCTAAATAGAGTTAGCCCGAACCTCAGCCCAGCTCAGGCTGGTCTAAACCTCTGCCTAAATAGAGTTAGCCCGAACCTCAGCCCAGCTCAGGCTGATCTAAACCTCTGCCTAAATAGAGTTAGCCCGAACCTCAGCCCAGCTCAGGCTGGTCTAAACCTCTGCCTAAATAGAGTTAGCCTGAACCTCAGCCCAGCTCAGGCTGGTCTAAACCTCTGCCTAAATAAAGTTAGTCCGAACCTCAGCCCAGCTCAGGCTGATCTAAACCTCTGCCTAAATAAAGTTAGTCTGAACCTCAGCCCAGCTCAGGCTGATCTAAACCTCTGCCTAAATAAAGTTAGTCCGAACCTCAGCCCAGCTCAGGCTGGTCTAAACCTCTGCCTAAATAAAGTTAGCCCTAGCATCAACCCAGCTCAATCTGGTCTAAACCTCTGCCTAAATAAAGTTAGCCCTAACATCAACCCAGCTCAATCTGGTCTAAACCTCTGCCTAAATAAAGTTAGCACTAACATCAACCCAGCTCAATCTGGTCTAAACCTCTGCCTAAATAAAGTTAGCCTGAACCTCAGCCCAGCTCAGGCTGGTCTAAACCTCTGCCTAAATAAAGTTAGTCCGAACCTCAGCCCAGCTCAGGCTGATCTAAACCTCTGCCTAAATAAAGTTAGTCTGAACCTCAGCCCAGCTCAGGCTGATCTAAACCTCTGCCTAAATAAAGTTAGTCCGAACCTCAGCCCAGCTCAGGCTGGTCTAAACCTCTGCCTAAATAAAGTTAGCCCTAGCATCAACCCAGCTCAATCTGGTCTAAACCTCTGCCTAAATAAAGTTAGCACTAACATCAACCCAGCTCAATCTGGTCTAAACCTCTGCCTAAATAAAGTTAGCCCTAACATCAACCCAGCTCAATCTGGTCTAAACCTCTGCCTAAATAAAGTTAGCCCTAACATCAACCCAACTCAGGCTGGTCTAAACCTCTGTCCAGCTCAAACTGGTCTAAATCTTAACCTAACTCAAACTGGTTAGTAAACAAATGTAGAAAGATCAACAATAAAGAAACCAAACTTGTGCCCTAAAAAAAAGTTTCTCTTTTTCATATAAATCGTGGCATGAAAATACATTTTTCATAGAAATGCTAGAATCAGTGGCACGAAGAAAACAAAACAAAAACTTGTATACAAATGCTGAAATCAGTAACAAAACGATAATAGTCGAGAATTTTAAACTTTTTATAGAAGCATATAATTTGAAACTAACATTGAGCTAAAACTTACAAAAACTGCAGAAAACCTACACGCTGGCTGTGACATGGTTTTTATGTGAACTCTGACCTCTCCTCCTTCTTTCTGATTTGATCAAGAAGTCTTAAGTTTACTGGGCAAACATTGCTCTGGTGCGAGCTATCTACCCAAGGCAAAGGCGAAACTAAGAAAGAGATGTAAGGAAAATATCACATAATACCCTTCACACTTCACACCAGAGCCGTGGGAATGTTACAGAGATTTGACATTACATGGCTCATTACCTGGCCCTCGTTCTCCTCCTGTAATGGAGCCATGATACCGCCTGAATGTGTGCATCTTGTCTGGTTCGTGAATGACAGAAAGGCCGTGGTTATGGTCGATATGAACCTCGACTACCTGCTCGCGGCGACGAACCTTAGCTGTGTGTGTGTGTGTGTTGTGTGTGCCAATTCACGAGAGGTTTTATATCTCTTGTTAAAATATATTCTTTAATTCTGAGAGTCCTGGGCCATGTTGAGGATGTGGAGAGGCCTGCAGATCATGGGACGGAGGGAGAGGGAGGGACTTTTCAAATATAAAAACAGGTAAAAAAAAACCAACAGATTTTATTATCTGTTTGGAATATATGGCCACAAAGTGTTAAGTGTTCTGTGTTTACAAACCTCGTATGTCGTTGTTTCTCTTTGTCAGAGAGATTGCCTGATTGGCATTTTTGAGGCCAAATAAATATCGAATTTATGGTCAAATTCTTAGAGCTATTATATAGCTTGTGTTTCTACAATTTGTTCTTATCTCTAACATAGAAACTCTACTTTTAATTTGTGGACTTAGCTGTCATAGAGAAAGGGCAGGCAATAGACGGATCCGACATCAGCATTGCTGTAAGACAAGCTGGTAGAAGAAAAGACTTCACGTGTACAACTGTGAATCAGTGTTAGTTGTAAAGAATGAAGGAGCTACTGGTAAAACTTGGTGTTCGAAACATGAGCTGCTGAAACTTGGTGTTCGAAACATGAGCTGCTGAAACTTGGTGTTCGAAACATGAGTTGCTGAAACTTGGTGTTCGAAACATGAGTTGCTGAAACTTGGTGTTCGAAACATGAGTTGCTGAAACTTGGTGTTCGAAACATGAGCTGCTGAAACTTGGTGTTCGAAACATGAGCTGCTGAAACTTGGTGTTCGAAACATGAGTTGCTGAAACTTGGTGTTCGAAACATGAGCTGCTGAAACTTGGTGTTCGAAACATGAGCTGCTGAAACTTGGTGTTCGAAACATAAGCTCCTGAAACTTGGTGTTCGAAACATGAACTGCTGAAACTTCATGTTCGAAACATGAACTGCTGAAACTTCGTGTTCGAAACATGAACTGCTGAAACTTGGTGTTCGAAACATGAGCTGCTGAAACTTCATGTTCGAAACATGAACTGCTGAAACTTGGTGTTCGAAACATGAACTGCTGAAACTTCATGTTCGAAACATGAACTGCTGAAACTTGGTGTTCGAAACATGAGCTGCTGAAACTTGGTGTTCGAAACATGGACTGCTGAAACTTCATGTTCGAAACATGAACTGCTGAAACTTGGTGTTCGAAACATGAGCTGCTGAAACTTGGTGTTCGAAACATGGACTGCTGAAACTTCAGAAGGATGGTCAGTTAACCTAGGGCGAATGTAATCAGTTACTAACACAGGGCGAGTGTAATCAGTTACTAACACAGGGCGAGTGTAATCAGTTACTAACACAGGGCGAGTGTAATCAGTTACTAACACAGGGCGAGTGTAATCAGTTACTAACACAGGGCGAGTGTAATCAGTTAATAACACAGGGCGAATGTAATCAGTTACTAACACAGGCGAGTGTAATCAGTTACTAACACAGGGCGGGTGTAATCATTTAATAACACAGGGCGAGTGTAATCATTTACTAATACAGGACGAGTGTAATCAGTTACTAACACAGGCGAGTGTAATCAGTTACTAACACAGGGCGAGTGTAATCATTTACTAACACAGGGCGAGTGTAATCATTTACTAACACAGGGCGAGTGTAATCAGTTACTATCACATTGGCGGGTGTAATCATTTACTAACACAGGGCGCGTATAATCAGTTACTAACATAGGGCGAGTGTAATCATTTACTAACACAGGGCGAGTGTAATCATTTACTAACACAGGGCGAGTGTAATCAGTTACTATCACATTGGCGGGTGTAATCAGTTACCGAGCTCTGAATGGAACACTGAACAACAGATCACTGTGTCTGCTTCCTACCCTGTCTGCTAACAAATGATGAATCTTTATGTTCCTACAGAAGAATCATAAATCATTTCAATCACATTATTCTTCTTACAAAAATGTGTCAGTTTATTTTGAAAACAGATTTTTCGATGTTCAGAAAGCGTTCATCTTGACTCGAACATGGAGATTAAACATGATATACAGCATGATTCACTTTATAATTCGAGTCGTAATGTTGTAAATTCTGAAGTTTTTATATGAGGCATACATACATACATACATACATGCATACATACATACATACATACATACATACATACATGCATACATACATACATACATACATACATACATACATACATACATACATACATACATACATACATGCATACATACATACATACATACATACATACATACATACATACATACATACATAAATACATACATACATACATACATACATACATACATACATAAATACATACATACATACATACATACATACATACATACATACATACATACATACATACATACATACAGTTACGAAGTAAGTACCAGCGCAGTAGAGGCAGTCGAAAGAAAGATAAATAAAGCCATAAGAAAGTGGTTGGGCGTACCACCAGGATTAACTGATGTAGCGCTGTACTGCAAGAAGAGCAAACTGCAGCTACCATTCATATCTGTGGTCGAAGAATACAAGGTAGGAAAGACAAGGCTTGCAATGATGCTACAAGAATCTACAGATCCAGTGGTACGAGAAGTGCAGCCAACACTTAAAACTGGATGAAAGTGCAGCCAGGGAAACACAGGGGCTGAAAGAAGTAATAGGATACACCCAGACCAACAGAAGGGGATTTGGCCATGGAGAAATCAAATGGTGGTCAAAGGCCTCATGTAAGGAAAGAAGAGATATGATCATCAGTGAAGTAAGGAATTCAGAGGATGACAAGCGGGTCCAGAAGGTAGTCCAAAAGGCACAGCAAGGTCAGTGGACAACATGGGAGGAAGTCCTGCAGAGATCACTAACATGGGAGGAAGTCCTGCAGAGATCACTAACATTGGAGGAAGTCCTGCAGAGATCACTAACATGGGAGGAAGTCCTGCAGAGATCACTAACATGGGAGGAAGTCCTGCAGAGATCACTAACATGGGAGGAAGTCCTGCAGAGATCACTAACATAGGAGGAAGTCCTGCAGAGATCACTAACATGGGAGGAAGTCCTGCAGAGATCACTAACATGGAATGACATCTGGAAAATGGCACCCTTGAGACTCAGCTTCATCATCTGAGCTACTTATGACCTTCTGCCTACAGGCTCCAACCTATACAAATGGGGTGTATCAGAAGATACAAAGTACCCTCTCTGCAACGAATGGCAAACATTGGAACATGTGCTGTCAGCATATCATCATCATCATCATCATCATCATCAGGTGCCGTGATGATGATGATGATGCTGATGATGCTGTCAGCATGCAGAGTATCATTAGGTCAAGGACGCTACACCTGGCGGCACAACAGTGTGCTACAGGAATTAGTAGTCATTGTAGACAGGCCAAAAGATAAAGCAAACAACAGTAAAAGAGTTGAGGTCCCACCTAAATACTTCATAGGCGCTGGTACAACAACGAATATTGGAATCAGGGAGATTCCCTTACCATCACTGCTAGATGGTGGAAATGACTGGGATGTGATAGCGGATCTACCAGGAAGTAGAGAATACCCGACTGCCATCAAGAACACAGGAATGCGACAGGACATTGTAGAAAAAATAGCACGGTTCCGTACGAAACTAGAATAGAGGAGCAGCATTTATTCAAATGTGAGAAGTACAATGATCTGGTCAAGCAACTGAGGCAGGTGGCAGGTGTCAGGACAAAAGTGATAGCTGTAGAAGTGGGAGCAAGAGGATTCGTAGCAACATCAGCATACGACCTATGTAAGCAACTGGGCATAAAGGGACAAGCAAGAGCAAGGGCATTGAAAAGCCTTTCAGAAACAGCAGAAAAGGCTTCATGCTGGCTGTGGAGTATGCGAAACAAGCATTGAGAACATAAATCATTTCGTTTGTCACAACCAATACCAGTCCTCCGTAGCTAAATCGCTAAAGACGCAATTCAAAGTGCAGTACCAACTGGAAGATCACGGGTTCCATCCCGGAACAAAAAAAAAAGCAACAACTCACAAGACCTCTGGGAGTCATGACCCAGAGGGGCCCACCCCCCTTAGAGTGT
This sequence comes from Achatina immaculata, assembly GCA_009760885.1. Classification (NCBI taxonomy): domain Eukaryota; kingdom Metazoa; phylum Mollusca; class Gastropoda; order Stylommatophora; family Achatinidae; genus Lissachatina; species Lissachatina immaculata. Next base: position 36,368,639 of record CM019700.1, on the reverse strand, counting down.
CAGAAGTTTGTTTAATAGGGCCGAAACACTTGTTTGAAAAGGGGGGGGAGGGGGGTTAACTTTCTCTGATGATCTGAAGGAGTTGTGTTGTTACGCTCTCTACAGTAGAGAGTTTCTTGCATTAACATATATTAACTCATATGCACCTATACACCGTACACAAGAAAACGATAGAACGGGCTATCTCCACAACTGATCTCAGCCACATCAAGTGTGGAATGTTTACCAGCAAAAATAAAAACATCTGACAGATTAACGTATTTTCATTTTTGTGTTATTCTACCTTTTTTTTTTCTAGAAAATTCATTTCTGGCTGTAAATTAACGCCGTGTATCTTTCCTTTATTTACTTGCTAGAATTTTTATTGAATTTATACGCAGAAAATTTGTAAAATTTACTTTCTAATACCCATTTTATTATGTTGTTATTTCATTGAAACTACACTCACAAGCGAATGTAAATAGTTCCTAAAAGAATTTGTGCATGGACGCTGTCCATAGCTGACATCCTGTCATCAGGGTTGGCGAACCATAGCTGATATCCTGGCCTCAGGGTTGGCGAACCTTAGCTGACATCCTGGCCTCATGGTTGGCGAACCTTAGCTGACATCCTGGCCTCATGGTTGGCGAACCATAGCTGACATCCTGGCCTCATGGTTGGCGAACCTTAGCTGACATCCTGGCCTCATGGTTGGCGAACCATAGCTGACATCCTGGCCTCATGGTTGGCGAACCTTAGCTGACATCCTGGCCTCATGGTTGGCGAACCTTAGCTGACATCCTGGCCTCATGGTTGGCGAACCTTAGCTGACATCCTGGCCTCATGGTTGGCGAACCTTAGCTGACATCCTGGCGAACCATAGCTGACATCCTGGCATCAGGGTTGGCGAACCTTAGCTGACATCCTGGCCTCAGGGTTGGCGAACCATAGCTGATATCCTGGCATCAGGGTTGGCGAACCTTAGCTGACATCCTGGCATCAGGGTTGGCGAACCATAGCTGATATCCTGGCATCAGGGTTGGCGAACCTTAGCTGACATCCTGGCATCAGGGTTGGCGAACCTTAGCTGACATCCTGGCATCAGGGTTGGCGAACCTTAGCTGACATCCTGGCATCAGGGTTGGCGAACCTTAGCTGACATCCTGGCATCAGGGTTGGCGAACCATAGCTGACCAAGACCCTGTTCCACCTCTCCTCTGGTAGTCCACAGTAACAGGCTTGGACTGGGCAACAGGAGAGGGATCGCCATAGAGAGGGATCGCCATAAAGAGGGATCGCCATAGAGAGGGATCGCCATAGAGAGGGATCGCCATAGAGAGGGATCGCCATAGAGAGGGATCGCTATAGAGAGGGATCGCCATAGAGAGGGATCGCCATAGAGAGGGATCGCCATAGTCCGCATGTGATTAATTTTGCTAAACATCCGCTGTGTTTTTTTCTTCTTTTATTTTTAGTTGCACCGAATGACTGAAGAAAAAAAAATAACGGACATAATCCGCTCCCAGTCCGACATAATGCTGTGTCTCAACACCTTCACAGCATCGACTGCAAAGAACACCAGCTCGGAGTTCCAGAGAGACAGAAGACAAGACAAGACAGGATAAGACAAGACAACAAGACAAGAAAAGACAAGACAAGACAAGAAAAGAGAAGACAAGAGAAGACAAGACAAGAGAAGACAAGACAAGAGGTGACAGGAAAAGAGAAGACAAGACAAGAGAAGATAAGAGAAGACAAGACAAGAGAAGATAAGAGAAGACAGGACCAACGTTAACCAAAATCTGTTGGTTATCTAATTATTTATGACTTTTCTGGAAGTAAATATTTCAAGTTTCCTACCAAAGTCTGGTCATCTGTAATGAGATTATAGAAAACAATGAGCATATGTGGATGTAATCATTGATTACAATTGTCTTTCTCTTTAAGTGCTCATTCAGATCTTACAAGTCAGTGGTTCACAGAGGTTTTTAGGTGGTACATTTCTGAAGTGAGTGGTTAATAGTCTCTGAGATGATGTGTGAGAGAGAGAAGAGAGAAAGAGAGAGAGAATGAATGAATGAATGAATAATCTTTATTTTTAAAGGGTAAAGAATTGGGCACGCAGGCCCGTCTTAAATTCTGCCCTTCATCACTCCATCTTTATTTCTTCCCACACACTCGATTTAATATAAATATACAAATTAAATTTGGAAAAAAAATATAAAAAGAGTGTAAGATTTAACTATTACATTCAAAGTAAAAGAGAAGAAGTAATTAACCTAATAAAATAGCACTCACGCACACATACACACGCAGACATATAAATAAACAAAAATACATTGTAAATATAGATATTCTAACATATGTTTTTTAACAAACATTAAAATAATTTCTAACAGTATCTAACAAGTTACAAGAGAGAGAGAGAGAGAGAGAGAGAGAGGAGAGAAAGAGAGAGAGAATGAATGAATAATTTTTATTTTTAAAGGGTAAAGAATTGGGCAAGCAGGCCCGTCTTAAATTCTGCCCTTCATCACTCCATCTTTAACTCTTCCCACATACTCGATTTAATATAAATATACAAATTAAATTAGGAAAAAAAACATATAAAAAGAGTGTAAGATTTAACTATTACATTCAAGGTAAAAGAGAATAAGTAATTAACCTAATAAAATAGCACTCACGCACACATACACACACAGACATATACATAAACAAAAATACATTGTAAATACAGATCTTCTAACATGTTTTTTTAACAAACATTACAATAATTTCTAACAATATTTAACAATTTACAAGAGAGAGAGAGAGAGAGAGAGAGAGAGAGAGAGATAGAGAATGATTGATTGATTGATCTTTATTTCAAAAGGGTTAAGAATTGGGCACGCAGGCCCGTCTGACATTCTACCTGTGTGAGAGTGTGTGTGAGAACGAGAGAGTGAGACAGAGAGACAGAAGGACAGTGTGAGAGAGACAGAGAGTGTGACAGAGAGAATGAAGCTGAGAGAGAGTGTGAGACAGAGAGAGAGACAGAGAGAGTGAAACAGAAAGAGAGAGAGAATGAGACAGAGAGAGATAGACAGAGAGAAAGAAAGAGAGAGACAGAGAGAGGGGAAGAGAGAGAGAAATAAAACCGACCCAAAATGGTATTTTCTTCTAAGAAATTTGACACAGCTGAGCAACCAAAGACGGAAAGCGAAAGTGCTGGAAAAGTATGAACCCTCAGAAATCTCACTACTAGTCGTGTGTGTGTGTGTTGTGTAGTGTGTTGTGTGTGTGATGTGTAGTGTGTGTGTGTGTTCAGTAAATTTGACTCACATATAGTAAAGTACTTAAATCATTGAAACGATTGTCAATACATCGTGCTATGATACCCGTGATAAGATACCCGTGGACTAGAATGAAACATGATTGTCAGCACAGCGTGCTAGTATACCCGTGATAAGATACCCGTGGACTAGAATAAAACATGATTGTTAGCACAGCGTGCTAGTATACCCGTGATAAGATACCCGTGGACTAGAATAAAACATGATTGTCAGCACAGCGTGCTAGTATACCCGTGATAAGATACCCGTGGACTAGAATAAAACATGATTGTTAGCACAGCGTGCTAGTGTACCCATGATAAGATACCCGTGGACTAGAATAAAACATGATTGTCAGCACAACGTGCTAGTATACCCGTGATAAGATACCCGTGGACTAGAATGAAACATGATTGTCAGCACAGCGTGCTAGTATACCAGTGCTAGGATACTCGTGTTGGAATACCCCTGCTAGGATACCCTATCTACAATACCCCTGCTAGGATACCCTATCTACAATACCCCTGCTAGGATACCCTATCTACAATACCCCTGCTAGGATACCCGTGCTGGAATACCCATATCAGGATACCCCCAATGCTAGGATAACCCTGCTAGAATACCCGTGCTAGGATACCCCCAGTGCTAGGAAATCCCTGCTTGGACACCCGTTTCAGGATACCCGTGTACTAGAATAAAACATTCCAAGATGTTAACTTCTTATCTTAGTCTTCTATATCAACTCGCTGAAAAAAATGAATAAAATTGAAATAAATATTTGCGATATGATAAATACCAGAGATTTCGTGTCTCACTCAAAAACGACGACAGAAATGTCCCGGACATTTTCATGACCACATCCAATACAATGCCAAGCCCTGTGCTACAAGCACTGCTTTCTTACAATCAGATACTGACAGCATAAGGCCTTCTGGTTAGCAGCCACCACTTTGCGTAATGGCCAATGTTGATAACCCGGGCAGTAAACATCATGGCAGACCTCTTTATGTCTTCTTCCAAATCACATGACCGTAAACTCGGGCCAGCTTTACGGCGTGTGAACGACGGGAAGGTAAATATGGCCTCAGACAAGTCAACAAGGCCGTACAGATTTTGCGGTAAGTCATAAACTCGAAGCCAACCTCCTTTGCTGATGCCAGAAAGCATTGTTTTGTCAGCTCAAGTTAATATATCTTTACTACACGTTGTAACCATGTGAAAAAGTGAAGAGAGAGAAAAAAAAACAGATGTCATTATGGTTTTTACTTAAAACTATACAAGTTATATATCTAACCAAAACAAATTACCATTCTCTGGACTCAGTTTGTAACAGTTTTCTAACTCCCTCCACACGTCATTCGTGATCCACAGATTTTAATCCACACAACCGAATAAGAACATGATATTTAAGCAGAAACAGAATTACTTTTTAAAAAATAATATAAACCGTTTTCTGCGGCCGGAAGGACAAATAAAGCCGCCTGGCTTTATCACGAGAAAATAGCAGTGGCGTATCTAGTCTTACACAGCGGGTTTTTTGAAAGAAAAGATGATTATTACTGCACATCTTAGTAACATGAACATTTGATATGAAGAAGAAGATCCGCCCATGATTCACATGTCCCAGCTCTCAGCTCTATCAGTCAGTCCCAGAGAAGGGACAGTGGTCCTACGGGTCTGAAGGTCCCACGGGTCTGAAGGTCCCACTGGTCTGAAGGTCCCACGGGTCTGAAGGTCCCGGCGGAAGAGCCTCACCAAAAACTCTTTTATTTTTCCTCCCTAGGAATTTTTCTTTCGGGTCTTACTCCCTCGGCATCTTACATTCCAGAGTCACTTAGAAGACAGTGGGGCAGGACAGGCGGTGGTAGGAGAACACGACCAGAAAACATCATATTTGCAGTTTCATGCAGAAAATTTGCAGTGGATGGAAAAATTGAGTAAAGGTCAGCTTATGTTTATTTCGGTTTCAACGTAAATATGTTTGCGTAACGTACAGACAGTGTGATCAAGAAAATTATTTTCATTATTTATTTTTGAGCTGTCATTTTTCCAAACATCTCAGAAAAACTGACAGTTCACACAAATACCAGCCTACGTTTTACAGGACAGAGAGAAAGAAAAACAATTGTAAGTACTCATAGAATTACGTAACGATGTATGGATCAGCTTTACATTAATACTAGTCGAGTAAAGAGAGACAGAGATGTACGGTTAAGCTTTACACCAATACTAGTAGAGTAAAGAAAGACAGAGATGTACAGTTCAACTTTACACTAGTACTAGCAGAACAAAGAAAGACACAGATGTAAGGTTCAGCTTTACACTAGTACTAGTAGAGTATAGAAAAACAGAGATTTAAGGTTCTGCTTTAAATTAGTACTAGTAAAGTAAAGAAAGACAGAGGTGTAAAGTTCAGCTTTACTGGTACTAGCAGAAAAAGGAAAGGCAGAGATGTAAGGTTCAGGTTTACACTAGTACTAGTAAAGAAAGACAGAGATGTAAGTTTCAGCTTTACTCTAGTACTAATAGAGTAAAGAACGACAGAGATGTAAGGTTCAGCTTTATACTTATACTGGTATAGTAAAAAAAGATAGAGAGGTAAGATTTAGCTTTACATTAGTACTAGTAGAGTAAAGAAAGAGGGAGATGACATAATTCTGAACTATGTGGATTATAATGTTGGTAATGAAATATTGTTTATTGTCGTTGTTATCATGGGTGGTTGTCGTTGTTATCATGAGTGGTTGTCGTTGTTATCATGGGTGGTTGTCGTTGTTATCGTGGGTGGTTGTTGTTGTCATCATGGGTGGTTGTCGTTGTTATCATGGGTGGTTGTTGTTATCATGGGTGGTTGTCGTTGTTATCATGGGTGGTTATTTTTGTTATCATGGGTGGTTATTGTTGTTATCATGGGTGGTTGTCGTTGTTATCATGGGTGGTTGTCGTTGTTATCATGGGTGGTTGTCGTTGTTATCATGGGTGGTTATTGCTGTTATCATGGGTGGTTGTCGTTGTTATCATGGGTGGTTGTCGTTGTTATCATGGCTGGTTGTCGTTGTTATCATGGCTGGTTGTTGTTGCCTGATACAGAATAGTCTAGGGGGTGGGGGAAGGAAAGTCAGCCAAGTGTGATGATGATTATATCACTCTTTTGTGTGCTGACAGGTCAAGCAAAATATAGTCAATAACAAAAATCCCCTAGTGTCTCCGTGTGCCTCCAGGTGTCTCCAGCTGACTCCAGGTGTCTCCAATTGACTCCAGGTGTCTCCAACTGACTCCAGGTGTCTTCAACTGACTCTAGGTGTCTCCAACTGACTCAGGTGTCTCCAGTTGACTCCAGGTGTCTCCAGCTGACTCCATGTGTCTCCAGATGTCTCCAGCTGACTCCAGATGTCTCCAGATGTCTCCAGCTGACTCCAGGTGTCTCCAGATGTCTCCAGCTGACTCCAGATATCTCCAGCTGACTCCAGGTGTCTCCAACTGACTCCAAGTGTCTCCAGCTAACTCCAGGTGTCTCCAGATGTCTCCAGCTGACTCCAGATATCTCCAGATGTCTCCAGCTGACTCCAGATACCTCCAGCTTACTCCATGTGTCTCCATATGCTCCCAGTTGTCTTCGGGTGTCTCCAGCTGACTCCAGGTGTCTCCATGTGCTTCCAGGTGTCTCCAGCTGTCTCCACATGCCTGTATGACATATTACTGTTTGTAGCGCTAGAGCAGTTTTCTAGATTGTGACATCTGAAATGGTTTAATATTAGTCAGTGTTTGCTAAAGTGGGACGGGGTAATTTGAATATTTGGGGAGGGGGTGCAGTTAGAATGCGAATATATTTATATTATACTTTTTCAGAACTTAGATTACTATTATGCTGTGAGGGTGGTGGGAGATAGGGGGTCATCAAAATCTTTGAGGCGTTGAGGTGGGGCATAATGCAAAACGAGAAAAAGGTTGGGAAACACTGCAGCCACAAGAAACTAACTCCTTCTTGTTTCCCCTAACAGAAATAATATAGAACGAAAGATCTGTTCTATTTAGATCTTTTTTAAATGGATGTGATCAATAAATAAAGCGACTACTATCCTTCCATAGTGACTTTTACAGTCTGGCCGGCCTTGCCTTACAACAAGTGCCAAGTGAAAACAGTCCATGCGCCTCTCCGTGCATCACGTCGGATAATGTAATAACTAGCCAGGAAGTGATTGTTTTAAAGAAAAGAAATGTAACCCAGTTTTCTTCAAGTTCATTAAAATAGTTATTAACATTATCGTTTATATTAGTTTTATCGTCAAAAGAAAGTGATGTTCATCTATTTGATCATGTTTGTTTCCTTCGTTTCCCCAACTCTTCTCTGACTTCTTCTTGCTGGTCTTCGTCTTCTTTATCACACCGCCCTACATCATGTGCTTTATAGTCATCATCATCATCATCATCATCAACTCGGACTAACCTGATAGATTAATTGTAGAAAGGCAGGGGAGACTTAGCTCCCATTGTAGAATGGTAAGAGAGTCTGAGCTCCCATTGTAGAATGGCAGGGGCGTCTTAGCTCCCATTGAAGAATGGAAGGGGAGTCTTAGCTCCCACTTATTAATTCTTTGAAAACGATGTTCACTCGTTCATCTTCGGCAACATTACTCGTGAAGCATGATGACTGCTGCCACTAGCAGCCACAACAGCCCCTCACTACTTTCCCCTGCATCCACTCCCTATCCAACTCGACAGTAATGCCCGGGCCCAGCGAAAGGGACGCTTAGTCAGTCAACTCTTTGGGGGCCCAGAGAGGCTTCTTTATTTTAAGAATGGGCCCAGGGCCGCGTGTAGTGGAGGAAAATAGAGGGCGTGGCTTGAGTGGTGAGGGTATAGTTTCCCACCGCCTCACAAAATCCATCTGGCAGATCCTGCTTGTGTCCTGCACGTTTCTAACAGGACCTCTCACGCCACTGGCGACCTGTTCTGCCCCGGCTCCCCGCCGCATGCAAGGCTTACGACAAACTACCAGACGTTAGAAAGGCACACATTGACCGTATCCGGAGCGAATGGAACTACTCGCGGCACTTTGTGCGGAACACGCCCGTTAATTCACAACCTACTACAGTAAGAGGGTTTTCATGTTCGCCACTGCCACATGAAAACAGTTGCTTGGTTTCAGTTGGATCGATGGCCACAAAGAACTGGGGCTAAAGAGAGAACTTGTGCTTTCTGAATCGCAAGAAAATGGAAGCATTAAACAGCAGATGCATTAAACACTTTCAAAAAGGGGCTGCTAATAATGAAAAGCTGTAGTGCTGGACACAACCATGAAATCCCACAACTTTTTGGGAAATAAGAGGCATAAATCCTGAGATGAGGTGAGAAAATAAAGATGGGTTTTGTCACACGTGAGGTGGATGAGGCAGACTGGATATCCAGAATACAGGCGATGAATCTGCGCTTTACATGGAAGACAAAACAAGACAGACACAAGAATTCGTGAAGACAAGTTTTTCAGTCGTCACTTTAGAGTGAACAGACAGACAGACAGACAGACAGACAGACAAAGAGACAGACAGACAGACAGACAGACAGACAGACAGACAGATAGATAGATAGATAGATAGATAGATAGATAGATAGATAGATAGATAGATAGATAGATAGATAGATAGATAGATAAGTAGGTAGATAAATATGTTGGTGGATACGTAGCTCAGGTAGATATGTAGATAGGTAGTTAGGTAGATAGGTAGGTAGGTAGGTAGGTAGGTAGGTAAGTAGATAGATAGGTAGACAGGTAGGTATATAGGTAGATACGTAGCTTAGATAGATAGATAGATAGATAGATAGATAGATAGATAGATAGATAGATAGATAGATAGATAGATAGATAGATAGATAGATAGATAGGCTCCACTTCCAGTGTAACATGTCTGAATTCTCGCTGGTAAGGTTGTGAGAAACATGGACAGCCGGACCACCACTGCGAAGTCGTTGTACCGCCCTGGTCATCTGTGCGTCGGTATCTCAACGACAGTTCGCCATGATTGCAGTTCGTACTGAAGCTGAATCTATCATGTTCACAACATTCTGCGTTCACAGCTCAAAGTGTTCACAATTCACTTTGATGACAGCGTCACTTGGGGGGCGAAGATGCTGCCAGTTCTGGCAGTCGGCAACCCACAGCTGACATGCTGACATCAGGGCTAGCAATACACAGCTGACATGCTGACATCAGGGCTAGCAATGCACAGCTGACATGCTGACATCAGGGCTAGCAATACACAGCTGACATCAGGGCTAGCAATACACAGCTGACATGCTGACATCAGGGCTGGCGACCTACAGCTGACATGCTGACATCAGGGCTAGCAATACACAGCTGACATCAGGGCTAGCAACACATAGCTGACATGCTGACATTAGGGCTGGCGGCCCACAGATGACATGCTGACATCAGGGCTAGCAACACACAGCTGACATGCTGACATTAGCGCTGGCGACCCACAGCTGACATGCTGACATCAGGGCTAGCAATACACACCTGACATGCTGACATTAGGGCTGGCTACCTACAGCTGACATGCTGGCATCAGGGCTAGCAACCCACAGCTGACATGCTGACATCAGAGCTAGCAACCCACAGCTGACATGCTGACATCAGAGCTAGCAACCCACAGCTGACATGCTGACATCAGGGCTAGCAACCCACAGCTGACATGCTGACATCAGGGCTAGCAACCCACAGCTGACATGCTGACATCAGGGCTAGCAACCCACAGCTGACATGCTGACATCAGGGTTGGGGGCCCAGGACCTTGTTTCACCTCTCGCTTGGTACCCCCCAGAAAGAGGCCTATCCTGGCTAACGGTTCAGGGATCGCTATTGTCCCCATGGTGGTGGAAACTTCTAAAGAAGTACTGCACAACCCCCTGCTTTTTAATCTCACCCAGGGACTGACAAAATAGTAACAGGACCCGCTCTCCATCTAACACGGTCATGTGCCTCAAGATCTTCACCTCGCCGGCTGCAGGGAATACCGGAGATTAAAGAAGAAGAAGAAGAAGAAGAAGAAGAAGATAACGTCATTTCTTCACCAAAAAAAATCTAGGTTTTGATATTTCTCCTCTAAGACAGACAGTTAACGAGATAGAAGAAGCCCACAATCTGAAATGTCATCAAAATCTGGAGGAGACTTGCACTTTTTTTTGTGGGGGTGGGGGGGAGGGGGTCGTTGAAACAGAAAGTATACTCTCCATCTGGCAAAGATGTACTGGGGTACTGGTATCTGAACTCTTTGGGGTACTGGTATCTGAACTCTTTGGGGTACTGGTATCTGCACTCTTTGGGGTACTGGTATCTGCACTCTTTGGGGTATTGGTATCTGCACTCTTTGGGGTACTGGTATCTGCACTCTTTGGGGTACTGGTATCTGCACTCTTTGGGGTACTGGTATCTGCACTCTAGGAGAAAAGAGTTTGTCAAGGTTATCCCCTAACTGGATTTTAGAGCTATGCTGTTCATCAGAGGTTCCAAACTTTTCTATACTCTACAAACATTTGTCCACTCTACGAACATTTGTCCACTCTAACACCACTTGTCCACTCTACGAACATCTGTCCACTCTAACACCACTTGTCCACTCTACGACCACTTGTCCACTCTAACACCACTTGTCCACTCTAAAACCACTTGTCCACTCTAACACCACTTGTCCACTCTACGAACATCTGTCCACTCTAACACCACTTGTCCACTCTACGACCACTTGTCCACTCTACAACCACTTGTCCACTCTACAACCACTTGTCCACTCTAACACCACTTGTCCACTCTAACACCACCTGTCCACTCTACAACCACTTGTCCACTCTACAACCACTTGTCCACTCTACAACCACTTGTCCACTCTACAACCACTTGTCCACTCTACAACCACTTGTCCACTCTACAACCACTTGTCCACTCTAACACCACTTGTCCACTCTACAACCACTTGTCCACTCTACAACCACTTGTCCACTTTACAACCACTTGTCCACTCTAACACCACTTGTCCACTCTACAACCACTTGTCCACTCTAACACCACCTGTCCACTCTACAACCACTTGTCCACTCTACAACCACTTGTCCACTCTACAACCACTTGTCCACTCTACAACCACTTGTCCACTCTACAACCACTTGTCCACTCTACAACCACTTGTCCACTCTACAACCACTTGTCCACTCTACAACCACTTGTCCACTCTAACACCACTTGTCCACTCTACAACCACTTGTCCACTCTACAACCACTTGTCCACTTTACAACCACTTGTCCACTCTAACACCACTTGTCCACTCTACAACCACTTGTCCACTCTAACACCACTTGTCCACTCTACAACCACTTGTCCACTCTAACACCACTTGTCCACTCTACAACCACTTGTCCACTCTACAACCACTTGTCCACTCTAACACCACTTGTCCACTCTACAACCACTTGTCCACTCTAACACCACTTGTCCACGCTACGACCACTTGTCCACTCTACATACAAGTTACAGACCATCACGTTAGGTGTAATATCCTAAGGCCATGAACTATTCATTGCTTCTTGTTCAAGGGATGTCACACAATACCAAAACACTCGCGGACCGACCGGTAATGCTCTGAGGACTGTTTGTGGCCCAAGGACCACAAGATTTGAACCGCTGGTCTACACTGGAAGTAGAAATTCGTACATTAGATCAGTTCATAACTAGTAGCTATGACAACGTGGCGTTGGTTGCTAAGAGACTCTCCTGCCGACTCACGTGGACTTTCTGCAGGGAAAGAAAACTAAAGAGTGAGGAAAAAAAAAGAAGAAAGTCTACTCTTAGACTGACTTTCCTATCTCAGGTTTTCACTGCACCGTTCTGCCACTTGGTCAGCTGGGCACTTCCCTTCTCGTGTCTTCGACTTCCTGAGGATTTGTATTTTTGACTCGTTAGCCTCCGACAGTTTGACGCCATATACCTGCAGCCTCACCTGAGATTTACCTGGTGCAGGGATGACGTGCGCTGGCTGTGGCGTGAACTACACGTCCGGTGTGTTTTGGCTGAGCGCTTCAACTGCTCACTTCTAATGGCGTTTTCTAAATTTGCTCAGATATTTTGAAAATTCTAGTTCATAACTTATGTTTAAATACGTGCCATAATTGACAGTTTATTACGTACTATATGCAGACAGGCAAGAACTGGTCACATACACTAAACACGCGCAGGAAATCTCGTGATTTTTTTATTCCAGTAGTTTTTCTTCTTGTATTTCTTTGTTTTCATTTGTTTGAATCTTTGTGTGTGTGTGTGTCTGAAACAAAAGAAAATATTCCGAAATATTGATTGTTTTGATTATTTTGACATATATGCCCCATATAACTGACAACACTTGACCAGCTTCAGGTAGAGCTGTACCGACCGCAATGTCCACGTTTGAGAATATCCAAACAAAAGTTAACAGGGAAAAGTAAATGCGAACTGAAACCTCGAGAGCGACAGAAATACGTGCCACATTAAAACTTTACAATTTTTCTCAAATTTAAGATTAAAAAAAAAAAAAAGTCTAAAACTTTTTATCTTGCAGCAAGTTTGGTTCACAGACTCCGGGGCCTAAGGTAGAGAAAACTGTGTGAAATCTATTCTATATATATATATCAGCCAGTCGTTTGCATGTCCCGTGTGGAACTTTGCCTCCATAACAGCTCTCTTGTAGGCCTCTCTGTTGTAAGCAAGACGACCTGCTGCTGATGCGTCTATTTGCAGATTAACAACGATGTCCTGCAACCATCTTCGCCTTGGTCTTCCTCTATTTCTTTTTCCCATTATATACTCTTCCAAGATGGTCTTCTCTAGATTATCATGACGTTTAATGTGTCCAAAATATTTAAATTTTCTCTCTTTAATCCTCTTTACCAGCCAGCCCTCTTCAGTATTAAGTTCTTGTAGTATGGATATATTTGTTCTTTTTGTGTCCACGATATTTGAAGAACTCTTCTGCAGCATTTACATTCAAAGGCATTTATGTGTTTCTCGGCTGTTTTGTTAAGTGTCCAGGTCTCACGGGCATATGTTGCGATGGGAAAGATGCATGACCTTAAAAATCTTATTTTTGTAGTTCTCTCTGTTCCTCTCCACAGATTCTTTAGTTGTTTTACTTTTTGAAGAGCTATAGATGTCCTCCTTTTAATTTCAATCATTATATCTCCATTATTATTTAGTAATGATCCAAGATATTCAAAACTCTCCACATCTTCCAATTATTCTTCATTGATACATATTTCAGCTGCCTTATTTGTTGTGTCAGTTGTCGTAGGTTTAGTTTTCTTCGCATAAAGATAGAGGCTGTGCTCTTCACTATTCTTATGGACTGACATAATTAGTTTTTCCATTCCTTTTTGTGTTGTGGACAGTAATACTGTGTCATCAGGGTATCTAATCTCTGGTATTTCATAACCACGGGGGGTGGGGAGACATTATCGTCCAGTTTTGGAAACACTGATCTAAAGGCTCTTCTTCTGCCCCGAACATGACACTCCCGTCTGGCAAAAACATGTTTCTTACTTAGCTTCTCCACTCTAAGACGAGACAGAGAGTCGCCATTTCTCTCACACAAACCTATACTGGGGAATTTAATTCTGTGGCTACAAATGCATACGTGAAATATTACAGCTATCGGAGTTCGCCATCTTGCGTGTTCTACGTCATCACTTTGTGTGTATTACGTACTATATGCAGACAGGCAAGAACTGGTCACATACACTAAACACGCGCAGGAAATCTCGTGATTTTTTTATTCCAGTAGTTTTTCTTCTTGTATTTCTTTGTTTTCATTTGTTTGAATCTTTGTGTGTGTGTGTGTCTGAAACAAAAGAAAATATTCCGAAATATTGATTGTTTTGATTATTTTGACATATATGCCCCATATAACTGACAACACTTGACCAGCTTCAGGTAGAGCTGTACCGACCGCAATGTCCACGTTTGAGAATATCCAAACAAAAGTTAACAGGGAAAAGTAAATGCGAACTGAAACCTCGAGAGCGACAGAAATACGTGCCACATTAAAACTTTACAATTTTTCTCAAATTTAAGATTAAAAAAAAAAAAAAGTCTAAAACTTTTTATCTTGCAGCAAGTTTGGTTCACAGACTCCGGGGCCTAAGGTAGAGAAAACTGTGTGAAATCTATTCTATATATATATATCAGCCAGTCGTTTGCATGTCCCGTGTGGAACTTTGCCTCCATAACAGCTCTCTTGTAGGCCTCTCTGTTGTAAGCAAGACGACCTGCTGCTGATGCGTCTATCTGCAGATTAACAACGATGTCCTGCAACCATCTTCGCCTTGGTCTTCCTCTATTTCTTTTTCCCATTATATACTCTTCCAAGATGGTCTTCTCTAGATTATCATGACGTTTAATGTGTCCAAAATATTTAAGTTTTCTCTCTTTAATCCTCTTTACCAGCAAGCCTTCTTCAGTATTAAGTTCTTGTAGCATGGATATATTTGTTCTTTTTGTGTCCACGATATTTGAAGAACTCTTCTGCAGCATTTACATTCAAAGGCATTTATGTGTTTCTCAGCTGTTTTGTTAAGTGTCCAGGTCTCACAGGCATATGTTGCGATGGGAAAGATGCATGCCCTTAAAAATCTTATTTTTGTAGTTCTGTCTGTTCCTCTCCACAGATTCTTTAGTTGTTTTACTTTTTGAAGAGCTATAGATGTCCTCCTTTTAATTTCAATCATTATATCTCCATTATTATTTAGTAATGATCCAAGATATTCAAAACTCTCCACCTCTTCCAATTATTCTTCATTGATACATGTTTCAGCTGCCTTATTTGTTGTGTCAGTTGTCGTAGGTTTAGTTTTCTTCGCATAAAGATAGAGGCTGTGCTCTTCACTATTCTTATGGACTGACATAATTAGTTCTTCCATTCCTTTTTCCACGGGGGTGGGGGGGAGTGGGGGGGAACATTATCGTCCAGTTTTGGAAACGCTGATCTAAAGGCTCTTCTTCTGCCCCGAACGTGACACTCCCGTCTGGCAAAAACATGTTTCTTACTTAGCTTCTCCACTCTAAGACGAGACAGAGAGTCGCCATTTCCCTCACACAAACCTAGACTGGGGAATTTAATTCTGTGGCTACAAATGCATACGTGAAATATTACAGCTATCGGAGCTCGCCATCTTGCGTGTTCTACGTCATCACTTTGTGTGTATATGTCACCCGGATATAGCCAGTGGAACAAGACAATGTCGAACTAATTCCGCTATTTCGATCGTGGAAATCAGTGAGCTTTTCTTTCGTGATTTTTACAGCAGTGCTCCAAGCGACCGTGTCCAACAATAACTTCACTGTCTTTTGTCTCATTTAATAGTGCGTTGTCCTGTCTCTAAAAAAAAGGGAAACTAAAGAAGCTGTAGAGAGGAGCAGGCAGAATTACACAAATAAGACTTTTAAGGGCATGCATCTTTCCCATCGCAACATATGCCTGTGAGACCTGGACACTTAACAAAACAGCTGAGAATGTAAATGCTGCAGAAGGGTTCTTCAAATATCATGGACACAAAAAAGAACAAATATATCCATACTACAAGAACTTAATATCGAAGAAGGTTGGCTGGAAAGGAAGATTAAACAGAGAAAGCTTATATATTTTGGACACATTAAACGTCATGATAATCTAGAGAAGACCATCGTGGAAGGGTATATAATGGGAAAAAGAAAGAGAGGAAGACCAAGGCGAAGATGGCTGCAAGACATCGTTGACGATCTGATAATGGATGGATCAGCAGCAGGCCATCTTGTTTACAACTGAGAGCCCTACAAGAGTGCTGTTAGGGAGGTAAAATACAGCAAGTGACATGCAAATGATTGACTGACTGACTGTCTGACTGTCCTGTCTTGGCTAAACGGTTGTTTGTCCTCCAAGAGTCTGTGTGGTTCTACTATTTCTTCTTTCTCACACCTCTAAAGTGCTTGCTCTGCTATTTTCCACAGCTAATCGTATACAGAATACTCTGTCACTTTATTTGTACTGTGACAAGAGACATTGTTGCTACCAATTAGTACATGTACTGTGAAAAAGGACATCGTTGTTACCAAGTACATTATGCTGTAAGAAGGGACATCGTTTGCTACCAACTAGTACATGTACTGTGAGAAGAGACATTGTTGCTACCAACTAGTACATGTACTGTGAGAAGATGAACTGCTTTCGTAGTCTCATGAAATCCACCAGATCTTCAGATCTTTCGCCAGTGATGCGTTTGTGTGGAATCTGTTAAAACGAGATTCTGTTCTTATAGAGATTAGTAATTTGGCTGCGTTTTGAGTTTCATATTCGTCCACTAAATGATCAAATGATTCTGTAACATGATCTCACTTATGTCCACTAAATGATCAAATGATTCTGTAACATGATCTCACTTATGTCCACTAAATGATCAAATGATTCTGTAACATGATCTCACTTATGTCCACTAAAAGATCAAATGATTGTGGAATATGATCTCACTTATGCCTACTAAATGTTAGAATGATTGTGTAATATCACCTCATTTATGCCCACTAAATGATAAAATAATCGTGTAACATGACTTCACTTATGCCCACTAAATGATGAAATAATTGTGTAACATGACTTCACTTAAGCCCACTAAAAGATCAAATGATTTTGTAACATTTGAAATTGCCCTGTTGCAGCTGACGTTATGTTGTTCAGTTTATTCCCGTTCTGTGTGTAAAGTCTTGAGTAATGTGGAACTAAGTTACAGTATTTGTACTTTTACTGACGTTCAGTCCGAAACAAAATATTTCTAAACTATTTCTGACAAATCAAGGAATCAAGGAATCAAAGAATCAAGGAATCAAAGAATCAAGGAATCAAGGTATGCGAGTTTGTTTTTTTTTTTTTTTACAAAATTTTCTTCTGCGTTTTATTATATGTTTTCCACTTGTCTTTCACGAAAGTGGAACCACTTGTCTGTCATGAAAGTAGAGCCACTTGTCTGTCATGAAAGCAGAACCGCTTGTCTGCACATGAAAATAGAACGAATGTCAGCCTTTAAAATTTCACATTTTTTTTCCATCATCTTTCGCGTGATTCACTATTAACTTATTTTATGTCTCCTCTTTCCTTTTTTTTCCACCGAGTTTTCCAGTGAACTTCTCTAAGTCCTGTTTTTAGATGACGTCAAAATTTTTTGACTTCCCTTTTTTTCTTGTGGCTTTAATTAGTTTTCAGTGTTCTCTTCCTCTGTGGTAACTTTTTACTTTGGTTCTTCTGTCTGTCCAGAGTGTAAAAATATTCAATTCCCTCTGAGGTTGTCATTCATGGAACTTGGACAGGAAACTTGAAAGGCTACAGTGAGGTGATGTTTTATGAACCTGAAAAAAAATTACTTCTGTTTTATGAAAGATGAATGGGACCTGATGTTTTATGACGGGAAAGACAATAAGAAACACATAAATGCCTTTCAATGTAAATGCTGCAGAAGAGTTCTTCAAATATCATGGACACAAAAAAAGAACAAATATATCCATACTACAAGAACTTAATATTGAAGGAGGCTGGCTGGTAAAAAGGATTAAACAAAGAAGGCTTAAATATTTTGGACACATTAAACGTCATGATAATCTAGAGAAAACTGTCTTGAAAGGGTACATAATGGGAAAAAGAAATAGAGGAAGACCAAGGCGAAGATGGCTGCAAGAAATCGTTGATAATCTGAAAATGGATGCACAAGCAGCAGGGCATCTTGCTTACAACCGAGAGGCCTACAGGAGAGCAGTTAGGGAGGCAAAGTTCCGCAAGGGACATGCAAATGATTGACTGAGACAGTAAAATTTGAGATGATTGACAGAAAGATGTCGTTAACATTCAGCCGTGTTTTTTTAATCAGTACGAAAACAGGCTGTCGCCAGGGATCAGTCAAGCTCAGATGACAGGTCAGTGTGTTCCTGATATTACTGGTTCCCTTGTGGAACATATTTCGATACACAGGTTCCATTCTGCAAACTGATGATAGGGAATATTCTTGGTCTGGTGTAGATATATTCTGGAGAATCCACTCACACGTCATTGTTTTCAATGTCAGGGAGTGCAGGTTGGAACAAATAAATAGATTAAAACAGAGAAACAGCTCGGAGGAAGGGAAAACAGGTTAAACTGGCTAAAACAGCATCCGATTTCAAATAATAGTTTTGGCCCGATCAGCCCAGCCTAGGAAGAAAAAATGGGTACCTGGGGTTTCCCTAGAAAAACAAAGGCAGCAGGGACCGATGCTGATTCAAGCAATGTACCAATGACAGGACATTCGGCTATGAAAACTATTTAGTATACACGTTGTTGCAAAAACATTTTTCAGTTAGTTCGGGGTATGTCTCGGTGGGAGAGCCATCGTGCGGTTTTGTGGATGTGGTTGGTTCTTGATATTGAAGTATATACAGTATTATTGTGCCCTGCGTTGATTATGTTGTAAGTATATGTGATATGTGGTTGTTGGCTAAGACCCTATCCAGCGTCCCGGACTCTGTTAAGTTGGTTGAGTATGAGTTTGGTTTGTATAGATGATTTCTAAGTTGGTTGAGTATGAGTTTGGTTTGTAGAGATGATTTCTAAGTTGGTTGAGTATGAGTTTTGTTTGTAGAGATGATTTCTAAGTTGGTGGAGTATGAGTTTGGTTTGTAGAGATGATTTCTAAGTTGGTTGAGTATGAGTTTTGTTTGTAGAGATGATTTCTAAGTTGGCTGAGTATGAGTTTGGTTTGTAGAGATGCTTTCTAAGGATGATAGTGTGTGTATGTGTGTGTGTGTTGGTTGTACCCATTGGTATGACAAGTTTGTAGTATGAGTTGGGATGGTCTTAGTATATATTTATATATAGCTGATATGGGCTGTCATACAATAATGCTTTTGGTTTATGCTGATGACAATGTACGGTTTATTTATGTAAGAGATATTGAACGATGGTCCAATTATGTATATTTCTTTGACATGAGTTTGATATCATTTCCATGCACATCTCTCTCTCTCTCTCTCTCTCTCTCTCTCTCTCTCTCTCTCTGAACCTTAAGTGCCCATGCACATATATTATACATTTAACGTTGAGTTTTGATATGATGCTCATTAACAGCTGTTCATACTAAGGAGGGACGGCTTGCTCTGTTCTAGTGTTTAGGATAAAGGTGTTATGAGGGCCCTCACTCTTTTGATAATGCTTTACTTGTGTGTGATGCTAATATTCAGTGCACTGCTGGATCTCTCTCTCTCTCTCTCTCTCTGAACCTTAAGTGCCCAGGGCACATGGGGCTTCCGCATGGGTTTTCTACAAGTGCTTGTCCTTTGCCTTTTTTCTGCTCTTGCCAAGCTGAGCCCTCTATTGCTCAACATCCTCTCTGTTGTTCTTCTCCATGTCTCTTTTGGTCTACCCTTACTTCTGTTCCCCTGTGGTGTCCATCTTAGTGCTATTTTTGGTAGTGAGTTGTCAGTCATTCGAAGCACATGTCCCAACCGTCGCCGGCGTCATTCCTCAATAATTGATGTCAGTGGCTTCATCAGCATTTCTGCCAACAAGATGTTATTTCTTAGCTGGATATATGCGTGTATAAATATTGATTCCTGAAATTTCTTATGACATCGAAGGCTGATATGACTGAGGATTACTGTTTTGTAGTCCTTATGTGTGGAATATGATCTGAACTGTTACTGGTGTTGTGTGTATTCATGAGAAGTTTCTTGATATTGGCGTGATAAACTTATTATTTTGTTAGTTATTTTTACACTTTGAGCTATTTGGTTCGTATTTGGTAAGAGAGATTCTGAGAAAGCAGAGCGGGCATAACATCTGTAGGTTGAACTGTTGGCTAACATGGATCCGGGAACTGGGATGGTTGTGGTCAGATTTTCTTCAAAATTAGGGTTGGAGGTCACAGAACATTTGTACCAGTGGAAGAATTTAATTACTTAATTACCGCTCTCATAAGTCCCTCACCCCCCTCCCTTACACTGGCTTCCCTACTTCAAATACTACAGTGGTCCAGGTTCTATATGAGGACAATGAAAATTGACACCCCAACAGCTTACAAATTTCACAGGACATAGATCATTGGAGCTGCTTCTCTAATTCACACAGATACTAGCAATCTATCACTGTTTCTTACCCACTGTGAATCCCATGGTTTCGTTGACACACGCCATCTTGACCTCAGTTTGACCCAGCTCTGTGTCACCACTTCCCAGGCTGGTCTGAAAACTCCCCCACTAAAGATCCACACAGTTAAATGAACGAATCTTATCTGTACCTAGTACAAAACTGCCTACTCTAACTTTGTGGCTGACTTGACCAAGTAGATTATCAAGTCTAATTTTGTGGCTGACTTGACCAAGCAGTTTATCAAGTCTAATTTTGTGGCTGACTTGACCAAGCAGTTTATCAAGCTCTAACTTTGTGGCTGACTTGACCAAGCAGTTTATCAAGTCTAATTTTGTGGCTGACTTGACCAAGCAGTTTATCAAACTCTAACTTTGTGGCTGACTTGACCAAGCAGTTTATCAAACTCTAACTTTGTGGCTGACTTGACCAAGCAGTTTATCAAACTCTAACTTTGTGGCTGACTTGACCAAGCAGTTTATCAAACTCTAACTTTGTGGTTACACACAATAATTAGTGTACGGGTATACACCTATATATGCAGCACTGCAGTAAAGCTGTGATACCAAAATCTATAAACTAGGAAAAAAGTAGGAACAGCTTTATTACTTAACGACTACAAAGTTATGACATTTCGGCTTGAGTCTTAATCATACAAAGACACACAGGGCGAAGAATTAGAGACGGGAGATAAAGTATAGATTCACGTGTATCCTATGATAAAAAAGTAAATAAATAAAATGAATAGAGCACTTAGCTTGAAAGAGTATGTAAATTTTCCGACGCTCGTTCAGAAATGCGTCGTTGCTACGTTCAAAATGTGCTTGTTCAGAAATGTACAGAAATGCGCATGGTGGAGCGTAGAGAATGTTTAAATAGAGACTTTGTGACGTGTGATAGGTGAATCGTAACTGCGGGTGGTGGGTGGGGAAACTGTTTAGGGGAGAGAGAATGATACAGTGGTAACATAGCAAGGGGAAGGTGAAATGAATGATTATGGTTGGGGTAGAGGGGTTGTAATGCAATGATGTGAAGAGGTTCTGAACTATGTGTAACAAGTGAGAAGAGATTAGAGCTTAGTAGAGAGGGATTATAAGTGTGGAAGAGGAGAATGTTATGTGTAGCTTAATAACGAGTTCAAACCGTGTGGTTCCAAGGTCCCATATTCCTGAATGTAGCGGTTCTCAAGCGCTAGGCGACTTGTGTCATCTTCGTGACATTATTTGATGGCTATTACCAGAAAATCAGATTTGCCTCTGTGGTTGGGGCCATTTAAATGATTCGGGACTGGTTTCATAACATGCTGGGTGATATCGTACAGGTGTTTCTACATGAGGTCCCTTAGTTTGATGCCATTTTCACAATATATAATATACGTGGCTGACTTGACCAAGCAGATTATCAAAGATTCCAGCACAAAATAATCTTCTTATGCTATCTCGGCTATTTTCTCACACTTTTTTTCTGGCGTCCTACTATCTGTTGCAGGTGACTCACCCGTGGCCGTCTTCTGGCCCCTTACAAAAGGAAATGACCCCACCTCCAACTTTCAGTTTGTTGCAGGTGACTCACCCGTGACATCTACTGGGCCCTTAGAAAATTAAACGACTGAACGACCGTCTTTCTGTGGCCCAGAATTGGCCCTTAGAAAAGGAAATGACTGGACGTCCGATTTTCTGTTTGATGTAGGCGACTCACCCGTGGCGTTGTACTGGCCCCTTAGGAAATAACTGGACGCCCGACTTTCTGTGTGTGGTAGGTGGCTCACCCGTGGTACCGTACTGGCCCCCTAGAAAAGGAAATGAATGGACCCCCGGCTACTAACAGAAGCAGTTCTATGGTGATGCGGAGAACTATAGACTAACTGTGAATTTTTTTTTTTTGTGAGAGAGATTGGCGTCGATGTCCGAATCAACGACGAAGAAGAAAAATGGCAAACATTATCTTGATGGATGCGTAAAGATAACACGTCGACGACTAAGCTTCTTCGCTTTCCGCCATCATTGGTGTCCCTTCTTATCCACAACAAGCCTGTTAGGTCTAAATGTTGATATAAAAAAAAAAGAGCAACAATTTACGAAATAGTAACGAAGATCATGCTGGAGTTTCTTATTTTACTCTCAAGTTTCATACGTTCAGTGATCTGGACTGTGAGAGTGGTTGTTTACTCTCCAGTTTCATAACTTCAGTGATCCGAACTGGAAGACTGGTTGTTTGCTCTCCAGTTTCATAACTTCAATGATCCGGATTGGAGGAATGGTTGTTTACTCTCCAGTTTAATAAGTTCTGTGATCCAGACTGGAAGACTGGTTGTTTACTGCTCTGATTATCATGATACTGGGCGTCTGAATTACGGAGTGGTTAGCGCAGTCGTCTCTCAATCGGTGGTCGGTGGTTCAAGTCTGATTGATTGACTGATCTTTATTTAAAAAGTTTTAAGAATTGGGCGCGCAGGCCCGACTGATATGCTGCCCTTTTTTTAAAGAAAGAAAAGGCATAGGGGCTCCAGTCATTGAGCTATCTGTCTCTTTATATTGTCAACAAATCTAAATCGCCTCTTTTTCCATGTAGTTTTCCCTTTAGTCTGGTTTTCATTATTATTTTATGTCTCTTGATTTGACCGAAATATTATAACTGTCTGATTGTAATGTTTTTTTTTCTTTATTTCTATTTTCAGTTTCAGTTGATTCAGCATTTCTTTGTTTCTTTTCTTGTCTATGAAATTCCTCCTATTTTTTCTGTACATCAACATTTCAGGCTTTTCATCGTCTTTTCCATTTTTCTTATTTCATGTCCATGCTTCTACAACATAGACTTAGTGGGGAGTTTACAAAACATTTCATGTTTCTCGGTTTCAGTATTTGTGGTATGTTTTTCAGTATTTGTGCTATGTTTCTCAGCTTCAGTATTTATGCTGTTTTTCAGTTTTAGTATTTATGCTATGTTTCTCAGCTTCAGTATTTGTGCTATGTTTCTCAGCTTCAGTATTTGTGCTATGTTTCTCAGCTTCAGTATTTATGCTATGTTTCTCAGCTTCAGTATTTGTGCTATGTTTCTCAATTTTAGTGTTTGTGTGTAAGTTTGGACGTAAGAACTCTTGTTTCTTTATGTCCTGTGTACAGTTTGTTGTCAAGATTATGCAGATCCAGAGTCTGCAAGTGTTATAATGTCTGCACGGAAGGATTTCGCCCCAGCTTTACATTCAGTTAGAAGGTAAGAGACATTGCTTTGAGTGTCACGATGCTGGGCGTCTGAGTTGCGTAGTTGGTAGTGCACTCATCTCTCAGGCTCAGTTCGGTGGCTCGAGTCCGGCTGGGGGCGCTGTAGTCACCGAGCTGTAGAAATGGGTACCTGATTCTTCTAGAACTGAGGTAGGGAAGGCGACCAGGCTGATCACATCACTGTCTAGTGCGGCAGCAGGGTAAGGCCAGCATGGGCACCTGCATCATATCCTTATCAGCTTTCATACATGGTAAAAGTGAGGTTTTTAATATGATGATACTTACTTCCATCTATCATCTATAACTCAGATAATGGTACTTCAATCTATCCTGTAGAACTCAAATAATAATACATCGATCTTTCAAAGTTCTGTTTCCACTATTGTGCTATATCTTCCCACATTTAGTGACCTCCACACACACACGTCTGCAGGCGTTGCCACAAACCACAAAATTCTTGCATCCATATCCACCTCTGCTTTCACAATTAATCCACATCACTCCACTTCGCTGATACCAAAATGTCTACCATTCCCAGCCTTGCAGTGTCCACATATCTCTCATACAAGCTTCCATCACTGAGCCCAAAGATTAACTTTCCAAATATGAGTCACAGCGCACAAATATTGAACACTCCCAGACATGAAGTTTGAGGGGAGCGATCATTTTTTTAATCATGAAATCTTTTGTAAAGATTGACTTCCTGTTCAGCTCTGCAGCTGATTGATTTTTTGGCCAATCGATGAGCTTGATCGTTAGAGACAAATTATTTACCTTTCATCTACTACTTCTTTTGTCCCTGAAATAATGCAGCCATACATTTCTCCTTATTCCAGTTACTAAAGTTTCATCGATATCAGCGGTTTATAAACCTGGGATTATGGACCCCCAGAGAATGGATGGGGCAATTTTTCGGGGTCCACGGGTCAGCAAATAGAATGTCTCGATTAAAACAAACAAACAAACAAACAAACAAACAACAAACTTAGCATCATCTGCGTTCTGTTTAATGCTTAATTTTTAATGCGTGATCTAAAGTTTCTCTCGCGCCAGAAGGCGGGTCCACGGCCCAAACAAAGGTTTAGAACCGCTGATGTATTAGCTTTGGTCTCTGACTTCATCCAAACTGCTTAGTAGCTTTTCCAGTGGCTGCGGTAGGGACAAACAGGCAGCAAATCTTTGGTACTTTGCCGCACGGGGTTTTGATCTGGAGAGTTTGCTATTCAGAGATATGGATTAGGAGGTTCGAATAGTGGATTAGGAGGTTTGAAGAGTGGATTAGGAGGCTTGAATAGTGAGTTAGGAGGTTTCAAGAGTGGATTAGGAGGTTTGAATAGTGGATTAGGAGGTTTGAAGAGTGGATTAGGAGGTTTGAAGAGTGGATTAGGAGGTTTGAAGAGTGGATAAGGAGGTTCGAAGAGTGGATAAAGAGATTCGAAGAATGGATTCGGTGCGCAAGGAAAGGTTTGAAACAGGAAGAACTGAGAAAAAGAAGAACGTAATCTTAGGATTTAATCATGTATGATGACGCCATTTTGCATAATTGCATCCCACTCTGCCACCACTTTCCTTCTTCTAGTTGGTATTGCATTTCAACACAGGTGCATTCCGTCGACAACATCATCGTCATCATCATTGTCATAATCATCATAGTAAACATCACCGTCATAATCATCATCATCATCATCATCATCATCGTCGTCGTTTTCGTCGTTGTCATCATCTCCCCCCCGCGTACAAGTTGAATAGACATGGAGACAGAACATAGCCATGCCTCACTCCCCTCTACATGGTGGGTAGATCTGTTGATGATACTGCGTCATATCTTACCCACGCTTCCTGTTTCCCAGCAGAGATTTGTTATAATTTAGATAACTTTGCCGTCAAGACTGATTTCCTCAAGACATTTTATTTGTTTACTAGTCTTCGCTCCGTCAAATGCTTCAGTATAAATTTGGATAATTTTTTTTATATAATTCCACAAAATAAATTGTAGAATATTTACATCTATTGTGGAATTTTACACTAATCGGTTGTGGAATTTTATATATTAAAGTTTTGTGGACTACCATGTGATTAATTGTTGAATTTTTTTTGTCCTCTAATAAAAAGTTTAAAGTGGTCATTTGTGGAATTTTGTGCACTGCCACTGGGTGATTTATTTGAACTGTTACATGTGATCGATAGTGAAATTTGATGTGATCAATCGTGGAAGCTAAACGTTGGTGGTTTTCGTGTGGTGTTGGTTTTCGTGAAACTTTAGACATTTATTTGCTGTGAATTATTACTATGTGATGGTCGTGATACTTAGTGTTTCCATCAGCTGAAATGTTCACTTTTCTGTGCCACTCTGTCAGTCCACTGAGATGTTTCTCTCTCGGTCTTTTTCTCTTCCTTTTACACCTTTGAATTATTTTTCAGTTCTTACTGGATTCTCCAACTTGTCTTCTCATGGCATGTCCAAGTTCTCCAACTTCTGTCTTCTCATGGCATATCCAAGTTCTCCAACTTCTGTCTTCTCATGACATGTCCAAGTTCTGTAACTTGTCTTCTCATGACATGTCCAAGTTCTCCAACTTGTCTTCTCATGACATGTCCAAGTTTTCTAATTTCTGTCTCCTCATGACATGTCCAAGTTTTCTAACTTCTGTCTCCTCATGACATGTCCAAGTTCTCCAACTTGTCTCCTCATGATATGTCCAAGTTCCGTCTTCCAGTTTGCTATGTTTATTCTTTTCAATATCTCCACTGTTCCTGTCTTGTCGCCGTTTAGCTCTAGGTCTCTTTTCTTGCACTCTTTCAGTAATCTTGTTCACAAGTTTCTGCAAACTGTTTTCACTTTCGGCTATTCGAGCAGTGTCACCAGCATGTCTCAGGTTAATGATATTATGGCCTCCTATTTTAATTCTTCCCACATTTTAAAAAGCTTCTCGTGATGTCTTCACTGTATAATGAGAATGAATCAAGTAACAATACACACCCTTGTCTTACGCCTACTTCCTGATACTCACCCATGTCTTTGTTCACTCTTAGTGCCGCTCTTTGCTTCCAGTACACATCCTTAACAATTCTCATATCTTTACCATCAATGTTAAGCTTTTCTAGCATTTGTATCTTCATGTCTAACTCTATGAAAAGCTTTCATGTAGTCAATAAAGCACACGTATAAATCTTTGTTCACCTCTAGAGATTGTTCTATTATAGTTTTTTTTATACACATTACGTTACTTGTGCTTTTTCCTTCAATAAATTCTCACTGTTCTGCTACCAATCTAGATTTTAATCTCATTTCTTGCTCAAAAGTTAATTATTCTTAACAGTATCCGTGAGAGAAATGACGCTATTTTATTTCTTGCAGTAAAGTTCAATGACAAGTTCTGATTGTGTGTTAAAGTTCTGATTATTGTGTTAGTTTAAAGCTATGATTGTGTGTTAGTTTAGTTCTCTGATTATGTATTAGCTCAAAGCTCTAACTGAGTGTTAATTAAAAGCTCTGATTGTGTGTTAAAGCTCTGACTGTGTTAATTTAAACCTCTGGTTGTGTGTTACTTTAAAGCTCTGATTGTGTGTTTCATTTAAAGCTGTCGATTGTCTGTTAAATTAAAGCTCTGATTGTGTGCTAAAGCTATGATTATGTGTTAATTTAAAGCTTCAATTCTGTGTTGGTTTAAAGCTCTGATTGTATGTTAAAGCTCTGATTGTGTGGTAATTAAAAGCTCTAATTGTGTGTTAAAGTTCTGATTGTGTGTCAAAGTTCTGATAGTGTGTTAAAACTATGAATATGAGTTAAAGCTCTGATTGTGTGGTAATTTAAACCTCTGATTATGTGTTAAAGTTCTGAATGTGTGTTAAAGCTCTGATTATGTGCTAAAGTTCTGATTGTGTGTTAAAAGTCTGATTATGTGTTAAAGTTCTGACTGTAAATTAGTTTAAAGCTCTGATTAAGTATTAAAGCTCCGATTGTATATTAGTTTGAAGCTCTGATTAAATATTAAAGCTCTGATTGTATATTAATTTAAAGCTCTGATTGTATGTTAGTTCAAAGCTGTGATTGTATGTTAGTTTAAAGCTCTGATTAAGTATTACAGCTCTGATTGTATGTTAGTTTAAATCTGAGAATGCGTGTTAAAGTTCTGAGTGTGTACTAGTTTAAAGATCTGAATGTGTGTTAAAGCTATGATTGTGTATTAGTTTAAAGCTCTGATTGTATGTTAATTAAAGCTCTGATTACGTCTTAAAGCTCTGATTGTATATTAGTTTAAAGCTCTGATTGTATATTAGTTTAAAGCTCTGATTGTATATTAGTGTAAAGATCTGAATGTGTGTTAAAGCTATGATTGTGTACTAGTTTAAAGCTCTGATTGTACGTTAGTTTAAAGCTCTGATTGTATGTTAATTAAAGCTATGATTAAGTCTTAAAGCTCTGATTGTATATTAATTTAAAGCTCTGACTGTGTGTTAAAGCTCTGATTGTGTACTAGTTTAAAGCTCTGATTGTATGTTAATTAAAGCTCTGATTAAGTCTTAAAGCTCTGATTGTATGTTAATTAAAGCTCTGATTGTATGTTCATTAAAGCTCTGATTGTATGTTAATTAAAGCTCTGATTGTATATTAGTTTAAAGCTCTGATTGTATGTTAATTAAAGCTCTGATTAAGTCTTAAAGCTCTGATTGTATGTTAATTAAAGCTCTGATTGTATGTTCATTAAAGCTCTGATTGTATGTTAATTAAAGCTCTGATTGTATATTAGTTTAAAGCTCTGATGGTGTGTTAAAAACTATGATTGTGTGTTAATTTAAAGCTGAGATTGTGTTAATTTAAAATTCTGATTGTGTGTTCGAGCTCCTATTGTGCGGCAGTTTAAAGTTCTGATTGTGTGTCATTCTCCTCTGTTTATCGTGTGATATTTTTATATTGGCTTATTCTTATCTTGGTATTATGGTTGCTTGCTGTAAAGGCGCTCTGATTTCGTGTCATATTTATAATGTGACAATGTGGCAAATTATTGCTCTGATTATGTGTGGATGTAAAGTTCTGATGCATGTTATATTAATCTTCTGATTATTTGTCACAGAGGGATTATCTGCTGGTGTGACAGTGTAACGCTTCGTTTGTCTTCTTGATTGTCTGTGTAAAGTGATGGATTTGTCTGCTAGTGTACCGTTATGGCATTATCCATAATTGGAGCAGTATGTGATTGTCTGTAATTGTAGCAGTATGTGGTTGTCTGTTATTATGGCAGTATGTGGCTGTCTGTTATTGTGGCAGTATGTGGTTGTTTGTTATTGTGGCAGTATGTGATTGTTTGTTATTGTGGCAGTATGTGGTTGTCTGTTATTGTGGCAGTCTGTAGTTGTCTATTATTGTGACAGTATGTGATTGTCTGTTATTGTGGCAGCATGTGATTGTCTGTTACTGTGACAGTATGTGATTGTCTGTTATTGTGACAGTATGTGATTGTCTGTTAATGTGGCAGTATGTGATTGTCTGTTAATGTGGCAGTATGTGATTGTCTGTTATTGTGACAGTATGTGATTGTCTTTATTGTGGCAGTATGTGATTGTTTTTATTGTGGCAGTATGTGATTGTCTTTATTGTGGAAGTATGTGATTGTCTTTATTGTGGCAGTATGTGATTGTTTTTATTGTGACAGTATGTGATTGTCATTATTGTGGAAGTATGTGATTGTCTGTTTTTGTGGCAGTATGTGATTGTCTGTTACTGTGGCAGTATATGATTGTCTGTTACTGTGGCAGTATGTGATTGTCTGTTATTGTGGGAGTATGTGACTGTCTGTTACTGTGACAATATGTGATTGTCTGTTATTGTGACAGTATGTGATTGTCTGTTACTGTGGCAGTAAGTGATTGTCTGTTACTGTGGCAGTATGTGATTTTCTATTATTGTAGCAGTATGTGATTGTCTGTTACTGTGGCAGTATGTGCTTGTCTGTTACTGTGGCAGTATGTGATTGTCTGTTTTTGTGGCAGTATGTGATTGTCTATTATTGTGGCAGTATGTGATTGTCTATTATTGTAGCATTATGTGATTGTCTGTTACTGTGACAGTTTGTGATTGTCTGTTACTGTGGCAGTATGTGATTGTCTGTTATTGTGGGAGTATGTGATTGTCTGTTATTGTGGGAGTATGTGATTGTCTGTTATTGTGGGAGTGTGTGATTGTCTGTTATTGTGGCAGTATGGTACTATCAGCTTTTGCACCAGTTTGGTGATATACATTAACTATGCTTTATATTATAGCGAAAATCACGGAGTGATTTAATCCCATGGCTTCCAACGCACCCTATCTTGTGCCAGCCACCCATCACACATCCCATACCACGTGACATCGCCCACATCGTCATCGCCTGTAAGACTAACGCTAATGTCTCACTTAACTTCCTTCTTGCTGACAGTATTTTTTTTTTTTTAAAAAGAAGCAAAATCTACAGGTAAATTCAAAGCTACCTTTACCGTACTCTCACCTTCCCGACCAGTGGCCCTGATTCTCATCGATTACCTGGGGACTGTGGACACACGACTGAAATGAAGGCTCTCTGAAACAGCATGGATCCCGGCGATTTCAAAACGAAACAAATGGATTCGCACCCGTGGGAGAAGATACCATTTCTGTGCCATTTTGTCGCAGGTAAATTACAACCAGGGGCCATAATAAAACTGTTCGGGGCTGGAAGTGTTGACTTAAGTCAGCTCTTTTATGTGTCTTTTTGTTTGACAAGGGACAAGGAGGTGGACTTGTCAAGAGGACGAGAAAAGGGGAAGTGAAATTCATGGCCACGGCTTCTCTGTGGTGATATTAGAAATATGCTTTATCACAGTGCTGGTATTTTTTAGTCGTCCAGAAATTTTTAGACAAAGCACTTTAGACGCGAGAGAAAGAAATATGGCAAGAGAATTGGATGGGACTTGAACTAGGGACTTCCATAAGGAGAGCGGCCGTGTGTTTCTCCTTCGCTTCGTCTAGTTGTGGGAACTTACAGGAAATCTTCATAGGTAGAAACCGTTTAAGATCTGCTCTACCTCCGTGATCTGGCGACTTTCTCTACGGGTAGTCCGTAGATTTTCACTACAGGTAGTCCGCAGGCTTTCTCTGCAGGTAGTCCGTAGGCTTTCTCTGCAGGTAGTCCGTAGATTTTCTCTGCAGGTAGTCCGTAGACTTTCTCTGCAGGTAGTCCGTAGATTTTCTCTATAGGTAGTCCATAGACTTTCTCTACAGGTAGTCCGTAGGCTTTCTCTGCAGGTAGTCCGTAGATTTTCTCTATAGGTAGTCCATAGATTTCTCTACAGGTAGTCCGTAGGCTTTCTCTGCAGGTAGTCCGTAGATTTTCTCTGCAGGTAGTCCGTAGATTTTCTCTATAGGTAGTCCATAGATTTCTCTACAGGTAGTCCGTAGGCTTTCTCTACAGGTAGTCCGTAGACTTTCTCTGCAGGTAGTCCGTAGATTTTCTCTGCAGGTAGTCCGTAGACTTTCTCTGCAGGTAGTCCGTAGATTTTCTCTGCAGGTAGTCCGTAGATTTTCTCTGCAGGTAGTTCGTAGACTTTCTCTGCAGGTAGTCCGTAGGCTTTCTCTACAGGTATTCCGTATTTAAAGTTAAAAGTAGCTCTCTTATCATCGTTTCTTTCTCTAAAACTGCGTTGTCTACTATTTTTCGAATGCTAAACTTGCAAGACGTTGCTACATCACTTTACTGCCAGAGATGCTCCTTGCTTCTCATTAAAAAACATTATTAAAGAAGATCACGTTAAAAGAATTTGTGGGTTAAAAAAAACTACGCCAAGAAATAGCTGCTTTTTGGGCGTAAAGCCAAGTGTTAGTCACAAGTAGGTCGTAACTCAGAGTAGGTTCGCTGGGGTGTTGGAGGTAGGTTCAAGGGGGAGGTTGAAGATAGGTTTGCGACAAAATGTGACAAGGTAAAAGTTAAAGAATTTTTTTTAAGAAAAGAAGAGAAAAAAAAGAATAAGTTAAAATTAAGAAATAATGTACAAGATTTTAGTTAAAATCTACTACTTTGTTTTTTTTTCAAAACCTAACTATTAAAATAACAAGACTATAGTTACTATTCCTTGATATCTATCTATCTATCTATCTATCTATCTATCTATCTATCTATCTATCTATCTATCTATCTATCTATCTATCTATCTATCTATCTATCTGTCTGTCTATCTATCTATCTATCTATCTGTCTGTCTGTCTGTCTGTCTATCTATCTATCTATCTATCTATCTGTCTGTCTGTCTGTCTATCTATCTATCTAATATCTCTAAACCTTAAGTGCCCAAGGCACACGGGTCTTCCGCAAGGGTTTTCCACAAATGCCTGTCCTTTGCCTTTTATCCGCTCTTGCCCAGGTGAGCCCTCTATTGCTCAACATCCTTTCTGTTGTTCTTCTCCATGTCTCCTTTGGTCTACCCTTACTTCTGAAATTTCGTTTGGTAGATAGTAATTTGTATGTGGTTACTTTCTATACTGAGTGCATGGATAAGAGCGAAACGTAAATGTTATATTTTATTTAGTTTTATATCTCTCATCTTTCCTATGTTAGTTATGTTGGATATGTAAGCAGCATATTTGTAGAATGTCTGGAACAGAGTGAAAGTTGTATGATAAAGGGCAGAATGTCAGACGGGCCTGGGTGCCCAATTCTTAACCCTTTGGAAATAAAGATAGATCAATCAATCAATCGATCGATCAATCAATCAATCAGTCAGTCAATCTGTTCTCCTGTGGTGACATTCTTAGTGCTATTTTTGATAGTGAGTCATCAGTCACCTGGAACAGCGTCTTTCATCAGTCAGTGGCTTCATCTGCATGTCTGCCAACAATATGTCATTTCTTATGGTGTTTGGCCAAAATATTCCTCTAATTTTTCTTAAACAAAATACTTCTTTCTGAAAAGAATTCGACTAGTTTTCTATAGTTTTGGTGATTTTTTCAGCATTCACTTACATAGAATATTACTCTTAAATATTCTGATTTTCATCTTCTTGGTTGTTTTTTTTTTTTTTTTAGATTTCATTGCAAATACCTGGTTTGCTCTAGTAAGTCTGATGTTGATGTCTTCTGTGCTGTCTCCAATTTTTGCTACTCTAATGCCAAGATGGAACTGGAAAACATCGAACAAGAAATGAAAAGAATGGAAATTAACACCCTTGGTTTATGTGAAATGAGATGGACTGGAGCAGGAAGCAGAGATCATAAAGACTTCAAAAACTTTGTGCTGGGTGATTTAAACGCGAAAGTAGGGACTGAAAAAGACAATGAAGCTACTGGCAAGTATGGACCAGGTATCAGAAACACAAGATAGGAGATGTTGATTGAGTAGGCAGAAAAGAATAAAATGATAATAGGAAATACTTGGTTCCAACAACACCAAAAGCGACTATGGACATGGAAAAGCCCAAATAATAACATACATAACCAGATAGATTACATTATGATCAACAGAAGATTCAGGAACTCACTAATATCCGTGAAAACAAGACCAAGCGCAGACTGCAACAGTGACCACATCCCAGTCGTAGGAAAAGTGAGAATCAGGCTAAAGAGGTTAAAGGTAGCAGCTAAAACAAAGAACTAGATAGAGAGCTGTTACGGAAAGATAAGGCAGTACAAGAACAATATAGGACCATAGTACATAATAGGTATAACGCTATAGAGAAGATTGAAACGATTAATGAAAAATGGAATATGCTTAATCAGCAAACATCTGTCGAAATCCTACCTCCAAATAAACGACACGCTAAACAGGGGTGGATGACAGAAGAAATTTTGAAACTATTGGATTGGAGAAGAAGTCTTAAGGAAGATAAAGATGAATATGACAAAATAAATAAAGAAATAAGACACAAATGCAATAAAGCTAAAGAAGAGTGGCTAAATAAGAAATGTAATGACATAGAGACACACCATCATTGAAAAGCAAGAGATATGTACAAACAAATAAAGGAGTTAACAAACAAAAGGGAATACCATAAGACTGGTTGCCTGAAGTCAAAGGAGGGGCATACAATAATGGACAGAGATGAAATAATGGCACGATGGTGTCAATACATTAGAGAACTCTATGAGGACAATAGAAGTGAAATAGGTATACGAAATAATAATGAAGGGCCTTACATATTAAAAACAGAAGTGGAAGAAGCTATCAAATACACGAAGAACAATAAAGCACCAGGACCAGATCAAACCACCAAGGAAGAATTGGAAGCATTAGGAGAGCTTGCATAGAAATAATTACCAGATTGATTAATAGCATCTATAACAGTAACTATGTCCCAACAGACCTTTTGCAATCAGTTTTCATTGCACTACCAAAGAAACAAGGTGCAGTTGAATGTGAAGACTATCGAACCATTAGTTTTATGAGCCATGTTACCAAAATCCTGCTTCATATTGTCATGAGAAGAGTCAGGGGCAAAATAAAACCAGAAATCGCTGAAGAACAGTGTGGCTTCGTCGAAGGAAAAGGCACAAGTGATGCCATATATATATTGAGAACATTGATGGAAAGATCAATAGAAGTAAAGACGGACGTATACTTATGCTTCATAGACCACTGTAAAGCATTCGATAAACTGAGACACACAGAAATTATAAGAATGCTGGAAGACATCAACATAGATTAGAAAGATCTGAAACTCATCAAAAACATATTGGCAGCAATCAGCAACAATGAAGGTTGAGAACCAAATAGGAGCATTCCAAGACATAAAATTGGTAGTGAGACAAGGTTGTGTTCTATCTCCTGACCTCTTCTCTTTGTACAGCGAAAACATAATGAGGAATGTAGAGAGCTTGTCAGGAATATCAGCTGGCAGGTACAACCTTAACAACTTAAGATATGCAGACGACACAGTTCTGATTGCTAAAAGTGAAGGGGAGCTACAGGCTCTTCTGGACATCGCGGTTCGTGAAAGTAAAAGTAAAGGTCTCAGCTTGAATAAAAAGAAAAGTGAAGTGATGGTCATATCAAAGAAAAGAATACCACCAAAATGTAGCATTAACATCGATGGCACAGAATTGAAAGAAGTTAACAGATTCAAGTAATTGGGAACAATTATAACAGGTGATGGAAAATGTCACAACGAAATAAAAAGCAGACGTACATAGGCCAAGTCAGCAATCCAGATAATGAGAAACATCTTGTGCAACAGATAAATATCAATGGAAACAAGATTCCAAGTACTTAAATATTACATCGAGCCAATTTTGTTTTATGGATGTGAAGCATGGTCTATGAATAAGAGAGTAGAGCGAGAAATGGAGGCCATGGAGATGTGGTTTATAAGAAGGATGTTGAAGGTACCATGGACAGCCAAGAAAACCAATGAAGAAGTCTTAAGAGATGCTGGAGTTAAAAGGCAAATTACAGCAAAGATCAGAGGCAGACAAGAGAGATTTGTGGGATATTTTCTGAGAAGAGGAAAATTAGAACATATTGTGGCAACTGGAAAAATTGAGAGAAGAAGAGACAGAGGAAGACAGAGAGAGAAGTTACTGGATATGCTGTCAGTGTGGCTAGGAGGAAAGTCACCGGCGGATCTCATAATCAAGTCTAAAGACAGGGAATTGTGGAGAGAAATGATCGCCTACGCCACGCGGCATGGCATTTGATTGATTGACTGCCAAAATAAACAAATTCGTTGACTTCCTCCACCAACTTGCTATCTGCTCTGAGTACATTTCTGTTGTTTGCATTTTGCTTCATTAAATTTGTATTTCCTACGTGGATGTTTTTTTTTTGCTGACATTTTGAGCTAGGTTGTTTACTTTATCTTGCTTATCTTTGTAGATGCTTGACAGTAGACAAATGTCGTCTGCAAAGTCAAGGTCCTACAGTACTGCGTCGAGGGTTCACTGTAATCCTCTGCGTTTGTCTGATGTTGCTTTCTTCATTAATCAGTCTACTGCCAAGATAAATAATGTTGGTGATAGTACACATCCCTGCTTCACTCCTGTTTGTACCCTAAAGCTGCTGGAGGTATGTTCTCCACAGATCATTTTGCACTGAAAACCCTCGTATAGGGCTTTGATAACGTTCACCATCTTATGAGGGAGGCCATGCCATCTTAGAACTTTCCACAGTGTATCTCTTCTGACACTGTCGAAGGGTTTCTCTGAATCTATAAATAATGCATATGTTTTGCTATGCCACTGATTTGCCTGCTCTAATATTTGTCTAAGAACAAATATGTGGTCTATGCATGATCTTCCTTTCCTAAATCCTGCCTGCTCTTTCCGAAGTTTTCCCTCAAGTGCTGGTACAATTCTGTTGATAATTATTCTGCAAAATACTTTACTGGTGAGTGGTAGGAGGGTAATGCCTCTCCAGTTCCCGCAAGGTCACCCTTCTTTGGTAGTTTTACTATAAGGCCAGTTTTGCACTCCTCTGGAGCTTTTTCTAGATCCCAAATTTGTTGTAATATCCGGCAAAGTTGTTTTGGTATTTCTGTTTCTTCTGCTTTCAACATCTCAGCAGTCACTTCATCTTCACCTGGTGCCCTGTCTGATTTTAGCTTCTTTATCGCCCCCTTTACTTCACTTATTGTTACTGGTCCTGTATTGATGTTTAGTTCCGTTTTTGATTCAGGTATGTCTATTGTTTGTGCTGCTTGTGTTCTGTTTAGTAGGGTGTTAAAGTGTTCCCTCCATCTTTCAATTTTTTCTCTTTCTCTGCTTATGAGTGGGACCGAGTTCAAGTCCCAGAAGTGGGATTAAAAAAAAAAAGGCCCCGGGGTTGACCCAGCCGCTAAAAATAGGTCCCAGAGAACTCTGGGAAGATAAACGTGGCCAGGCGTGAGACTGACAGCATCAGACTTTTAACTGCCGAAAGTCTTGGAAGTGCGGGCCTAGCAACGTGTTCCCTAATATGCCTTAATAGCACGGAAACGGGAATTTTACCTTTTACCTTTTACCACTGACCAGTTGTCCCTTATGTGTCCTTATTGCACTCTCACATCTTGTGCTGAAGTTACCTGTCATCTGCTTTGTGATTTTGTACATGGTTTTCATGTCATTTGTATTTGCTGGTTTCTCTGCTGTTTCTGCTAAGTTGTCATAGTATTGACGTTTATCTTGACGGCATGATTCCTTCATTTCTTTGTCTTTTTGTGCATATTTACTTAAATTTTGTTCTTTTAGCCTTTGTGATTTGGTGTTCAGTAATATTTTTTCTTGATTTCATTTGTTTACTCTATCTTTCCCATGTGGTCTTGCTTATCCATTCCTCTTTTCTCCTTTTCCGATATCCCAGCATCTCTTTTGCTTTTTCCTGTAGTGTTTTATTGAGTTCTAGTATGGACATTTCTGCTTCGTCTTGTAGGACACTGAAGCGGTTCTTAAGTACTATCGAGAATTTGATTCTTGTTTGCTGGTCTTTCAGTTTTGTTGTATCAAAGCGTGCCTTTCTGTATTCTCCGATTTTGGTTTTACTTAATTTTAGTTTTATTTTTGCTACCAGAAGGTTGTGATCACTTCCTACATCTGCTCCTTTCCTTGCTCGCACATCTTGTAGTGACCGTTTCCACTTGTTGTTTATTAGTATGTGATCGATTTGGTTTTCTGTGGTTTTATCTGGGGACCTCCAAGTCACTTTATGGATGTTTTTATGTTGGAAATTGTTTCTCTGATGATTATCATGTTTTCTTCACAGAAACTTCACAGTCTTTCTCCATTTTCATTTATTTCTCCGATTCCTTCTCTTCTCATGATTCTTCTTCTATCTTCACTGTCCTCACCTATGTTTGTACGGAAGTCCCCCAAGATGAGTAGCATATCGTGCTTGGGTACACCAGATAAAAAATTATGCTAATAACAAGTAGGTTGCGACTCAGAGTAGGTTCGCTGGGGAGTTGGACGCAGGTTAACCAGAAAGAAATAGGTTCGCTGGGGATTTGGAAGTAGGTTCATGGGGAAGTTGGAGATAGGTTCACGACAAAATGTGAAAACGGCAAAAGTTTAAAATTTGTTGTGAAGGAAAGAAAAAGAAAAGAATAACTTAAAATTAAGAAATAATGTACAAAATTTTAGTTAAAATCTACTACTTTATTTTATTTTCGAACGTAAATATTAAAATAACAAGATTCCAGTTATTAGTCCCTGATATAATTTGTATTAAATGTCCAAATTATGTTTTCTTTTGTCTTTATCTGTGGGACATGAACAAATTCCCGTTTAGGACTTCGCTCAAGACAAGTTGGTTCGCTAGGTGTCGACAGACAACAAATAATTTAACTTTCCATTAAACCAGACAAATTCCGTGGACGGAAAACAGTGGACAGAAAGCAGTGGACAGAAAACAGTGGGAAGAAAACAGTGGACAGAAAACGGTAGACAGAAAAAAGTGGACAGAAAACAGTGGGCAGAAAATAGTGGACAGAAAACAGTGGGCAAAAAACAGTGTACAGAAAACAGTGGGCAGAAAACAGTGGACAGAAAACGGTAGACAGAAAACAGTGGGCAGAAAATAGTGGACAGAAAACAGTGGGCAAAAAACAGTGGACAGAAAACAGTGGGCAGAAAACAGTGGACAGAAAACAGTGGGCAGAAAACAGTGGACAGAAAACAGTGGGCAGAAAACAGTGGACAGAAAACAGTGGGCAGAGAACCGTGGACAGAAAATAGTGGACAGAGAGTGTGGGACAGAAAATAAAGGAAACAAGGAAATATTTTCTTGTTCTTCTTCTTCGTTCGCATTGTCTGTCTATATCTGCAGTCCTGTCTCTTGGATAAATGTCACTGTTTTTTGTAATTCATGTATGGAACCGTAGAGCTTATCTTCTTTAGTGGTTTCACTGGGCCAGTAATTATTTCTCAGTGACTCGTAGTTGATGCAGTTCTGGAGGATATGTTCCACAGTTTGGGGCACCTGGGCACATGTACAAAGAGTAGTAGTACCAACCTTAAACTTTGTATACATATGACTTCGGAGTCGGCTGTGTCCTGTTCGGAGACGGAAGATGGTGACTTGTTCCTTTCTGTTTAGCATGTGATAATCATCATGTGGTGGTGTTTGTGGCTTCCTGTAGGTTTTTATCATGCTTTGTTTCTGATTATAGGTGATTGGTATGTCTGGTTGCTCCATTTCAGTGCCCTCTTTGGCCAGATGGTCAGCTTTCTCATTGCCACAGTGGGAGGGAATCCATTGCAAAGTGACTCTATGTTGTAAGCCAATTTTTGACAAGGCATCTTTAAGATCTGGTAGTTTGTTGCACTGAAGAGCTTCCAGTACTGATCTTGCATCTGTGAGAATTACTACAGGACATGTATCAATTCTGGAGTCTGATAGTTTTTCAATTGCAGCAATAATTGCCCTAACTTCTGCATCAAAGTTGTTGCAGTATTTACCAGTGGGTATGGAAATCTTGTCAATGTTGTTGTTTGGATATTCAATATATGTTCCTGCCCCTCCATTCTTTATGGCATTGTGCGCAGATCCATCTGTATACGCACGTATCCAGGTGTCACATGGATATTTGTCATCTAGAACACGAAGTGTGGCTGTTGATCTTACAAGACTGCTCTGCATCTCGCCATTCTGCACACCTTTCACTTCAGTCTGAATAGTTATTTGTGTATAATCTGCTTCTTTCCATGGTGTATGCTCTGGTACAGATGATAATGGAGCGACTACAGTTGGAAGGTCAGGTATCAGCTTACGCATACGCTTGGCCTGATGAATGAAGCTGCTTCTTTTAAGCCGTCCTAATGCCAAGTTATTGAATCTCTCCTTCAGGGGATGGCTTACAGAGATAAGGAATTTTTCTCCCATGGTCATGACCTGTGTGTCTCTACGTTCCTTTAGCGGTTGAACACCAACTATTTTCTGTATTTCTACTATTGGTGTGGACCTCATGGCAGCTGTGATAATCCGTAGTGACTGATTTTGAACCTTGTCTAGATTATGCAGCGTAGTGTTTGATGCTGTGCACCAAGATGTTGAGCCATATTCTAAATGTGGTAGAATACTTTGCTGATATACATTCTTGAGGATTCTTTCACTAGCTCCCCATGTGGTTCCACTCAATTTTCTTAATATGGCTAGTTTTCTTCTGGCTTTTGCTTCTGCACTGTTGATGTATTGCTTCCACGTCAGTTTTGAGTCAAGAGTCACTCTTAAGTAAGTGGGTTGGTTGTCCATCCTTAAGGGTATTTCATTTACAAAGATCTTACCTGCTTTCTGTTTAGTAGGAAATACTAAATAAATAGAAATGGGAAAGAGACATAATTTAAAAAAAACAAAAAACTTTAGAACCAGATACTGGAACTATTTCTGTCATATCAAGGGGCATAATACAGCAACAGTATTGTCCACATTAGAGGGGACAAATAGGTCACAAATGTTTATGTTGCAAGAAAGCAGGCTCCACTTCTTTGTTGTTGGACTTAGGCGTCAAGACACTGTCCCATGTGACAATCATCCACCCATCCATGACGTGCTCAGGACCTGCTTGGCCAGCCATAGCCAGCTAAGAACCCTGTTCCTCCTCTCTGTTAGTGGTTAAGAACCCTGTCCCTTCTCTCTGTTAGTGGTTAAGAACCCTGTCCCTCCTCTCTGTTGGTGGTTAAGAACCCTGTCCCTCCTCTTTGTTGGTGGTTAAGAACCCTGTCTCTCCTCTCTGTTGGTGGATGAAAACCCTTTCTCTCCTCTCTGTTGGTGGTTAAGAACCCTGTCTCTCCTCTCTGTTGGTGGTTAAGAACCCTGTCTCTCCTCTCTGTTGGTGGTTAAGAACCCTGTCCCTCCTCTCTGTTGGTGGTTAAGAACCCTGTCCCTCCTCTCTGTTGGTGGTTAAGAACCCTGTCCCTCCTCTCCGTTGGTGGTTAAGAATCCTGTCCCTCCTCTCTGTTGGTGGTTAAGAACCCTGTCCCTCCTCTCTGTTGGTGGTTAAGAACCCTGTCTCTCCTCTCTGTTGGTGGTTAAGAACCCTGTCCCTCCTCTCTGTTGGTGGTTAAGAACCCTGTCTCTCCTCTCTGTTGGTGGATAAAAACCCTGTCTCTCCTCTTGTTTGGTGGTTAAGAACCCTGTCCCTCCTCTCTGTTGGTGGTTAAGAACCCTGTCCCTCCTCTCTGTTGGTGGTTAAGAACCCTGTCCCTCCTCTCTGTTGGTGGTTAAGAACCCTGTCCCTCCTCTCTGTTGGTGGTTAAGAACCCTGTCCCTCCTCTCTGTTGGTGGTTAAGAACCCTGTCCCTCCTCTCTGTTGGTGGTCCCAGTACCAGACCCAGCCTTGCTAACAGTGCGGTGATCGCCACAGCCTCCCGTGGTAGTGGATTCTGCCAAAGAAGTACTGTACTGCCACTTCTTTTTAAGTCTTCTTAGGAACCGAAGAAAAGGCCGCTGCAGCTTAGCCCCCATCCGACCAGACGCTGTGCTTCAGCGTCCTCGCAGCGTCGGCTACAAAGAGCATGGAGCCTCGAAGTCAACATCATCGGCTAAGATAAGGCACATGTGACAAAATGGCAAAGGAAACCACCGATGAGTCAAATAAACAACGCAGGACCACAGCATCAGTCATAAGATACAGCTATGCATGCAATCAGTGAATCACGACGTGACTCACTGAGTCATTGCGTCACCGAGAGTGGCAGAGTCAAGAAGTTAATGGGCTACGCAAGGAGTCACTGAGTCGCAAGCTATACTAGTTAAAATCTCTGTCAGAGTCACAGCGGGGTCATTTAGTATTAACCACAGAATATGTTTTGTTAACAGAATTAAGTCGAATCTATCTATCTATCTATCTATCTATCTATCTATATCTATCTATCTATCTATCTATCTCTATCTATCTATCTATCTATCTATCTATCTATCTATCTATCTATCTATCTGTCTATCTATCTATCTATCTGTCTGTCTGTCTGTCTATCTATCTATTTGACCGTCTGTCTGTCTGTCTATCTATCTATTTGACCGTCTGTCTGTCTGTTTGTCTGTCTGTGTAGGCATGGGCACAGTTTAAAATATATGTTTACGAGCATTCGTTCTCTGTATCATCTGTCAATCCAAAGCCAATTTGTCCATCCTTACTTCTGGCATCTATCTTCACTGCCCTCGTAATCTACCTCTCCACGAACATATGGTACACGGACAAACGATATACCCAGTTGAGCTAATCTTTCTTCTATGTATCTATGCCGAAGATACACCGAGGGCTTAGGTCGGATATATTTATGTTATCTCTACTTATCCAGTCCAGAAAGCCGTCAAACTATGCACGTGGAGCAGAGCTTAAGCCTTAAGCTCTTTTTGTTGTGTCCTAGAACTAGAAGAAGCGACAGAGAGACCCCCAGACCTCTCAACGCTCAGGCGAGCTCGGGCAAAATTGGAAATCTTAGCTACGGCTTGGTTTGGAAACCAAAATAAATAGACAAATGATCAAGCTTGTTTGCACTTTTCATGAAGTAATAGCTTTCCCATTTGGTTATGTTTTCCCATATGTTTGCTCTGTATGGAAGATCATATGGGCCTTGAAAATTGAACTAGACATGCAGGGAAGTATAAAACGGGGGGAAAAAAGGTAGGTAAGTTTGTGAAATTTGGCGTCAGTTATGATGTTATTCGACCGAGACTTTTGTATTAATTTTAAATGTGGGTGATTTCATGATGCTCGCAGGGTCTTTGCCAGCGTTTGTGGCGTAGGATACTACTTATAAAACAAGGGGAAAGCATTATTAAAGGAGTATATGAATATGTGCCATAGGATATTAGTCACAAAACAAGGAGAAAGCATTATTAAACAAGGAGTATATGTATATGTGGCCTAGAATATTAGTCACAAAACAAGGAGAAAGCAAGATTAAAGGAGTACATGAATATGTGGCATAAGATATTAGTCACAAAACAAGGGGAAAGCATTATTAAAGAACGAGTATATGAATATGTGGCGTCGGATATTAGTCACAAAACAAGAAGAAAGCAAGATTAAAGGAGTACATGAATATGTGGCATAAGATATTAGTCACAAAACAAGGAGAAAGCCCTCCTCTCTGTTGGTGGTCCCAGTACCAGACCCAGCCTTGCTAACAGTGCGGTGATCGCCACAGCCTCCCGTGGTAGTGGATTCTGCCAAAGAAGTACTGTACTGCCACTTCTTTTTAAGTCTTCTTAGGAACCGAAGAAAAGGCCGCTGTAGCTTAGCCCCCATCCGACCAGACGCTGTGCTTCAGCGTCCTCGCAGCGTCGGCTACAAAGAGCATGGAGCCTCGAAGTCAACATCATCGGCTAAGATAAGGCACATGTGACAAAATGGCAAAGGAAACCACCGATGAGTCAAATAAACAACGCAGGACCACAGCATCAGTCATAAGATATAGCTATGCATGCAATCAATGAATCACGACGTGACTCACTGAGTCATTGCGTCACCGAGAGTGGCAGAGTCAAGAAGTTAATGGGCTACGCAAGGAGTCACTGAGTCGCAAGTTATACTAGTTAAAATCTCTGTCAGAGTCACAGCGGGGTCATTTAGTATTAACCACAGAATATGTTTTGTTAACAGAATTAAGTCGAATCTATCTATCTATCTATCTATCTATCTATCTATCTATCTATCTATCTATCTATCTATCTATCTATCTATCTATCTATCTATCTATCTATCTATCTATCTATCTGTCTATCTATCTATCTATCTGTCTGTCTGTCTGTCTATCTATCTATTTGACCGTCTGTCTGTCTGTCTGTCTATCTATCTATTTGACCGTCTGTCTGTCTGTTTGTCTGTCTGTGTAGGCATGGGCACAGTTTAAAATATATGTTTACGAGCATTCGTTCTCTGTATCATCTGTCAATCCAAAGCCAATTTGTCCATCCTTACTTCTGGCATCTATCTTCACTGCCCTCGTAATCTACCTCTCCACGAACATATGGTACACGGACAAACGATATACCCAGTTGAGCTAATCTTTCTTCTATGTATCTATGCCGAAGATACACCGAGGGCTTAGGTCGGATATATTTATGTTATCTCTACTTATCCAGTCCAGAAAGCCGTCAAACTATGCACGTGGAGCAGAGCTTAAGCCTTAAGCTCTTTTTGTTGTGTCCTAGAACTAGAAGAAGCGACAGAGAGACCCCCAGACCTCTCAACGCTCAGGCGAGCTCGGGCAAAATTGGAAATCTTAGCTACGGCTTGGTTTGGAAACCAAAATAAATAGACAAATGATCAAGCTTGTTTGCACTTTTCATGAAGTAATAGCTTTCCCATTTGGTTATGTTTTCCCATATGTTTGCTCTGTATGGAAGATCATATGGGCCTTGAAAATTGAACTAGACATGCAGGGAAGTATAAAACGGGGGGAAAAAAGGTAGGTAAGTTTGTGAAATTTGGCGTCAGTTATGATGTTATTCGACCGAGACTTTTGTATTAATTTTAAATGTGGGTGATTTCATGATGCTCGCAGGGTCTTTGCCAGCGT
This sequence comes from Achatina immaculata, assembly GCA_009760885.1. NCBI lineage: Eukaryota > Metazoa > Mollusca > Gastropoda > Stylommatophora > Achatinidae > Lissachatina > Lissachatina immaculata. The sequence continues at coordinate 36,324,534 of CM019700.1, read as the reverse complement.
TTGTGGCGTAGGATACTACTTATAAAACAAGGGGAAAGCATTATTAAAGGAGTATATGAATATGTGCCATAGGATATTAGTCACAAAACAAGGAGAAAGCATTATTAAACAAGCAGTATATGTATATGTGGCTTAGGATATTAGTCACAAAACAAGGAGAAAGCACTATTAAACAAGGAGTATATGTATATGTGGCCTAGGATATTAGTCACAAAACAAGGGGAAAGCATTATTAAAGAAAGAGTATATGAATATGTGGCGTAGGATATTAGTCACAAAACAAGGAGAAAGCAAGATTAAAGGAGTACATGAATATGTGGCATAAGATATTAGTCACAAAACAAGGGGAAAGCATTATTAAAGAAGGAGTATATGAATATGTGGCGTAGGATTTTAGTAAGAAAACAAGGGGAAAGCATTATTAAAGAAGGAGTACATGAATATGTGGCGTCGGATATTAGTCACAAAACAAGAAGAAAGCAAGATTAAAGGAGTATATGAATTTACAAAGACCCGCTCTAAAGTTGGGCGTATCCAGCCATTAAATTTGTGAGAAATTAAGTTTCACATATAGAGATCAATGAAGCCATTATTATTATTATTATTATTATGATTATTTTTATCTGAATAACTTACTTTCCACAGTTAAATATTACCATGCTCTGAAAACATATTACCTTGCCTAGAGAACATATTACCTTGCCTAGAGAACATATTACCTTGCTAGAGAACATATTATCTTGCCTTGCTAACAATGTGGGCGATCTCTTGACTTTTCCTACCAACAAGCCACAAAAGTAACTGTTACTAAGTGAACTCTCCTGACACTTTCATAACCTTTGCCCACTAAACGAACATCTTTCTATAAGCTTAAGACCGAACACTCAAATCTAAACCAATATTGTTCTCTCTGACACAGCTGATCTTCTGTAGCATAAACGTCAATAGGAAATAAGAGTCATTAGAGTCATTATCATCATTTTAGCATAAACTATAGTAGTAGTAGTAGTAATAGTAGTAGTAGTAGTAGTAGTAATAGTAGTAGTTGTAGTAGTAGTAGTAGTAGTAGTAGTAGTAGTAGTTGTAGTAGTAGTAGTAGTAGTAGTAATAGTAGTAGTTGTAGTAGTAGTAGTAGTAGTATAGTAGTAGTAGTAGTAGTAGTAGTAGTAGTAGTAGTAATAGTAGTAGTAGTAGTAGTAGTAGTAGTAGTAGTAGTAGTAGTAGCGGTAGTAGTATGCCCCAGGAGCTGGTAAAGGAAAGATGGCCCGGTACTGTACTAACTTAATTCTTATGCCAAATTTTTAAGAACAATAACACAGCTGACATTATTCCCTTGTTAACCTACACAGTACAAAACAGGTCACCATTGGTCGGACAGCCAACACTGACCCACAACTGACTACTTCTTCACGCTTTAACAAATCATAGTTGACCAAGACCCTATAAGTTCTAGTGACGCTCACTTGTAGCAGATCATACTTTGTCTGAGAATATCATCGACAAGAAAGGCAAACCCAGTCCTAAAAATAACTCATGCCGAAGACGGGTATTTGAAGGGCGAAAGGAGGAGATATAGCAGCATAGTTATGACGCAACGCAGAAAGCGAGTGGAGAGTAAAAGAATAATCAGAACGAAGAGATACACTGCCGATGTACGCCTGGCGCCTGTTTGGGCTCTGAGCAGAAATTTGTACGGTGGAAGGAAACTATTTATCGCCTCAAGGCAGAAAAAAGCAATTAGCCCAGCCCCATATCCATACACAGGCTGGGCCAATGTTCACTCTAAACTACGTGGAAGCGTGCCTGAACATGCAGATAAAAAATATGCCGCGTACGGAATTTTATGTATTGCAAATAATAATAAAAATTGGCGAACTACTTTGCGAGCCCTATGTGACGTTTAACGGCACGTGAAGGATATAAGATATAAGATAAGATAAGAAATAATAATAATATTAATGATAAAAGAGAAATTTTTATTTTTGTAATGTCCCTGTGTTACTGTGTGCTACAGCATCAGCACTGAATGAGAGTGCTACATGAGTTTGTTCTCCTGATTTCTTTTTTTTTATTGTAGGTTTGTTTTTGTTTTGCTTCGTTTTTTCGATGAGAACTTTAAATTATACTCTGTAATTTACCCACAAGATATTTGTTGAGAACACATTTCCATACTGTCTAAAAATTCTGCAGCCAAGTCCTAGAAACTTAAAAAGGCACACTGGGCTGGACCCCTCCCTCCTAGTTGGGCCAGGTCTTGCATTTACCCAGCGTCTTACGACAGCTGTTTACAATCTTCTTCAGGTTCTACCAGAATTTGTCCGTTCTTTCCATGTCCGCCCGGGGACCAGGCATCATCTGGATAAATAAATATATATAATTTGCCCTAATATTTTCCCAATTTTTTTGCTTTATCTTCCTCGTTTTCCACAAAGATATAAACAGACGAAGAAAAGAATGAAGTTATCAACAAAAATAAACTTCCCGAGAAGCCACGCCAGAAATGTACTGGAGCTCTAACTCTGAAACTGATATGAGGATAGATATGGCGGCGATTTCAGATGGAGGTAAACAGACTTGGCGTTCTGGAGGAAATATATTCCAGGTTTGTCTTAGATAAGTGTTGCACCGAGGTAGTCGGTCAAGGTTGCAGCCTACCACAGCGGCTTGCATCTGTAGGAGCGGTAGCTAGAAGATGGAAGCAACGAGACTTCCGTACACGTACAGCGTTAGAGGGAAGCTTGTAAGACTGGCCACCAGATTAGCCAAGAGATTAGCCATCAGATACCCCACGAGATTAGCCACCAGGTAAGCACCGAGATAAGCTACGTGATCAGCTACGACATTAGCCACGAGATAAGCTACGATATTAGCCACATTATTAGCCACGAGATAAGCTACGATATTAGCCACATTATTAGCCACGAGATAAGCTACGATATTAGCCACATTATTAGCCACGAGATAAGCTACGATATTAGCCACATTATTAGCCACGAGATAAGCTACGATATTAGCCAGGAGCTACGCTACGTGATCAGCCACGACATTAGCCACGAGATAAGCTACGATATTAGCCACATTATTAGCCACGAGATAAGCTACGATATTAGCCAGGAGCTACGCTACGAGATCAGCCACGACATTAGCCACGAGCTTAGCCACCTGATTAGCTACGAGATTAGCTACCAGACTAGCTACAAGACTATCCACGATATTAGCCACTAGATTAGCCACGAGTAAGGTGGACCGTTGTTATGTAGTGTGCCGAACTGATCGTGCAATGTCATCTAGTGAGACGGTAGATTTTAGCCATCCACACAACTACAGGGAAATCAACGACAGTGATTGCTCATCACAGGGAAAACTCACCAAGGCCGAGAGTCGACAGCAGAAAGAAAGGAGGGAAGTGTACTAAACAAGGAGGAAGGGAGGGAGAAATTCAGGAGGGAGTGTGTTAAACCAGGAGGCAGGGAGAGGATTGAACGGCTGAGACGGTCAAAACAGTTGTTGGAGATTATTCGGACGATTGACACATGCTCGAGGGGAGAACGAGAAATGTAAATGTTAAGAAGGGCCGAAGAGACAGTAGGAAAGCAACCTGGAACATGACAGGTTGGTGAGTTGTGGTGTCAGTAGAACAACGCACTTGGGTTGTGACAGGTTGGTGAGTTGTGGTGTCAGTCGAACAACGCACTTGGGTTGTGTCAGGTTGGTGAGTTGTGGTGTCAGTCGAACACTCGGGTTGTGAATTATCCGTCGTAAAATATGTTTTACGCAGACTTAGTTGAGCATCTAACAAGGTAACAGCGGACATTACATTCGGCGAGCATGTGGCCTGCATGTATTCTGCACTCGTCTAGAGACATTTTTGATGCGAACAACAAGAGCATCAGCAACAACAGTAACAACAGTAACAACAGCAACAACAACAACAGCAGCAGCAGCAACAACAACAGTAACAACAGCAGCAGCAACAACAGCAGTAACAACAGCAACAGCAAAAATAACAAAAACAACAAGAAAAAAAACAAGAGCAAAAAAACAATCACAGCAACAAAGACAACAACAACAATAACAACAGCAACAAGAACCAAAAAAAAAACAATAAGAGCAAGAAAAATAATAACAATAAAAGCAATAACAAAAACAAAACAACAACAATACCAACAGAAACAAAACAATAACAAGAATAATAACAACAGCAACAAGAACAAAAACATAAGAGCAACAAAAACAACAACAACAATAACAATAACAACAGCAACAAGAACAAAAACAATAAGAACAACAAAAACAATAAGACCAATAAAAGCAATAAGAAGAACAAATAACAACAGCAACAAGAACAAAAACAACAACAACAGCAACAAGAACACAAACAATAACAACAACAAAAACAATAAGAGCAACAAAAGCAACAACGACAACAATAACCATAACAGCAGCACCAAGAACATAAACAAAAACAACAACAACAATAAAAGTAACAACGGCAATAGCAATAACAACGGCAATAATAACAACAGCAATATCAATAACAACGGCAATAACAACAACAGCAATAACAATAACAACGGCAATAATGACAACAGCAATAACAATAACAACGGGAATAACAACAACAGCAATAACAATAACAACGGCAATAATAACAACAGCAATAACAATAACAACGGCAATAACAACAACAGCAATAACAATAACAACGGCAATCATAACAACAGCAATAACAATAACAACGGCAATCTTAACAACAGCAATAACAATAACAACAGCAACAGCAAAATCTGCTTGGAAATGATGATGATGATGATGATGACAAAGCAGTTAGTTGACATAACGGACTTTAACAGCTCCCAAAATGTATAAACTAAAATAAAATGAATGGAGCACTTAGCTGTGACTTGCAAGAGACTGTGTTCAGAAAACTGAACTTTATCAGACATTTACTGCAGTGTCTTCGTGTATAGTTATATACTTATACACTAATTATTCGTGTGTCACAACTCCCATAGGTCAGGTAAAGATCTGCGGATGTACATGGGCCGACAAACTACAGATGTTAAACTTGAACAAGCAAGATGAACCACACTTAAAACGTTCCTTCACAAAATGTTCATGAAACCAACAGCTGGAAACTCCAGTGAATAAAAAAAAAAAGAAACAAGAAAACAGTTCTCAAACACATAAAAAACATAATATTTCAAGAGGGGACATAACTTTCTTCGCTGCTTAAGCCCACACGTTACGTGCCCGCTGTCAAAAGCGTGCAAATTAAATATGTGAAGTTTTATGTAAAAATAACACAAAAAACTGTAACATATTACATCCACTAGTATCATTTTTCAAACACTTAACTCAGTTGCCATGATAACTAAATGCAAAGCCGAAAATAAATACTTACAGATTATCCTCGACTAATGATCATTCGAGTTACGTCCATTCGATTTATGACCATTTGACTTGGAACGAATTTTCCACAAGTTTTAAGAAATATTTTTTTTTCTCTTTGGTTATGTTATGTGTTATTAGTACTATATTAACACTGTAGTAATAATTACTTTCTCTAGTTAGCAGGAATGAAGTGTTAAGCACGTAGTGCGCTTGTCTTCCGCTGAGCGGTCGGTGGTTCGAACCCGGCGGGTTTGTCCTGCCTCAAACTGTACACAAGTGCACCTGAATCCTTCTGCAGTGGTGAACGGTATGTGGGCCAGGTATGATGTACCAAATCACTCTTTACTGTGTCAACAGGCGAAGGAGAAATATGGGCACTAACACAAGAATCTTCAGGTGTCTGTGCGACATGAAAGAGCTACCTTTACCTACCTTGCTTGCATAATATTAACTTTTTTTTTAAAACGCGGTGAAATAAAGTTTGTGTCTAATTATATGTTTTATGTCCTTCGCCCATATATGCACCGGTACTATATGATGTTCGATCTACGACCAAATCGATTTACGATGGGTTCGATAGAGCGTATTTCCGTTGTAACGCTGGGAGTATTAGCACTTTTTGGGGTGTCTTTGTCAATACATGTCCACATGAAAGTAAGACAACCTTTAAGTCTCATGGTGAAGATTTGCTAAGTACAGGGACCAGGTCAAGAAGTGCCAGGAATCACAGCTTCAAAGGATAGCTGTAGAAGTGAAAGCGGGACTATACAAGTACAGCGCCATCAGCTTGCGACTTGTGCCGGGAACTTGGCATCAAGAGACAAGCAAGAATAAATCAGGACATCAAGACACAAGCAAGAATAAATCAGGACATCAAGACACAAGCAAGAATAAATCAAGACATCAAGACACAAGCAAGAACAAATCAGGACATCAAGACACAAGCAAGAACAAATCAGGACATCAAGACACAAGCAAGAATAAATCAGGACATCAAGACACAAGCAAGAACAAATCAGGACATCAAGACACAAGCAAGAACAAATCAGGGCATCAAGACACAAGCAAGAACAAATCAGGACATCAAGACACAAGCAAGAACAAATCAGGACATCAAGACACAAGCAAGAACAAATCAGGGCATCAAGACACAAGCAAGAACAAATCAGGACATCAAGACACAAGCAAGAACAAATCAGGACATCAAGACACAAGCAAGAACAAATCAGGACATCAAGACACAAGCAAGAACAAATCAGGACATCAAGACACAAGCAAGAACAAATCACTGATGAGCACTTCAGGCGGGCAAGGCTTCATGCTGGATTAGGAGCACCTTTTAAATGTTCTTAATTTATCACGTCCAGCATCGGGCTTTTGTGGCTAACAAAATCCAAGATAGCTTTCAGGGACTCACTGTCACGCGGTAACGAAGGTTCAAATTCGGGAAGGAGGCTAAAGCTGTAAAGCTCAAACCCAGGGGCCCTTTCTACCCGTAGCCCCTTCTACGCTTTATTATTTCTACAAGCAGACACTGCGCAACAAAACTAGACCTAAAAAAAACTGCAGTCTAACAAAAACTGGACTCTAACGATCTCCAGTCTAACAAAATCTGGAATCTAAAAACTCCAGTCTAACAAACACTGGACTCTAAAAACTCCAGTCTAACAAACACTGGACTCTAAAAACTCCAGTCTAACAAACACTGGACTCTAAAAACTCCAGTCTAACAAACACTTGACTCTAAAAACTCCAGTCTAACAAACACTGGACTCTAAAAACTCCAGTCTAACAAACACTGGACTCTAAAAACTCCAGTCTAACAAACATTGGACTCTAAAAACTCCAGTCTAACAAAAAAACTAGATTTTATAAACTCCAGTCTAACAAAACCTGGATTTTATAAACTCCAGTCTAACAATAGTCTATTTTCAAGACGGCAACTCCGGAATCAGGAAGTTGGACGGCTTCTTGTCATAACTAGACTCCAGGCTTCTGCCCCCAATAATTCTCTTTTTCTTTCTTTTTCTTTAAGTCTAAACTGTTTATTTTATACATTTTGGAGTCTATTTCTACCAATTTGCTTCTCCACTTTGCAGTGCACGAGCCTTGTTGTTCTCACTGAACAGAAAACATGAACCTACGACATCCAGAAGTTTCTGTCCCCTTGATAGACGGATTCTTCTCTCTCTCTCTCTCTCTCTCTCTCTCTCTCTCTCTTTCTCTCTCTTTCTTTCTTATGGTTTCTCATAAACAATCAAGCAGAAACATATCTATTTCATCCATTTGGTTCCTATAATCTGTAATAATGAGCTCTAGAATATTAGGTTTTAAGAAACTCTAAATATTGAATATTAGAATATCAAGATAAAAGAAAAACTCTAAACAAGAATATATATATATATATATATATAAAACGTATAAGATTATTAACCATGATTTAGTAAAAAGTAACAAACTCTAACACTGAATTTTAAAATGACATGTTCTTTATGAAGCTCCAACTACTAAATATCAGAATACCAGGTTTTCGAGATACTCGAAATACTGAGAATCAGAATTTCAAACTTTAAGGAAACTCAGTACTTCATATTAGCACAGTAAATTGAAAAAAAAAGCTTTAAATATTAAGTATTAAAAAAAACACAGTATAAAAACATTGAGTATCAGAATATCAGTATTTATACTATAAATACGGAGAATTAGAATATCAGCTTTAAAAAGAAAACTTCAAATAAATACAAGTATTTATATTTCAACGAAATCGTTAAAAAAACCCACATAAGATTATTCACTAAAATTTAACATGCATATTTGGAAATATTCCCATAACGCTGCCGCATATTACATACCTGATCAGGCCAGGTGCACCGGTTCACAGATCAAACAGTTGCTACTCACACACCCGCGTCTAGCTCCAGCCCAAAATCATAAATCCCGCAAGAGGCCACAGCGAGGACGAGGTGCTGACTAAATGGGCCGTAAAGCTGAGTTCTGGAACGAGGCTCGTAAAGTTGTCCACTGCCCCCCCCCCCCCAAACCACCAGATTACGGTGGTCGTATCGGCAGAGTTGAAACGGATACGGTGGTTGTCTGCTCTGGCACACAAGTGGTGGCCGCTTTTGTCGGTTCTCACCAGCCTTTCCCTGTCCTACTTCAAACATTTATTCCACATTCCAGCTCTGATTCTCCTCCACTAATAACTGTTGAATGTTTTAATACATAAACCGTTCAGTTTAAAACATCTTTTATTACCATATATTGGGCATTATTATTATTATTATTATTACTTTTATTATTTTGTGCTACCAATGCATAGACGCTGACAGCAGAAGACAAAAGGGAAAATACAACAACTGAAATGAGATTCTTGAGAAGAATTCTTAGAATATCAAGAATTGACAGAATCAGAAATGATGTCATTAGAAATAAAGTAGGAGTCGAACCCGTTCTGAATTATATTTTTAAAAAAAAACAGCAAATAAAATGGTTGGGTCATGTATCACGACTACCAACAGAACGTGTAGCACAGAGAGCAATGTTTTACAGACCACACAAAGGCAGAGGAAGGGGCCGCCCATGCAAACGATGGACCGATGGTATAGCAGAGTCCCTGAACATCTCAAAGTATGAAGCCATCAGGCGAGCCATTTGAGGGACAATTGCACTTCCCCTCTACACTTAACAGTAAATGAGGAAGGACAAGACAAGACAAAATAAGAATATTATTATTTTTATCATTATTATTATTATTATTGCAGTGCCAGATAGCGTTGACTATCATGCTACTCCATCATACGCGGTCTTTGTCTTTTTCCATGCCACCTGGTCAGTCCACTGAGATATTTTGATCCTGGTCTTCCCTTTGACTTCCAGTCATTACTAGGTTCTTCAGCTTTGTTTACTCAGCACATAGAACTTGCTGAGAATCATCTTGCCGAGCAGCTCATGTCATGCCTTGCTCTGTCAATGCTGGATTTGTATAACCGGCCACGGTATTAGAAAGAAATGTTTGTGTTGCTCGGTCCAGTCGTCATCTTACGTTCGCGTCTTTTTGTCTTCATAGTCAGTCCTCGTTTCTTTCCAGAATGATGCTACATCTTGACCTGGAGTCCGCTCTGCAAGTGACTCGGTCTTTCGCCAGTTCTTCACTGGCCTAGGCTGTTCATAAAAACCCTCTGCATTGATGATTTACAAACATGCTTGCTTCAGGGTAAACTCCACGTCCTGGTCTCATTTTCTCCACAATATATAAGATCAAATAATGTACTCATACTATTTTCTGGCAGTTTGTTACTGCACACAAACACAACGTAGAATGAAAAAAAGCACAGAAGATAACAAACAATAGTTATAAGTCTTAAAACACAAGCACCAAACTGTAAATACCCAGGACTCTACGGCAGATATTTGTATTTTAAAATACATTTTCAAAGTGTAATACCTTAATTAATAGGCATAAAATCCTTTGATGAGGTTGAAAGACTCGCCGAAGACAGGAAAAATTGGCGAACTACTTTGCGAGCCCTATGTGACGTTTAACGGCACGGGAAGGATATAAGATATAGTATAAGAAGATAAGAATACCTTAGCCCGCTGGTTCATAGCCTGGGGTACATGGGCCCCCCCCCGGGGGGGGGGGGGTTATAAAAGAATTTTTTGCGGTCCACGTACCAGCAGATTTATTGACTCGTGGAAGAAAAATCCTAGCACGGTCTGTGTTCTGTCTATTGCTTTATTTTTTAATGAGAGTCCACAGCTGTTCTCAGCCAAGAAAGGGGCGTTCACAGCTGTTCTCAGGCTGAAAATAGGTTACACAGCTGTTCTCAAGCTGGAAATGAGATCCACAGCTGTTCTCATGCTGGAAATGAGATCCACAGCTGTTCTCATGCTGGAAATGAGATCCACAGCTGTTCTCATGCTGGAAATGAGATCCACAGTTGTTCTCGAGCTGGAAATGGGTTCCACAGCTGTTCTCAAGCTGTAAATGGGTTCCACAGCTGTTCTCAAGCTGGAAATTGGTTCCACAGCTGTTCTAAAGCTGGAAATTGGTTCCACAGCTGTTCTCAAACTTAAAATGGGTTCCACAGCTGTTCTCAAACTTAAAATGGGTTCCACAGCTGTTCTCAAGCTTAAAATGGGTTCCACAGCTGTTCTCAAGCTTAAAATGGGTTCCACAGCTGTTCTCAGATCGGAAAGGGCGTCCATGCTTCCCTCCCCCCCCCCCCACACACATAAACACACAAGCACACACAGAGAAAAAGTTGAGAAAAAGCACTATCATAGCAATTTTCTTGCCTCTGTACACACTCTGCATGTGGTCTTCCTCTCCGTTTTTCTCCGAAGTCCTAAACAAAAACATTGCAATATGTCTACTTTCAGCAAGTTTGTGTGTGTGTGTGGGTGTGTGGGTGTGTGTGTGTGTGTGTGACTAACTCGTTTAGTATTAGAACTCTACTGGCACCTCTTTCAGTAATCAGACTTTAAGAGTGTTGGGATACAGACTTTAAGAGTGCTGGGACATAGATTTTAAGAGTCCTGGGACACAGACTTTAAGAGTTCTAGGACACAGACTTTAAGAGTGCTAGGACACAGACTTTAAGAGTCCTGGGACACAGACTTTAAGAATGCTGGGATATAGTGCTATGACACAGACTTTAAGAGAGCTAGGACACAGACTTTAAGAGCGTTGGGACACAGACTTTAAGAGCTCTGAGACACAGCCTTTAATAGTCCTATGACACATACTTTAAGAGCATTAGGACACATAATTTAAGAATGCCAGGACACAGACTTTAAGAATGCTAGGACACAGAATTTAAGAATGCTAGGACACAGACTTTAAGAGTGCTAATACACAGCGTTTAAGAGCGATAGGACACAGACTTTAATAATGCTATGACACATACTTTAAGAGCATTAGGACACAGCATTTAAGGATGCTAGGACACAGACTTTAAGAATGCTAGGACACAGACTTTAAGAGTGCTGGGACACAGGCTTTAAGAGTGCTGGGACACAGACCTTAGAGCGCTGGGAATCAGATTTTAAGATTGCTAGGACACAGACTTTGTGATAGAGTGCTGGGATAGGGTGCTAGAAGACAGACTTTAATAGTGCTGGGATAGGGTGCTAGAACACAAACTTTAAGAATGCTGGGATATAGTGCTATGACACAAATTTTAAGAGTGCTAGGACACAGGTGATAAGAGTGCTAGAACACAGACATAAAGAGTGCTAGAACACAGACATAAAAAGTCACAGTTATTCAGCATTTGTTAATGAGCATAATAATCACGAAGACACATTAAATGATTACATAAATAAATAATAAACTTATCTCATGTCCCATACACTCTACACTCTGATTTATGCAACAACATGAAATAAACTTGTATTCTTACACTCATTCAAAACTAACAAATTTATAGAAAAGCAGTATTTTTAAAAAATAAAATTTTACAGCAATCAAGCCATATTTTAAACTACTGTAGACTATGCTTAGGAAGGTATATAGTTCACATCAAACAGATGTTGACAAAGTTTAAAGTTATAAGAACGAATATTACTTATAAGTTTTACATGAATTGGCAGGGCACTCCAAAGGTGGGCAGCTGAGTAAGAGAAGCTTTTTTTTAAACATGTCAAGCCTTGGTTTTGGGAGAATATAACTGCTTAAGCGTTGACTGTGTTTTGGGTTGGATTTGAACAACGACCACAGATAGGGTGGAGCATTGTGCGATAGAATTTTATGAATTAACTTGGCCTTGTTGAATTGAAATCTTGAAAGGTAGAATATCAAAATGTTTGTCCTTATTTGTAATACGTGCTGCATGTTTGTCATCTATAAGCTTTACTGCTCATTTTTGAAGTGAGTAAAGTCTCTTCATGTTTGACGTGGAACAACCATCCCAGACTGTGGAGCAGTAGTCCAAGTGTGTTTGTATCTGTGATATGTAGTATATTCTTCTGGTGTCTATGTCAAGAAAATGTTTAATTCTAGTAAACTGGTAAACTTTTTGTGCAACGAGTTTGGTTAGATTGTCTACCTGATGATTCCAGCTGAGGTGGTGGTCAATCATGGGACCTAGAGTTTTATGTTCACTAACATTCTCTATCTGTGAAGTTCCAGCATGGAGCTGTAGTGTTGTTGGTGAATTTGTTAATTTCTGTCTAGTTGTAATGAGCATGGATTTTGTTTTGCTGGTGTTTATGAGCATTCTGTTGTTATTGCTCCAGCTAATTAGACTGTTTATTTCAATTTGAAGAGTTGACCCAAGATTAATATAGTCATTGTCACTAATGTAAATTATGCAGTCATCAGCAAAGAGATCACAAGATGATTTTTGGAGATGAAGTGGAAGATCATTAATGTAGATGGTAAACAGGAGAGGACCAAGAATAGATCCCTGTGGAACTCCATTATCAACCACAGATGAACTTGACTTGAGTTTCTGACGCAACCTACCTGCTGTCTGTTGGAAAGAAATGATGTAATAAATCCGGACAGACAGGCAGGCAGGCAGGCAGACAGACAGACAGACAGACAGACAGACAGACAGATAGATAGACAGACAGACAGACAGACAGACAGATAGACAGACAGATAGATAGATAGATAGATAGATAGATAGATAGATAGATAGATAGATAGATAGATAGATAGATAGATAGATAGATAGATAGATAGATAGATAGATAGATAGATAGACAAACACAAAGAGACAGATACAGAGAGAAGGATAGATGCAAAGATACTGACATACAGAGAGAGAGATACAGAGAGACAAATACAGAGAGAAAGACAGATAGACAAAAAGAAACAGATAGACAGCCGGGAGACACATCAAAAATGAAAACAAATTACCTTAAGTCAGCAGATATCGTCACAGAAATTTCACACCGTTAATATCATTTTATAATCCAGAAAAAAAATGATGAGCAAACAAGTTGTTTCCCAGGGATATAAAGCGTTCAAATGTGATATATTATTCCAGAAGACAGTTTGTATTTCAAGAATTCGCTTTCCGGAATTCTTCCCTCCTAACCTTCATTCCCAGGAAAGCTCTAAGAGAATTCCTTATCAAATGCAACTGGCGCATGCACTCTGTGGAAAGCACATCACTCACACAAAGCTCATGTTGTCCTTGTCTCGAGTTCCTCTATCAGATGGTTTGTATCTGCGTTACAGAGGATGTCCAGAAGTGGCCCGAAATTACGTAAAACACCGAACAAGTATCAATGGATAACATGCGTAATCCGCGCGTTAAATGTTAAACACATAAATGTTTAAACCTCTGCATGAAGAATTAACACACTTATTCCCACTGCTTGCGTAAATATTACGTGTTAAACTGAGCAGAACTTTTTTTTTTATCCGCCTGTGAATCTACAAGCATAAAACGAGGCGAAAGTTCTTCACCGGCAAGGTTTTTGAAGATAAGTTTCTGCTGTGAAACAGAACGCATAGTTGTCTTCATTCTCATGAACAACCTTAGCCGAATTGTGTCCGAACTTTTGCTTAGAGAAACTCGGGCACTGTCACATTTAGATCCGGACCGATTCGTTTTCGAAAACGTTACATTTCTCTGTAGAAGGTTTTAACTATCACGTGACAGGAAAGGGGGGGGCAGTCATGTGTTTTTTATCATAAAGTAGTGGATGTATCATAGAAGTAACTTCAAGCAGCTGGTAGAAATTGTTCCATCTTTACGTAGAAAGCTTGCTGTAACGCGCGCGAAATTCGGTAGGCCGCAAAATGTAAAAAAAACTGGCTAAAATGACCGGGTAAGACGTGCTCGTCGGGTGGTTATCTGGATTGGCAGTACCTTCGCAACAGGTGATGACTGTGTGGTAATGGCCGCTGTTATATGTGTTTGCAGTGAATATAAACCTGGTGGTGTAGTTGTAAACGTCCCCGCCCACAGCTGTAAGTGGAGGCTTATACCTCGTAAAATACACCAGCGGTCTGAGGCATAATCTTGCACTGATCTGACTTGTTGTGTGCCTGTTAGGCCTTCTTCAGATATGAACTGCGCATTTATTAAAACGTGTGGACACATAAATATGCTGGCCTTTTTAGTAGACACATAAATGTCTTTAGTAGACACATAAATATGTCTTTAGTAGACATAAATACGTTGGTCTTTATTTTGTAGACACATAAAAATGTTGGTCTTTTTAGTAGACACATATGTTGGTCTTTTTTTAGTAGACACATAAATATATTGTTTTTCTAAGTAGACACATAAATATGTTTTTAGTAGACACATAAATATGTCTTTAGTAGACATAAATACGTTGGTCTTTATTTTGTAGACACATAAAAATGTTGGTCTTTTTATTAGACACATATGTTGGTCTTTTTTTAGTAGACACATAAATATATTGTTTTTCTAAGTAGACACATAAATATGTTGATCTTTTTTAGTAGACACATAAATATGTTGATCTTTTTAGTAGACAAATAAATATTTTGATCTTTTTAGTAGACACATAAATATGTTGATCTTTTTAGTAGACAAATAAATATTTTGATCTTTTTAGTAGACACATAAATATATTGATTTCTTTCAGTAGACACATAAATATGTTGGTCTTTTCTAATAAACACATAAATATGTTAATCTTCTTAGTAGACACATAAATATGTTGATTTCTTTCAGTAGACACGTAAATATGTTGGTCTTTTCTAATAGACGCATAAATATGTTGGTCTTCTCTAATAGACGCATAAATATGTTGGTCTTCTCTAATATACACATAAATATATTGGTCTTCTCTAATAGACACATAAATATGGTGGTCTTTTCTAATAGACACATAAATATGGTGGTCTTTTCTAATAGACACATAAATATGGTGGTCTTTTCTAATAGACACATAAATATGGTGGTCTTTTCTAATAGACACGTGAATATGTTGGTCTTTGTTTCTGTAACATGTGTGGAGGGGACGATCTGGCAGTAAATGACACACAACTGACATGTTGGCGTCGTGGTTGCTAAACAACAGCTGACATGTTGGCGTCGTGGTTGCTTAACAACAGCTGACATGTTGGCGTCGTGGTTGCTTAACAACAACTGACATGTTGGCGTCGTGGTTGCTTAACAACAGCTGACCCTGTCCAACTTCTTCGTTGGTGCACCCAGCAACAGGCCTAGCCCGGATAACTGGGCGGGGACCGCCATAGCTCCGTGGCGGTGGAGTCTGATAAAGAAGTATTACACAACCCCTCTAACTCAAATCTAGGACTGAAAAAAAACAACTACCATAACCCACTCCCAATCCAGCACAATGCTGTGCCTCAACTTCTACACAGCATCGGTTGCAAATAACGCTAGCTCACAGTCCAGGGAGACAGACGGTAATGTGTGGCAGTGCGGGACAGCGTTGATGATCATGCTTCCCCATCTTCTGCGATCTTTGAATAGCTCTGCTCTTTCCGTGCCACTTGGTCAGTCTGTGGGAGCGTCGGGCGAGCAACGCTGGTCGTGAGATCGAGTCCTCCTTCCCCGAGTCTGTTCTCATGTGGCAACTGACAGTTCTGTTATGTCGTGACTTGTGTTTACAATATTGGGACAACCAGGCACAGCCTTACAACCAAATGAACGGGTTGCATAAACGAAGAGCAAAATAAAGAAGTCAACTCCTAAAGCTTGATGGTGGCAACAGCGTTGTCGCCACCAGCAGGTCTCAAGATACAAATCTTTTCCAATCCATTCTCTGAGTCAACTCTTTCCAGGAACGAATACGCCACACTCAGTCAACTATCTCAGTCAACTCTCTATAGTCACGAACACGCTTACACTCAGTCAACTCTTTAAGTCACGAACACGCTTACACTCAATTAACTATCTCAGTCAACTCTCTAAAGTCACGAACACGCTTACACTCAATCAACTATCTCAGTCAACTCTCTAAAGTCACGAACACGCTTACACTCAGTCAACTCTCTAAGTCACGAACACGCTTACACTCAGTCAACTCTCTAAGTCACGAACACGCTTACACTCAATCAACTATCTCAGTCAAATCTATAAAGTCACGAACACGCCTACACTCAGTCAACTCTCTAAGTCACGAACACGCTTACACTCAATCAACTATCTCAGTCAACTCTCTAAGTCATGAACACGCTTACACTCAGTTAACTCTCTAAGTCACGAACACGCTTACACTCAGTCAACTCTCTAAGTCACGAACACGCTTACACTCAATCAACTATCTCAGTCAACTCTCTAAAGTTACGAACACGCTTACACTCAGTCAACTCTCTAAAGTTACGAACACGCCTACACTCACTCAGCTATCTCTGTCAACTCTCTAAAGTTACGAAAACGTCTAAACTCAGTCAACTCTCTACACGCCTACACTCAGTCAGCTATCTCTGTCAACTCTCTAAAGTTACGACAACGCCTACACTCAGTCAACTCTAACGAACACGCCTACACTCAGTCAACTCTAACGAACACGCCTACACTCAGTCAACTCTCTAAAGTAACGAACACAATTACACTCAGTCAAGTCTCTCCAGTCACAAACACGATTCCACTCAGTCATCTCTCTCTAATTACGACAACGCTTACACTTAGTCAACAATCTCAGTCAACTCTTTCCAATCACGAACACGCTCACACTTAGTCAAATCGCCCAGTCATCTCTCTCCAATCACGAACATGACTACACTCAGTCAACTCTCTCAAATCACGAACACGTCCACACTCACACAACTATCCCAATCAACTCTCTACAATCAATACCATGAATACACTCAATCAATTGTCCCAGTCAACTCTCTCCAATCACGAGCACGACTACACCCAGTCAACTCTCTCCAATCACGAACACATCTACACTGAGGCAACTATCTCCAATTACAAACACGCCTACATTCAGTCAACTCTCTCAAATCACGAACTCGCCCACACTCAGTCAACTCTCTCTAATCATGAACACTCCTACACTATCTCAGTCAACTCTCTCCAATCACGAACACTCCTATACTATCTCAGTCAACTCCCCAATCAAGAACACTTCTACACTATATCAGTCGACTTTCGCCAATCACGAACACGCTCAAACTCAGTCACTCTCTCCAATCGCGAACACGACTACACTCAATCAACTCTCTCCAATCATGAACACGACTACACTCAATCAACTCTCTCCAATCATGAACACGACTACACTCAATCAACTCTCTCCAATCATGAACACGACTACACTCAATCAACTCTCTCCAATCATGAACACGACTACACTCAATCAACTCTCTCCAATCATGAACACGACTACACTCAATCAACTCTCTCCAATCGCGAACACGACTACACTCAATCAACTCTCTCCAATCATGAACACGACTACACTCAATCAACTCTCTCCAATCGCGAACACGACTACACTCAATCAACTCTCTCCAATCATGAACACGACTACACTCAATCAACTCTCTCCAATCATGAACACGACTACACTGAATCAACTCTCTTCCGTCAAGAGCACGCCTACACTCAGTCAACTATTTGAATTAACTCTCTCTAGCACCCGCCCAAAACCAAGTTCAGCCCGCCTTTCCCACTGCTCGATAGACCAGGTTTTTTTTTTCCTAACCAGGTGGCCTGTCACAGTTCAGACACTCCGTACGACATTAAGCTTCTGCTATAAATCTGCTGAAATATTTTTCTTTTTTGCTTTCCTCTCCTTTTTCTATTGATTTTTCCAGCCATTACTATGTTCTCTAATTTGTCTTCTCATGACATGTCCAGGTTCCTCTAATTTGTCTTCTCGTGACATGTCCAAGTTCCTCTAATTTGTCTTCTCATGACATGTCCAAGTTCCTCTAATTTGTCTTCTCGTGACATGTCCAAGTTCCTCTAATTTGTCTTCTCATGACATGTCCAAGTTCCTCTAATTTGTCTCCTCATGACATGTCCAAGTTCCTCTAATTTGTCTCCTCATGACATGTCCAAGTTCCTCTAATTTGTCTTCTCATGACATGTCCAGGTTCCTCTAATTTGTCTTCTCATGACATGTCCAAGTTCCTCTAATTTGTCTTCTCATGACATGCCCAAGTTCCTCTAATTTGTCTTCTCATGACATGTCCAAGTTCCTCTAATTTGTCTTCTCATGACATGTCCAAGTTCCTCTAATTTGTCTTCTCATGACATGTCCAAGTTCCTCTAATTTGTCTTCTCATGACATGTCCAAGAAGTTGTAGCTGTGTTTTCCTTATCACTGTAACTAGTTTTCGCTGTTCTGAACCCTCTGAGAACATTTTCATTTGCTTCTTTGCTTGGCCAGGATGTGAAGCATGGTCTACCAAGGCAGTGAAAGTGCTGTGTGGTTCTTCTTCTTCTTCTTCTTCTTCTTCTATATGTTTCGCTTGTTTTAGGTTTTCCTCTGCTGGACTTTGTCTGCAGAGACTTGACCTCGCGAAGCAAAGATGATACCTCTTATGCTCTGGTGCTGTTTACTCAAATATTCACAACTGTCCTTTACGTCTAGAAATCGTTCCAATATCCTCCACCATACTCCACCTACCTCCACCAGGTGGCGCACATGATAGAAGAACAGGTCTCCCCCCCCCCCCCCCCCCCCCTTTGCTGGCTGTTCTAAGTTTTCTAATAAATTTATGTCAGGACTTGTGCGCAGATTCTGTAAAAATATGTCGGGGTATATAGAAGTGATTGGAGAGAGTTGATTGAGTGTAGTCACGAACATGACTACACTCAGTCAACTCTCTCCAATCACGAACACGACTACACTCAATCACTCTCTCCAATCGCGAACACGACTACAATCAATCACTCTCTCCAATCATGAACACTCCTACATTATCTCAGTCAACTTTCTCCAATCACGAACACGCTCAAACTCAGTCACTCTCTCCAATCACGAGCACGACTACACCCAGTCAACTCTCTCCAATCACGAACACATCTACACTGAGGCAACTATCTCCAATTACAAACACGCCTACATTCAGTCAACTCTCTCAAATCACGAACTCGCCCACACTCAGTCAACTCTCTCTAATCATGAACACTCCTACACTATCTCAGTCAACTCTCTCCAATCACGAACACTCCTACACTATCTCAGTCAACTCCCCAATCAAGAACACTTCTACACTATATCAGTCAACTTTCGCCAATCACGAACACGCTCAAACTCAGTCACTCTCTCCAATCGCGAACACGACTACACTCAATCAACTCTCTCCAATCATGAACACGACTACACTCAATCAACTCTCTCCAATCATGAACACGACTACACTCAATCAACTCTCTCCAATCATGAACACGACTACACTCAATCAACTCTCTCCAATCATGAACACGACTACACTCAATCAACTCTCTCCAATCATGAACACGACTACACTCAATCAACTCTCTCCAATCGCGAACACGACTACACTCAATCACTCTCTCCAATCATGAACACGACTACACTCAATCAACTCTCTCCAATCGCGAACACGACTACACTCAATCACTCTCTCCAATCATGAACACGACTACACTCAATCAACTCTCTCCAATCACGAACACGACGACACTCAATCAACTCTCTTCTGTCAAGAGCACGCCTACACTCAGTCAACTATTTCAGTCAACTCTCTCGAGCACCCGCCCAAAACCAAGTTCAGCCCGCCTTTCCCACTGCTCGATAGACCAGGTTTTTTTTTTTCCTAACCAGGTGGCCCGTCACAGTTCAGACACTCTGTACGACATTAAGCTTCTGCTATAAATCTGCTGAAATATTTTTCTTTTTTGCTTTCCTCTCCTTTTTCTATTGATTTTTCCAGCCATTACTATGTTCTCTAATTTGTCTTCTCATGACATGTCCAGGTTCCTCTAATTTGTCTTCTCGTGACATGTCCAAGTTCCTCTAATTTGTCTTCTCATGACACGTCCAAGTTCCTCTAATTTGTCTTCTCATGACATGTCCAAGTTCCTCTAATTTGTCTTCTCATGACATGTCCAAGTTCCTCTAATTTGTCTTCTCAAGACATGTCCAAGTTCCTCTAATTTGTCTTCTCATGACATGTCCAAGAAGTTGTAGCTGTGTTTTCCTTATCACTGTAACTAGTTTTCGCTGTTCTGAACCCTCTGAGAACATTTTCATTTGCTTCTTTGCTTGGCCAGGATGTGAAGCATGGTCTACCAAGGCAGTGAAAGTGCTGTGTGGTTCTTCTTCTTCTTCTTCTTCTTCTTCTTCTTCTTCTTCTATATGTTTCGCTTGTTTTAGGTTTTCCTCTGCTGGACTTTGTCTGCAGAGACTTGACCTCGCGAAGCAAAGATGATACCTCTTATGCTCTGGTGCTGTTTACTCAAATATTCACAACTGTCCTTTACGTCTAGAAATCGTTCCAATATCCTCCACCATACTCCACCTACCTCCACCAGGTGGCGCACATGATAGAAGAACAGGTCTCCCCCTCCCCCCCCCCCCCCCCTTTGCTGGCTGTTCTACGTTTTCTAATAAATTTATGTCAGGACTTGTGCGCAGATTCTGTAAATATATGTCGGGGTATATAGAAGTGATTGGAGAGAGTTGATTGAGTGTAGTCAGTATTGCTGTCCACAACACAAAAAGGAATGGAAAAACTAATTATGTCAGTCCGCAAGAACAGCGAAGAGCAGAACCTCTATCTTAATGCAAAGAAAACTAAATTGATGAAAACTGACAAAACAAACAAGGCAACTGAAATATGTATCAATGAGGAAAAACTGGAAGAAGTGGAGAGTTTTGAATATCTTGGATCGCTACTAACTAATAATGGAGATACAATGAGGGAAATTAAAAGGAGGACATCTATCGCTCTTCAGAAAGTAAAACAAATAAAGAATCTGTGGAGAGGAGCAGACAGGACCACAAAAATAAGATTTTTAAGGGCATGCATCTTTGCCATAGCAACATATGCCTGTGAGACCTGAACACTTAACAAAACAGCTGAGAAACACATAAATGGCTTTGAATGTAAATGCTACAGAAGAGTTCTCCAAATATCGTGGACACAAAAAATAACAAATATATCTATACTACAAGAGCTTAATATTGAAGAAGGCTGGCTAGTGAAGAGGATTAAAGAGAGGAAACTGAAATATTTTGGACACATTAAACGTCATGATAATTTAGAGAAGACCGTATTGGAAGGATACATAATGGGAAAAAGAAAAAGAGGAAGACCAAGACGAAGATGGTTGCAAGACATCGTTGACGATCTGGAAATGGATGCAACAGCAGCAGACCATCTTGCTCACAACCGAGAGGCCTACAGGAGTGCTGTTTGGGAGGCAAAGTTCCGCAAGGGACATGCAAATGAATGAATGAATGAATAGAAGCAGGTTTTCAGTTCTCTTTAGAGTCGATTTCACTTCCCACGTGAACAGTTAAAATACACAATACAAAACAGAAACTGGAAGCAGCCGAGATTTGGCTCTGGAGTAAGATGCTACATACACCTTCATGTATCAAAAATTGTCAGGTAAATATTCAGGTAGGGTATACAATTTCTAAGACTTCCTTAAAGTGTGGGAAGAAAGAAAAAAAAACAAGCAAAATCCTCTATACACGTCAATCAAGGACAGAAGTTAGACGGTTCAACAATCGCTGGACATGTCATGGGGTGACAGAAGTTAGACAACTAGACAGTCATCGGACACGGCATGAGGTGACAGAAGTTAGACAACATGGCAATCCCTTTATTTGTCATGAGGTGACAGAAGTTAGACAACATGGCAATCACTGGATTTGTCATGAGGTGACAGAAGTTAGACAACATGGCAATCACTGGACATGTCACGAGGTGGCAAAAGTTAGACAAGATGACAATCACTGGAAAGCTCATAGGAAAGAGAAAGGAGGATGAAACCAACAGAAAAACATCAGAAAGGCTTCATCAAAGGGCACAAGAGAACGAAATAATCAGTCAAACAAACTAAAGACGTCTACGATCTTGGACACTGTAAACCAGTAATGGCTGGAGAAAATGTACACTAAATCTTGAAGAGAGTGGAGAAAATGTACATTAAATCTTGAAGAGAGTGGAGAAAATGTACACTAAATCTTGAAGATAATGGATAAAATGTACACTAATTCTTGAAGATAATAGATAAAATGTACACTAATTCTTGAAGAGAATGGATAAACTGTACAGTAAATCTTGAAGAGAGTGGAGAAAATGTACACTAAATCGTTAAGAGAGTGGAGAAAGATACACTGTGTTATTAAAACAGTTGAAATACTATCAAAGTCTGAGAGAGAAGCAGACAAAGTTTTATAAGAACTAAACAGTGCAGACATGATTAAAGGATTGCAAAGACTGGATGAAACTTGCGGAACTATGTCCTGGGCTGAGAGAGAAGCAGACAAAGTTTTATAAGAACTAAACAGTGCAGACATGATTAAAGGATTGCAAAGACTGGATGAAACTTGCGAAACTATGTCCTGGGCTGAGAGGGGCAGACGGTACGATAAGCTGCGTCTGAAATGATCTGAGTTTGATCTGACGCAAGTTTATCAGGTGTGCTTTGTATATCTAACATATCTCAAACTTTACCTGTCACAGGTAATCATTTTCTCAGAGTTTGTAAACGTCTATGGGATGAACAGGTGCGGATTACGCGAAAAACTAAAAACAAAAAACAACCCCCCCCCCAAAAAAAAAAAAAATCTCAGGTTATAACGTGGCGCAGCAGCCTACAGATCTCCTGGCACCTCTTCGTCACTACCATCATGTGCCGCGTCCTCTGGGAAACCTGGTTGAAGTGGACCTGAAACTTGCTGTGCTCTTTGTTTTCACAGTGCACATGGCCAAGCTGTATAAAACTGGTCTCTTTATGGATGGGCGAGGATGAGTCTGGAAGCACCCACAACTTCTGCTGATCAGCAAAACAAACACCTGGGCCGTGGCTATCATTTTTGTTTAAAAACTGGAGAGACTTTCCTTCAAAACATGCTTGTGAACAAATAACACAAAGGAAGATAACAGACTTTCTAAGTTAGTCATAAATTACGTGTATAAGACATTTTACTTACCTGAGACTTTTCATCCTACGTTGCTAAAACTGCCTCCTGTTTTACGGTTAGAGTCTCACTTGTCTGTTTTATATTTAGAGTCTCACTTGTCTCTTTTATATTTAGAGTCTCACTTGTCTGTTTTATGTTTTGGAGTCTCACTTGTCTGTTTTATATTTAGAGTCTCACTTATCTGTTTTATATTTAGAGTCTCACTTGTCTGTTTTATATTTTGGAGTCTCACTTGTCTGTTTTATGTTTTGGAGTCTCACTTGTCTGTTTTATATTTAGAGTCTCACTTGTCTGTTTTATGTTTTGGAGTCTCAATTGTCTGTTTTATGTACATATTTTCTGTGATATATTTTCTTGTATGTTATAACCTAAAAATAGAAATAGAAATGTTATAATCAAGTTATAACTGGAACTGATAATCTGAACGTGTTTTCAGATTATCCGATCTTTGCTTTATCCGGCAAGAGCCCCGGCCCTGCAGTGGCCAGATAAGATGTAGTGTAATGTTTACCAGGTTTTCGGTAAAATTGTTGCCAATTTAATTATTAAACTGCCAGTACAGATTAGAAAAGAAAAAGCTGGGCGGTTAGAGACAGAGAAAGAATTCAGGATTACAGAGAAAATGCTTGATTATAAAGTGGTATGATGAATTCCTTCTCAATCAGAGACTGGCATCCCAGCATTCCGTGTATTCCTATGTGTGCTCCGCCTTCTATTCCAACAGCCACTGAAGTGTTCGCCTGCTGATGGAGCCAGCCACTGAAGTGTGGGCCTGCTGATGAAGCCAGCCACTGAAGTGTGGGCCTGCTGATGAAGCCAGGCACTGAAGTGTTCGCCTGCTGATGGAGCCAGCCACTGAAGTGTGGGCCTGCTGATGAAGCCAGCCACTGAAGTGTGGGCCTGCTGATGAAGCCAGCCACTGAAGTGTGGGCCTGCTGATGAAGCCAGCCACTCAAGTGCGGGCCTGCTGATGAAGCCAGCCACTGAAGTGCGGGCCTGCTGATTGAGCCAGCCACACGCTGCCTGTGGGTAACACGCGCTAAACCACTTCTTTCAGAGAAACGTCCACTTCCCCTCTCCTCCCCCAGTTCGATCATTCTCCTGATGTGATTGTCGTCATTCAACCCGAGGTCGTCCTCCATACACAGCCTACCCAAGCTGGCTCTTGCAGTCTCCTCCTTGTCCATTCTTAGGCTGCCCTGGATTGATGCCCTGCCCGCCAGCTTGTCCCCTCTCTCATTACCTTTGACTCCCGCATGACCCAGACAGTAGATCCACGTCAAAGTGGGTAACCCAGAGGCCTCTAGAAACTGGACCCACTCCCTGCGGAAGAAATGTCTCTCTATTCTCCGTAACATGTTTTGTGGGCCTGTTACAGTGAACCCCATGTAAGACGTCCTACTCCAGCAACCAGGAAACTACTTCTGATGCTGCTTGCACCTCCGTTCTCAAGCTAAAAGCGGTGGTTGTATAGGCTCCACCAACCAGGAAACTACTTCTGATGCTGCTTGCACCTCCGTTCTCAAGCTAAAAGCGGTGGTTGTATAGGCTCCACCAACCAGGAAACTGCTTCTGATGCTGCCTGCACCTCCGTTCTCAAGCTAAAAGCGGTGGTTGTATAGGCTCCACCAACCAGGAAACTGCTTCTGATGCTGCCTGCACCTCCGTTCTCAAGCTAAAAGCGGTGGTTGTATAGGCTCCACCAACCAGGAAACTGCTTCTGATGCTGCCTGCGCCTCCATTCTCACGCTTGAAGTAGTGATTGCATAGTCTTCTGATTTACTAGCAACTGGTTTGCCATTTCGGTTAAGACAGTAAAGCCCTATCCACTTCTGTAGCCCTTGTGCCACATACTCGTCTGTGAAGATCACACATCCATGTTGTTTGGAGTGAGGATCACAGGGACATGTTGTTTGGAGTGAGGATCACAGAGATATGTTGTTTAGAGTGAAGATCACAGGACCATATTGTTTAGAGTGAAGATCACAGGGCCATGTTGTTTGGAGTGAAGATCACAAGGCCATGTTGTTTGGAGTGAAGATCACATGGCCATGTTGTTTAGAGTGAAGATCACATGACCATGTTGTTTGGAGTGAAGATCACATGACAATGTTGTTTGGAGTGAATATCACAGGGACATGTTGTTTAAAGTGAAGATCACAGGGACATGTTGTTTGGAGTGAAGATCACATGACCATGTTGTTTAGAGTTATGCTGAGTCTGTTACTTCCCCTGGACTTCTGTTTTCTTCTCATCGTCTGCTACAGCGGACTGAATTCACGGTTAAAACAGAAATACACACCTTCGGATTCACCGGGTGTGATAGATCATTTCAAATGTAGAATATTGGTCTTTCTGGCACACCCAGACACCAGGCATCGCTCTCTCAGACCCGCTGAAGCATGTTTTCTAAGAGATCCTGCTAGGCTCGGCAACGACAACATAACACAGGAAACCAGTTCAGAAAGGTCACGAGCTCACCAGAAGCTGTCTTTGAGCTAACATTATCAAGTTTAGAGATGCCATCTGCACCAAAGCAATGCCGGAAATCGGAGATCATAAATAAACAAATCCGCTCTGGATTACAGCTGGATTATGGATCTCTGGAAAATATGGCAACTTTTGATGTAGAAAATAACAATAATTATTCTTAGATACGTCTTTTATTGCTTTAGATATCGCTTAGAAGAAGGCAATTATTTCTATCTATCTATCTATCCATCTATCTATCTATCTATCTATCTATCTATCTATCTATCTATCTATCTATCTATCTATCTATCTATCTATCTATCTATCTATCTATCTGTCTGTCTGTCTGTCTGTCTATCTGTCTATAAGTCCGTCTGCATCTTGTTTATTAATATGTCTCTTTGCCTGTCTGTTTGCTTGTGTTGGTATGCATGTCTCTCTCTACCATTCAATTTGCCTGTCTATGTAAGGTCATGAAACAATAATAATATTTAAAAATCATTTTAAAAAACAGATAAGAATGTATGGATAAGGTTAAGAGGTGTTATTATCTGATGCTGGCTCTATATGGCAGATGTTTTGTATGTAAGTTATTATGAAGAAGTAAAACTGTATTGAGAGAGCCCTATGAGAGACATGGGTCTAGATGGTGTATTGCTTCAGGGGCCAGAGAGTTTCCCTGTTAAGGAAGGGCCCAGAAGGCTTCAGGGCCCAGAGAGTTTCCGTGTTAAGGGAGGGCCCGGAAGACTTCAGGGGCCAGAGAGTTTCCGTGTTAAGGGAGGGCCTAGAAGACTTCAGGGCCCAGAGAGTTTCCATGTTAAGGGAGGGCCCGGAAGACTTCAGGGACCAGAGAGTTTCTGTGTTAAGGGAGGGCCCGGAAGTCTTCAGGGGCCCCGGTATGCATGAAAGAAAAAGACACAAGGGCGAGGGAGAGAGGGAGCTTACAAAACGTCTACCGGAACCACCTGGTGCTGAGATTGGCGTTTATTTTCGTTCCACGTTTTCTTCTTCGATCTTTCCTTGACGCTCCAAAATTTGTATGAAGCGCGAACGTTCAAGAAAACATTATTACACATTTGTGTGTGTGTGTTGTTGTAAGCGTTTCAGCCAGGAATATAACATACGCTCAGGTCGTTACGTTGTGTTGTTTATTTTCCTACACTCCGTGTGTCTCTCATACTCAGCCATGACGGGATATTTCCTTTGTCTAACTACAACGAGTCTTAGGTTTCCCTTTCTGTTTGCTAAGAATATTACCTCAACCTCGTTCTAGAAATGACATAAAACCATATTCATTAAAAGGAGCTCTTCCATTGGCTGGCGTAGTGATACTTTAAATTTAGAATGAAAAAAAAAGTACCGGTGATTTGTATGTTGTAACACAGCGGTACCCACTTAACAAAAAGTCCGTGGACTCTCAAAATCCAGGCCATGGACCCCCATACCTGAGAAAAGCTTCATAGCTATATGGTAGCTGTGTGTTTTAAATGCAACATATATTTTTTTCTTCTTCAGAAAATATGTGTAACCTTTAATTAGTAAACGCTACACGACACTAAAATATAACACAGGATGCCTGAAATCAAAAGAAGGTAAAATCCTAAGGGAAAAGAAGACATTGTGGACAGGTGGATAGAGTATATAGGCGATCCATATGGTGGAGGAAGATCAGAATTAACACCAAATACTGAAAACTGTGATGGATCACCAATACTTGAAGATGAAATCATAGATGCCATCAAACACATGAAGAACGAAAAAGCGACTGGGCCTGATAATATAACAATAGAAGAAATAGAGGCACTAGAGGAGACAGGAATAAAAATAATAACCAAGTTACTGAATGACATTTACAGCAGTGGTTATATTCCCAGTGACCTGATTAAATCCACGTTTATAGCACTACCAAAGAAACCAGTTGCAAAGGAAAGTGATGACCACTAGACTATCAGCCTCTCATGTCACATAACAAAGCTACTTATGAGAATTATTATGAGAATTATTATGAGAAGATCAAGGAAAAAGATAAAAATGAAAATAGCAGATGAACAGTTTGAATTTTTTGAAGGAAAGGGAACACACAATGCCATTTATGCTTTACGAACACTAACAGAAAGAACTTTAGAAGTACAGAAAGATCCCTACTTATGCTTCATTGATTACACCAAGGCATTCAACACGGTGAAACATAATGAAATTATTAAAATGCTTGAAGACATCAATATAGACGGCAAAGACCTGAGGATTGTAAAACGTCTATACTGGCAGCAAGAAGCAGCAGTTCGAGTTGAAAATAGAATTGGAAAATATCAACCTATAAAACAAGGGGTGCGACAAGGATGCGTACTATCTCCAGACCTTTTTTCTCTGTACAGCGAGAATATTCTAAGAACGACCATTACAGAACCAGGCATAAAAATTGGAGGATACAATATTAACAACCTTCGGTATGTTGACGACACTGATAGTTGAGAACCAACAAGACCTGCAAAATCTCTTGGATAAAGTCGCCAAAGAAAGTGAACAGAAAGACCTTACTTTGAACATCAAAAAGACAGAGACTATGGTTATATCTAAGAAACAGAATCCACCAGCATGCAGTATTAAATTAAACGGAACTATTCTAAAGCAGGTGCAGAAATTCAAATACCTTGGAGCAGTAATAACTTCAGATGGGAAATGCAGAACAGAAATTAGTAACAGAATAGGCCAATGAGGAAAAATTGGAAGAAGTGGAGGGTTTTCAATATCTTGGATCACTACTAACTAATAATGGAGATACAATGAGGGAAATTAAAAGGAGGACATCTATCACTCTTCTTCAGAAAGTAAAACAACTAAAAAATGTGTGGAGAGGAGCAGAAAGAACTACAAAAGTAAGATTTTTAAGGGCATACATCATTCCCATCGCAACATATGCATGAGAGACCTGGACACTTAACAAAACAGCTGAGAAACACATAAATGCCTTTGAATGTAAATGCTACAGAAGAGTCCTTCAAATATCATGGACACAAAAAAAGAACAAATATATCCATACTACAAGAACTTAATATTGAAGAAAGCTGGCTAGTAAAGAGGATTAAAGAGAGAAAACTTAAATATTTTGGACACATTAACGTCATGATAATCTAGAGAAGAAAGAACACTAAACAACTAAAGAAATAGAAAAGAGATTAAACTCTTTTGAAAACAAATGCCTAAGGAAAATACTCGGCATCAAGTGGAATGAATTCAAGAACAATGCAGAGATAAGACAGATGACTGAACAACAACCAGTCTCATGGGTGATCAGGAAAAGGAGATGGACATATGTTGGTCACTTGATGAGAAGAAATGACCAGAGAATCCCAAAACAAGCTATCAAGTGGAATACAACAGGCCGAAGAAAAAGGGGCAGACCACGTGAAACTCTGAAGAGGACATTATTAAGAGAGGCCAAGTTAACAGGCATAAAATCCTTTGATGAGGTTGAAAGACTCGCCGAAGACAGGAAAAATTGGCGAACTACTTTACGAGCCCTATGAGACGTTTAACGGCACGGGAAGGATATAAGATATAAGATAAGAATCTAGAGAAGACCGTCTTGGAAGGGTACATAATGGGAAAAAGAAAGAGAGGAAGACCAAGGTGAAGATGGCTGCAAGACATCGTTGATAATCTGCAAATGGATGCATCAGCAGCAGACCATCTTGCTCACAACCGAGAGGCCTACAGGATAGCTGTTAGGGAAGCAAAGTTCCGCAAGGGACATGCAAATACATGAATGAATAGACCAAGCAAAAACTGCATTTTAGAGAATGAGAAACATATTAACCAACACATCCTTATCAATGAATGTTAGAAAACGAGTCCTATATTGAACCTATCTTGTTATATGGAAGTGAATCGTGGACAATAGGCAGGTCTGCACAAAAATCATTGGAAGCAGCAGAAATGTGGTTTATTAGAAGAATGTTGCGAATCCCCTGGACAGCAAAAATAACTAATGGAGAATGTCTGAGAAGAATTGGAGATATAAAAAAATCTTGTCCGAAAAATAAGAGAGAGACAGTGTACTTTCATAGGACATGCAATAAGAAGATGGAGCATTGAAAATATTATAACAACGGGAAAAACAGAGGAAATAAGAGTCAGGGAAAGACCAAGAGAAATGATACTGGACAGTCTGACGGGATGGTTTGAGAGGAGATCACCAACTGAGCTGATGGCCTACATGAAGGATCGTGTACTCTGGAGAAGCATAATAGCCAAAGCCAGTCGGCACGGCACCTGATGATCATGATGACGATGATGACACTACACTAAAAACACAGTACAGACTGGTGAATTTTCGAAAATGACACATATACAGTTAAGAAAAAATGACAGCAATTAACATTCCTACTTATTCTGACAAATGGACAGAACACGAAGTGTGTGACAGCTAACCGACCTAAATATGGCGACAGAAATCACGCCTCTTTTTAATTCCGAGAAGTCATTTTCATATCTGGCTGAACATTTCCTATTTTTAAAAGTGAAAAAAAAAGTTCCTTCCTTTGCGCGGAATTCGCCGAAACATCAGTTGTTAAACATCTCACAGTGAGAATTTAACCACAATCAGGGACTTGAGTTTTTAATCATGGACCTCCACCTTCAGGGTGCGCGTACCATAATCTGGGAACCCCTGTTCTAACAGGGGGTGCTAACTCAGTAGGAGGTGAGGTGAGACTTTCGTATGAGCACAAGATAGCCACATATATAACTTGTCTCATGTGGTCTTGTATGAGAACAAGATAGCCACATATAAAACTAGTCCAATATGGTCTTGTATGAACACGAGATAGCCACATATATAACTTGTCCCATGTAGTCTTGTATGAGAACAAGATATCCACATATAAAACTAGCCCAATATGGTCTTGTATGAACACAAGATAGCCACATATAAAACTAGTCTCGTATGGTTTTGTATGAGCATAAGACAGTCACATATAAAACTAGCCCCAAATGGTCCACAGACATGAAGTACAACAACGGTTTAAAAACAGCTATAAACATTGGAGAATAAAATCTTAATAAAAATTCCTGGTCTTATCAGAGAATATAAAAATGAACTTCGGAGGCACAGAAGCCACAGCTTATACAAATAACCGCTTTTGACCTCCGCCATCGGAACTACAAGATTACCATGACAGGAGCGTGTAGAAAGAAGGAAGGAGTTGTCAGAACAGACTTGGATACGTACAAGAGATGGATGGGTCAAGGTCGTGGGGCGGACCTAGGCAAAGATGAGAAGCTAATGTGGATTAAGACAATTGAGAATTTGAAGAAGAAGAAGAAGAAGAAGGAGGAGGAGGAGGAGGAGGAGTAGAAGAAGAAGAAGAAGAAGAAGAAGAAGAAGAAGAAGAAGAAAGAACTTAATATATGTAACTATTATAAAACTTCGTTAGTCCAGATTTTTAGAATATTTTCAGAAAAATAAGGGACATCTTTAACAAGCGCAAAGTTGTAACGTTTTCAGCTTACCCAGTATTCATGCAAAGGCATACAGGACTAAGATACAGGACAATAAGAGAAAGAGAAACTTGCAGCTGTTTCTAGAACGCAAAATATTCTAACAGCCTGATATCGTAGCTTTACTGAACTGGGTTCACATATTTTGTTCAATATGGCAATCTCCTGCATGTAGCTGGTATATTACAGAACATGGTTAGCGAACCATGGATGACCAAGACCCTGTCATACCTCTCCATTGGTACCCCACCCCCCAGTAACAGGATTAGCCTGGCTAACGGGGCAGGGATCGCCATGGTTCCCATGGTGGTGGAGTCTGCTAAAGAAGTATTGCACGCCTCCTGCTTTTTCAGGTCCAGGTAGGAACTGAAAAAAAAACTTAGCTGCCAGTACCCGCTCCCAATCCGACACGACACTGTGTCTCAACATCTTAACTGCATAGGCTGCAAATAAAACCAGCTCGCAGTTGCAGCGAGACTGAAGGAAAGGAAGACGCGTAGCTTTATAATCTTATAGCCAAAAACTATACTTTTGTTAGTTCAGGATTATAATCGGTCATTGAGTGGAAAGCCAGATCGGCGATAGGATTGTGGCAAAGTTAGAGATCGGTAAAGAGTTGGTATGCAAAATATGCCACAGTAGTGCACTTTATGAAATCAATAACACAAGTCGATACCGTGTGATCAAAGACGGGCAAACATGGCAGAATATTGGTCAGGCAATTTATGAGGAACTACTTTCTGTGCGTGGAAGAGGATATGAGAAGGGAGAGAACAACAGAGAGAAAAGGGAGGTAATGTATGAAAACACGCAATCTGCATTTCCGACTGCTCACCTCTGTGTAGTGTAGGGAGAATGCCTCCAAAAATAGAGACGGTAACTTAAGTTTCAGTCATTGAAAACGGTAAACAAATTCCAGGTATAATTTTGCTCATATTTACTGAAGCAGTAACTGTGCATAAGACATGAACGCAATAGTAATACTATAACTGGACATAGATGGCCACTATTTCCTCATAAGAAGAAGGGCGGGATCTACTAAATAAGCAATGCATTCTCTGCTTTTTTAACTTCTCTACAGGTCCTAAAACAATAGCCCCCATTATCCACTCCCCATCCGATACTATCCGTGTGCCTCAACATTTCACCGCATCGTTTCAAGTTTCATGACCGTAAAACAGCAAGAACATTATAATTGCTAGGTCATGGAGGAAAAATAATATCAGATCAAATTCCCGTATATACAGGATATAAAAGGGACAAAACCTAGAGAGCTATCAAGATGGAAATAAAAGCACAACATGGAGGAATAATTAAGAGAATCTGGAGTAAGCACATGGTAACTCAGGGAGGAAGAGAGAGGGGAGAGGAAGCGAGAAAGAGAGGTGAGAGAGAGGAAGGAAGAGACGGAGATCTGTGAGAGAGGGGAAAGGAGAGAGAGAGGGATGGAGAGAGAAAGGAGAGGGGGAGGGAGAGAGATTGAAGGAGAAAGGAGGTTGATTGATTGATTGATCTTTATTTCAAAAGGAGATGGAGGGAGAGAGAAAGGAGAGGGGAAGGGAGAGAGATCGAGGAGAAAGGAGAGAGGGAGGGAGAGAGATCGAGGAGAAAGGAGATACGGAGGGAGAGAGATCGAGGAGAAAGGAGAGAGGGAGGAGAGAGTGTGACGGGAAGGATATGGAAGGAGAGAGAGAGAGAGGGAGAGGTTCGAGGGAGAAAGAAGAGAGGGAAGGAGAGAAATGGAGGGGAGAGATAGAGGGAGAAAGGAGAGAGAGAAACTATTTATGTAATGGTTTTTAGGCTCCCAGAAGCATGTATATCACATGGGGGTGGGGGAGACAGGGGCATACCCCAATCATCGGAAATGTTCAAAGCTTTTATTTGTGTCAGATACAGACTTTTATTTGTGCAAGCGACTTTTACTTGTGTCAGCCACTTTTACTTGTGTCAGCCACTTTTATTTGTGTCAGCCACTTTTACTTGTGTCAGCCACTTTTACTTGTGTCAGCCACTTTTATTTGTGTCAGATACAGACTTTTATTTGTGCAAGCGACTTTTATTTTTCTCAGCGACTTTTATTTGTGTCAGCCACTTTTACTTGTGTCAGCCACTTTTATTTGTGTCAGCCACTTTTATTTGTGTCAGCCACTTTTACTTGTATCAGCCACTTTTATTTGTGTCAGCCACTTTTATTTGTGTCAGCCACTTTTACTTGTATCAGCCACTTTTATTTGTGTTAGCCACTTTTATTTGTGTCAGCCACTTTTACTTGTGTCAGCCACTTTTATATGTGTCAGCCACTTTTATTTGTGTCAGCCACTTTTATTTGTTTCAACTGACTTTTATTTGTGCAAGCGACATTTGTTTGTGCAAGAGGATGTTGTTTGTGCAAGCGACACTTTTTTTTTGTGCAAGAGACATTTGTTTGTGCAAGAGACATTTGTTTGTGCAATCGATGTGTATTTGTGCAAGCGATTTTTTATTTTGTGCAAGAGACAATTATTTGTGCAAGCGACATTTATTTGTGCAAACGATTTTCTTCTTTGTGCAAGAGACATTTATTTGTGCAATCGACATGTATTTGTGCGCGTGACTTTTTTGTGTGCAAAAGACAACTATTTGTGCAAGCGACATTTGTTTGTGGAAACGATTTTTTTTTTATTTGAGCAAGAGACATTTATTTGTGCAAGAGACATTTATTTGTGCAAGAGACTTTTATTTGTGCAAGCGACTTTTATTTGTGCAACCGACTTTTATTATTGCAAGCGACATTTATTTGTGCCAGCAACTAACACTGCATTTTGATATTAATAAAACTGGTTCATGAATAACTCCATGACAATTCTCTGTGTTGTACCCCAAAAAGAAAAAAAGCTGCACTCAACAGCCTGTTGTAGCCGTGGCTTGTGAACAATAACAGCATACAGCATTCAGGTTTAAGGAACACGACAAGTCATCCACGACCTGGAAGTCGTTAAACTCATGGCACGAATTTACATTCAGATCTGGAGCCTTTGTTCTCAAATTAAGTTTCCCCCTCGTTAAGTCTAGCGAAATGTAAGCCCTTAACCGTGAGAACAGGCCTTGTCTACAGGTCGCGATGCCGCTGGATGCACGACAAAATGACAATGGCACAGACTGTGACCACATCACATGACGAGTAGACTGTGACCACATCACATGACGAGTAGGCTGTGACCACATCACATGACGAGTAGACTGTGACCACATCACATGACGAGTAGACTGTGACCACATCACATGACGAGTAGACTGTGACCACATCACATGACGAGTAGACTGTGACCACATCACATGATCAGTAGGCTGTGACCACATCACGGAACTGGTAGGCTGTGACCACATCATTAGACTAGTAGGCTGTGACCACATCATTAGACTAGTAGGCTGTGACCACATCATTAGACTAGTAGGCTGTGACCACATCATTAGACTAGTAGACCGTGACCACATCATTAGACTAGTAGACTGTGACCACATCATTAGACTAATAGACTGTGACCACATCATTAGACTAGTAGACTGTGACCACATCATTAGACTAGTAGACTGTGACCACATCATTAGACTAGTAGGCTGTGACCACATCATTAGACTAGTAGGCTGTGACCACATCACGGGATTAGTAGGCTGTGACCACATCATTAGACTAGTAGGCTGTGACCACATCATTAGACTAGTAGGCTGTGACCACATCATTAGACTAGTAGGCTTGTCTAGTAGTAACACCAAGGGAAGAAACAGTGTGCAGCAGAAGTCCATTTAAGCAACCTCCATTTCGGGTGACTTCTTCTATCTTCCTGGAACTGCGAGCTTGTGTTCTTTACTGTCCATGCACTCAAGATGCTGAGGTACAGCTTGAAGAAGAAGAAGAAGAAGACGAAGAAGAAGAAGAAGAAGAAGAAGAAGAAGCTAAGAAAACGCCTGCCTGGGACTCTACAGATTATCTGAATGAGCAACTTCACATGCTGATAGGACAGTCAGAAACAGACTTGATCAACTTTTATCAGCCCTCGTCCCAAGCCCTGATTGTCAGCCCTCATCCCAGGCCCTGATTGTCAGCCCTCATCCCAGGCCCTGATTGTCAGCCCTCATCCCAGGCCCTGATTGTCAGCCCTCATCCCAGGCCCTGATTGTCAGCCCTTATCCCAGGCCCTGATTGTCAGCCCTTATCCCACGCCCTGATTGAAAACCCTCATCCCAGGCCCTGATTGTCAGCCCTCATCCCAGGCCCTGATTGTCAGCCCTCATCCCAGGCCCTGATTGTCAGCCCTCATCCCAGGCCCTGATTGTCAGCCCTCATCCCAGGCGCAGATTGTCAGCCCTCATCCCAGGCCCTGATTGAAAACCCTCATCCCAGGCCCTGATTGAAAACCCTCATCCCAGGCGCAGATTGAAAACCCTCATCCCAGGCGCAGATTGAAAACCCTCATCCCAGGCCCTGATTGTCAGCCCTCGTCCCAAGCCCTGATTGTCAGCCCTCATCCCAGGCCATGATTGAAAACCCTCATCCCAAGCCCTGATTGTCAGCCCTCATCCCAGGCCCTGATTGAAAACCCTCATCCCAGGCCCTGATTGAAAACCCTCATCCCAGGCGCAGATTGAAAACCCTCATCCCAGGCGCAGATTGAAAACCCTCATCCCAGGCCCTGATTGTCAGCCCTCGTCCCAAGCCCTGATTGTCAGCCCTCATCCCAGGCCATGATTGAAAACCCTCATCCCAAGCCCTGATTGTCAGCCCTCATCCCAGGCCCTGATTGAAAACCCTCATCCCAGGCCCTGATTGAAAACCCTCATCCCAGGCGCAGATTGAAAACCCTCATTCCAGGGCCTGATTGAAAACCCTCATCCCAGGCGCAGATTGAAAACCCTCATTCCAGGGCCTGATTGAAAACCCTCATTTCAGGGCCTCATTGAAAACCCTCATCCCAGGCTCAGATTCAAAACCCTCATCCCAGACTCTGATTGAAAACCCTCATCCCAACCCCAGATTGAAAACCCTCATCCCAGGCCCTGAATGAAAACCCTCATCCCAGGCCCTGATTGAAAACCCTCATCCCAGGCCCTGATTGAAAACCCTCATCCCAGGCCCTGATTGAAAACCCTCATCCCAGGCCCTGATTGAAACCCTCATCCCAGGACCAGATTGAAAACTATCATCCCAGGCCCTGATTGAAAACCCTCATCCCAGGCCCTGATTGAAAACCCTCATCCCAGGGCCTGATTGAAAACCCTTATCCCAGGGCCTGATTGAAAACACACATCCCAGGGCTTGATTGAAAACCCTCATCCCAGGCACTGATTGAAATCCCAGGCCCTGATTGAAAACCCTCATCCCGGGCCCTGATTGAAAACTCTCATCTCAAGCTCTGATTATCAGCCCTCATCTCTGATTCTCTCATCCCAGAGCCTGATTATCAGCCCTTATCCCAGGCCCTGATTGAAAACCCTCATCCCAGGCCCTGATTGTCAGCCCTTATCCCAGGTCCTGATTGAAAACCCTCATCCCAGGGCCTGAGTGTAAGCCCTTATCCCAGGGCCTGATTGTCAGCCCTTATTCCAGGCCCTGATTGAAAACCCTGATCCCAGACCCTGATTGTCAGCCCTGATCCCAGGCCCTGATTTAAAACCCTCATCCCAGGGCCTCATTGTCAGCCCTTATCCCAGGCCATGATTGAAAACCCTCATCCCAGGGCCTGATTGAAAACACACATCCCAGGGCTTGATTGAAAACTCTCATCCCAGGCACTGATTGAAAACCCTCATCCCAGGCCCTGATTGAAAACCCACATCCCAGGTCCTGATTGAAAACCCTCATCTCAAGCTCTGATTATCAGCCCTCATCTCTGATTCTGATTGTCAGCCCTTATCCCAGGCCCTGATTGAAAACCCTCATCCCAGGGCCTGAGTGTAAGCCCTTATCCCAGGGCCTGATTGTCAGCCCTTATCCCAGGCCCTGATTGTCAGCCCTTATCCCAGGCCCTGATTGTCAGCCCTTATCCCAGGCCCTGATTGTCAGCCCTTATCCCAGGCCCTGATTGTCAGCCCTTATCCCAGGCCCTGATTGTCAGCCCTTATCCCAGGCCCTGATTGACAACCCTCATCCCAGGGCCTGAGTGTAAGCCCTTATCCCAGGGCCTGATTGTCAGCGCTTATCCCAGGCCCTGATTGAAAACCCTCATCCCAGGCCCTGATTGTCAGCCCTGATCCAAGGCCCTGATTGAAAACCCTCATCCCAGGGCCTCATTGTCAGCCCTTATCCCAGGCTCTGATTGAAAACCCTCATCCAAGGCCCTGATTGTCAGCCCATATCCCAGGCCCTGATTGTCAACCCTTATCCCAGGTCCTGATTGAAAACCCTCATCCCAGGTCCTGATTGTAAGCCCTTATCCCAGGGCCTGATTGTCAGCGCTTATCCCAGGCCGTAATTGAAAACCCTCATCCCAGGCCCTGATTGTCAGCCCTTATCCCAGGCCCTGATTGAAAACCCTTATCCCAGGCCCTGATTGTCAGCTCTTATCCCAGGCCCTG
Source organism: Achatina immaculata (assembly GCA_009760885.1). Taxonomy (NCBI): domain Eukaryota; kingdom Metazoa; phylum Mollusca; class Gastropoda; order Stylommatophora; family Achatinidae; genus Lissachatina; species Lissachatina immaculata. Next base: position 36,286,572 of record CM019700.1, on the reverse strand, counting down.
ATTGAAAACCCTCATCCCAGGGCCTCATTGTCAGCCCTTATCCCAGGCCCTGATTGTCAGCTCTTATCCCAGGCCCTGATTGTCAGCTCTTATCCCAGGCCCTGATTGTCAGCTCTTATCCCAGGCCCTGATTGTCAGCTCTTATCCCAGGCCCTGATTGTCAGCTCTTATCCCAGGCCCTGATTGTCAGCCCTTATCCCAGGCCCTGATTGTCAGCTCTTATCCCAGGCCCTGATTGTCAGCTCTTATCCCAGGCCCTGATTGAAAACCCTCATCCCAGGGCCTCATTGTCAGCTCTTATCCCAGGCCCTGATTGTCAGCTCTTATCCCAGGCCCTGATTGAAAACCCTCATCCCAGGGCCTCATTGTCAGCCCTTATCCCAGGCCCTGATTGTCAGCCCTTATCCCAGGCCCTGATTGAAAACCCTCATCCCAGGGCCTCATTGTCAGCCCTTATCCCAGGCCCTGATTGTCAGCTCTTATCCCAGGCCCTGATTGAAAACCTCATCCCAGGCCCTGATTGTCAGCCCTTATCCAAGACTCTTAAATAATATCTCATTCTACCACAGTATATCTCGAGCACATTAACACAAGCTTCAGTGTATCTGATCTCTGGTCAGCTGACCAGCAGAGAGAGAGAGAGAAAGAAAGAAAGAAAGAAAGAAAGAAAGAAAGAAGAAAGGAAGGAAGGAAGGAAGAGAGATAGATAGATAGAGATGGGGAGAGAAAGAGAAAAATATTTATATGTATATATAGAGAGAGGGAGTGAAAGAGAAACAAAATATATAGAGCGAGAGCAAGAAAGAAAGAGAGAGAGAGAGAGACAAAGAAAGAAAGAAAGAGAAAAAGAAAGAAAGAAAGAGAGAGAAAAAAAGAGAGAGAGACAAAGAAAGAAAGAGAAAAAGAAAGAAAGAAAGAAAGAAAGAAAGAGAGAGAGAGAGACAAAGAAAGAACGAAAGAGAAAAAGAAAGAAAGAAAGAGAGAGAAAAAAAGAGAGAGAGACAAAGAAAGAAAGAGAAAAAGAAAGAAAGAAAGAGAGAGAGAGAAAGGAAGGAAGAAAGAAAGGAAGAAAGAAAGTGAAAGAAAGAAAAAGAGAGAGACCTAACAAATAAATTTTATTTTCAGAGGTTGAAAAACAGGGCACGCTGGCCCGTCTGACATTCTACTACGTATCACACAACTTTCACTCAACTTTCAAACATTCACTTTTACTACATGGAGTAATAAATACACAAAAGAGTGTGAGCGAAAACTGGAACCACACATTTACACTCAGTCTCTAAGCTACACCTTCTGTAACACACACGATAAGACATACAGAATATGTGAAGTGTAGTTACTAACACACATACATCACAGTGATATTACTGCACAAATGAACCTCTGTAACAAGTTTTGATTGTCACACACGTTTTTGGGCCTTAGAGAAAGTACAAATATTAAGAGAGAGAAAGTATAATCGGCTTAGAAGAGATATTTGGACTAAAAGCTTGGAGATGAAAAAGTGAATTTTTCTTACGAGTTTTTATGTGAAATGGAAGGGTGTTTAGAAAGTGAGCGGAAGAGTAAGCAAAGCTGTTCTTATGGAACAGCGATGTCCAACTGGCGGCATGGAGAGGGGTCTTTCCTACAACCTGTGAAGGTTTTTTTTAAAATTAAAATGTGGTTTATTTGATTAAAATTAACAGAAATTTTTCTTTAAACTAAGAACATTTTAAAAGGTCTATAAAAGCTAATTAAACACAATCACTTCAACTTTGCTCGTGAATGTCACTTTTTAAAAAATTTTCATGGAAGCTGGCAAAAACAAGTTGATCCGGATGCGACCTCGCGGTCAGTTTCCGCATGTAGTTACGGCCCTTTAGGCCAGTGAAGTTGGACAGCACAGCTAGACAAGGTCAAGCCTTGGTTGTGGAATAGGATAAATATTTAAAAGTTGGCTACATTTTGTGAGTAAATGTAATCGCTGAACACAAATAAGCCGGTGTGTTGAGTGACAGAATTTGATGAAATAATTTGTCTTCGTTGGAACTGAGTTTACTTCTGAGAGGAGGAATTTTGAGTTGTGTGTTGATCTGTCCCCCGTGTGGTACCCGGGATCTGCAAAGAATAGGACCACTGTACCCTACCACACATGATTGTAAAAGGCGACTAAGGAGGGTTCAGCATAGGGCCAGCAACCCTATCTGGTAAAAAAACTATCAGACTGCTACAGAAACGGAAGCAAGGGGAAAAACAAATGCAGATGGAAGGAGAAATGCTTATCAGGAAACTGAGCCCATGAAGGTTGTGGATGAAAGCCAGCCAATGGAAGTCCCCAGCCCGAATGCAGACCTCCTGGAACCTAAACACAAGATGCAGATAGGCAGCTGGAATGTAAGAACACTTAACCAGACTGGAAAACTAGCACAAACCATCAAGGAAATGCACAGATACAAACTAGACATACTAGGAATACAAGAAGCAAGATGGACAGGACAAGGCAGAAGGAAATTAACAACACAGCACACAGAAGATACAGTAATATGGTCAGGTAAAGAAGATCTTCATGAAGGAGGAGTACCATTAATTATAACAAAAGAAGCATCAAGAGCATTGCTGAAATGGACCCCAATAAATGAGAGATTATTATATGCACGGTTCAACTCAAGATTCACGAAGCTGTCTATTATAGCTTGTTATGCACCAACAGAAGCAGCTGAAGAGGAATTAAAAGATTTTTACAACTGCCCCCAAGCCACAGTAGAAACAATACCCAAGCATGATATGCTACTCATCTTGGGCGACTTCAATGCAAAAGTAGGTGAATGAAATGAAGATAGAAGAATAATCATGGGAAAAGAAGGAATTGGAGAAATAAATGAAAATGGAGAAAGACTGTGCAGTTTCTGTGAAGAAAACATGATGACCATCTGAGGGACAATTTTCCAACACAAAAACATACATAAGATGACTTGGAGGTCACCAGATAAAACCACAGAAAACCAAATCGATTACATACTAATAAACAACAAGTGGAAACGGTCATTACAAGATGTGCGAGCAAGGAATGGACCAGATGTAGGAAGTGATCACAACCTTCTGGTAGCAAAAATAAAACTAAAATTAAGGAAAGCCAAAATCGGAGAACACAGAAAGATACATTTTGATACAAGAAAACTGAAAGACCAGCAAACAAGAAATGAATTCTCAATAGTACTTAAGAACCGCTTCAGTGTCCTACAAGACGAAGCAGAAATGTCCATACTAGAGTTCAATAAAACACTACAGGAAACAGCAAAAGGGGTGCTGGGATATCGGAAACGGAGAAAAGATGAATGAATAAGCAAGACCACATGGGAAAAGATAGAGCAAAGAAAAGAAATCAAGAAAAAATTACTGAACACCAAATCACAACGGCTTAAAGAACAAGTTTTAAGTAATTATGCACAAAAAGACAAAGAAATGAAGGAATCATGCCGTCAAGATAAACATCAATACTATGACAACTTAGCAGAAACAGCAGAGAAAGCAGCATATACAAATGACATGAAAACCATATATAAAATCACAAAGCAGATGACAGGTAACTTCAACACAAGATGTGAAAGTGCAGTAAGGACACAAAATGGACAGCTGGTCAGTGGAGAAAGAGAAAAAATTGAAAGATGGAGGGAACACTTTAACACCCTACTAAACAGAACACAAGCAGCACAAACAATAGACATACCTGAAGCAAAAACGGAACTAAACATCAGTACAGGACCAATAACAATAAATGAAGTAAAGGAGGCGATAAAGAAGCTAAAATCATACAGGACACCAGGTGAAGATGAAGTGACTGCTGAGATGTTGAAAGCAGAAGAAACAGAAACACCAAAACAACTTTGCCGGATATTACAACAAATTTGGGATCTAGAAAAAGCCCCAGAGGAGTGGAAAACTGGGCTTATAGTAAAACTACCAAAGAAGGGTGACCTCAGAGAATGCGGGAACTGGAGAGTCATTACCCTACTGCCACTCACCAGTAACGTATTTTGCAGAATAATCATCAACAGAATTGTACCAACACTTGAGCAAAAACTTCGGAAAGAGCAGGCAGGATTTAGGAAAGGAAGATCATGCATAGACCACATATTTGTACTTTGACAAATATTAGAACAGGCAAATGAGTGGCATAGCACAACATATGCATTATTCATAGATTTTGAGAAAGCCTTTGACAGCGTCAACAGAGATGCACTGTGGAAAATCCTAAGATGGCATGGCCTCCCCCATAAAATAGTTAATGTAATCAAAGCCCTATACGAGGGTTTTCAGTGCAAAGTTATCTGTGGAGAACATACCTCCAGCAGCTTTAGGGTACAAACAGGAGTGAAACAGGGATGTGTACTATCACTAACGTTATTTATCTTGGCAGTAGACTGGTTAATGAAGGAGGCAACATCAGACAAACGCAGAGGATTACAATGGACCCTTGACACAGTGCTGGAGGACCTTGACTTTGCAGACGACATTTGTCTATTATCAAGCAGTCACAAAGATATGCAAGATAAAATAAACAAGCTAACTCAGAATGCAAACAACATAGGACTAAAGATCAATGTAGGAAAGACAAAGTTAATGAAGCAAAATGTGAATAACAGAAATGTACTCAGAGTAGATAGCAAGTTAGTGGAGGAGGTCAACGAGATTTGTATACCTTAGCAGCAGAGTAGTAGAAAATGGAGACAGCACAGAGGACATCAACAGCAGACTTACTAGAGCAAAGCAGGCTTTTGCAATGCTGCAGAATATATGGAAATCAAATAAACTAAGCATAAATATGAAAATCAGGATATTTAAGAGTAATGTTCTAAGTGTACTACTCTATGGAAGTGAATGCTGGAAAATCACCAAAACCATAGAAAACAAGTTTCAAACTTCCATTTCTTTCCCTGTCCTTTTTGCGGGTACTTCATACTGAAATGAAAAAATTATTACCTTGGACATAATTGAAGATCCACCGCAGACAATCTTACATGGGAGAGACGGCACAGGATGATGATATCCGTCAGTGAACAAACACTATGTTGGCTGTAGGTTTGCCTCAGAAACCGCCAAATTTGCAAGCTAATCTTGTCCGTATGCTTTTTGTTTTGTTTCTCAAAAATCACTTTAGGGGCCGCTGATCAGCAGAAGTGGAAGTACAAAAAAAAAGAGAGTGTGGCAGACAGCCGTGGAAGCAGAATCGTCGACTACATCGAGATAAGCTTGGAAGAAAAGACCCAGGACCGGAAGAAGTGGAGAGATCTCCGGCCGGAATGACATGCAAGGGGCGTAATTGAGGTCGTACAAAAGCGTTGGCTGAGCTGAATGTCGCATCCACACGACACCTGGAGGTCGATATCTTAAGTTCATGACATGACCTGTATATTTTAGCATTCCCCCCCCCCTCCCGGCCCTATGCTGCCCAGCACGTGATCGAAGTCACGGAAAATGCCCGGGTGTCATAAATATGCCTGGACGTCTAAAATAAAAGCGTGTCCGCCGACCACCTCCTGCTCCCCAGGTTACTGTTTTTGTGTGATAAAGGTCTGCATAATTAAACAAGCTTTACACATTATATCGTGGCGGCAAGAGACTGGTTTATCTTCTTCTTCTTCTCTTTTATTTTTTGCTGTTTTTGTTGCTTTTGTTTGTGTGCCTTGCTCATTTGCATTCCAAAGATAATGTTTTTATCTTTTAGCTTTTTTATCCTCTTTTACTGGAATGATGAGTTTCTTTCTTTATTTCTTTCTTTCTTATTTTTTTTTATTTTTCTTTCATTCATTCGTTCTTTCTTTCAAGGTGTATTCTATCACAACTGTAACGAAACCCAGTGTTTCAATATTTCCACATCTGCCTTCCTCAGTTACTATTACTTATATAACGCCCTCGATATTCCTCATCAAAAGATTTTGTCCAGCTCTCCTGTTCTGATTTTAGTGCAAAGAAGGTGGAGGTCAAGTATAACATCAGCAAAAACTTTACCAGGTGCTGATTGTGACATGGACCATGAGTTATTAATAGCAGACATGAAGATAAAGATAAAAAAAGACAGTTAGGGGATCAAGACCACTCCGTTGTGATCTTACAAAAATACCAGAACAATACGGTATAGAAGTGAAGAACCGTTTCGAAATCCTGATGGTTGTACAGGAGAAGATGACACCAGATGATTTGGCTACGCGGGCCAGAGATATCTTAATAACAACAGCTGAAGACATGGTTCCAGTAAAGAAAACACAAAAGAATGGATGGATTACAGCAGGCACACTAGAACTAATAAAACAACGTAGAGAAATGAAGAATAAATGGAAAGTGACAAATAACAACAAAGAGGAATATAAGAATTTAATAATAGAAGTAAGAAGAAACATAAGAAAATAAAAAAATAATACATAAAGATTGTTGTGAAAGAATAGAAGGACATCAGAAGTGTGGAAGAGATAGTGAAATATTTAAAGAAATTAAGACTTTGACGAGAAATGTCACACCTCTCTCTCTCTCTCTCTCTCTGAACCTTAAGTGCCCAGGGCACATGGGGCTTCTGCAAGGGTTTTCCACAAATGCCTGTCCTTCGCCTTTTTTTCTGCTCTTGCCAAGGTGAGCACACCTATGCTAAATGTAATTTGTGATGAGATGGGGAACACCTTGACAGAGACACAGGAAATTCTAGAAAGATGGAAGGAATATTGCAGAGGAATGTATGAAACCACCGACTGTAGTCTGTGCTGGTCTGTTGTCTGTGCTGGTCTGTAGTCTGTGCTGGTCTGTAGTCTGTGCTGGTCTGTTGTCTGTGCTGGTCTGTTGTCTGTGCTGGTCTGTTGTCTGTGCTGGTCTGTAGTCTGTGCTGGTCTGTTGTCTGTGCTGGTCTGTAGTCTGTGCTGGTCTGTAGTCTGTGCTGGTCTGTAGTCTGTGCTGGTCTGTAGTCTGTGCTGGTCTGTAGTCTGTGCTGGTCTGTAGTCTGTGCTGGTCTGTAGTCTGTGCTGGTCTGTAGTCTGTGCTGGTCTGTTGTCTGTGCTGGTCTGTAGTCTGTGCTGGTCTGTAGTCTGTGCTGGTCTGTAGTCTGTGCTGGTCTGTAGTCTGTGCTGGTCTGTAGTCTGTGCTGTTAAATTGTACCGCTTGTATCAGAATTTAGAAAAACCCTTTTAGTGTCCAAACACAGCGACCAAAGAGACAGACAGACAGACGGACAGACAGACGGACGGACAGACAGACAGACAGACAGACAGACAGATAGATAATAGATAGATAGATAGATAGATAGATAGATAGATAGATAGAAAGATAGATAGATAGATAGATAGATAGATAGATAGATAGATAGATAGATAGATAGATAGATAGATAGAAAGATAGATAGATAGATAGATAGATAGATAGATAGATAGATAGATAGATAGATAGATAGATAGGTAGATAGATAGATAGATAGATAGATAGATAGATAGATAGATAGATAGATAGATAGATAGATAGATAGATAGAAATTACACACGAGATTAATTCAAAAAAGCTTTCATACTTATTAGAAAAAAAATTTCAAACTTCCATTTCTTTCCCTGTCATTTTTGCGGGTACTTCATACTGAAATGAAAAAATTATTACCTTGGACATAATTGAAGATCCACTGCAGACAATCTTACCTGGGAGAGACGGCACAGGATGATGATATCCGTCAGTGAACAAACACTATGTTGGCTGTAGGTTTGCCTCAGAAACCGCCAAATTTGCAGGCTAATCTTGTCCGTATGCTTTTTGTTTTGTTTCTCAAAAATCACTTTAGGGGCCGCTGATCAGCAGAAGTGGAAGTACAAAAAAAAAAAAAAGAGTGTGTGGCAGACAGCCGTGGAAGCAGAATCGTCGACTACATCGAGAGAAGCTTGGAAGAAAAGACCCAGGACCGGAAGAAGTGGAGAGATCTCCGGCCGGAATGACATGCAAGGGGCGTAATTGAGGTCGTACAAAAGCGTTGGCTGAGCTGAATGTCGCATCCACACGACACCTGGAGGTCGATATCTTAAGTTCATGACATGACCTGTATATTTTAGCATTCCCCCCTCCCCTCCCGGCCCTATGCTGCCCAGCACGTGATCGAAGTCACGGAAAATGCCCGGGTGTCATAAATATGCCTGGACGTCTAAAATAAAAGCGTGTCCGCCGACCACCTCCTGCTCCCCAGGTTACTGTTTTTGTATGATAAAGGTCTGCATAATTAAACAAGCTTTACACATTATATCGTGGCGGCAAGAGACTGGTTTATCTTCTTCTTCTTCTCTTTTTTTTTTGCTGTTTTTGTTGCTTTTGTTTGTGTGCCTTGCTCATTTGCATTCCAAAGATAATGTTTTTATCTTTTAGCTTTTTTTATCCTCTTTTACTGGAATGATGAGTTTCTTTCTTTATTTCTTTTTTTCTTATTTTTTTTTATTTTTTCTTTCATTCATTCGTTCTTTCTTTCATGGCGTATTCTATCACAACTGTAACGAAACCCAGTGTTTCAATATTTCCACATCTGCCTTCCTCAGTTACTATTACTTATATAACGCCCTCGATATTCCTCATCAAAAGATTTTGTCCAGCTCTCCTGTTCTGATTTTAGTGGTGGAGATCAAGTATAACATCAGCAAAAACTTTACCAGGTGCTGATTGGGACACGGACCATGAGTTATTAATAGCAGACATGAGGATAAAGATAAAAAAAAGACAGTTAGGGGATCAAGACCACTCCGCTTTGATCTTACAAAAATACCAGAACATTGCTGTATAGGAGTGAAGAACCGTTTCGAAATCCTGATGGTTGTACAGGAGGAGATGACACTAGATGATTTGGCTACGCAGGCCAGAGATATCTTAATAACAACAGCTAAAGACATGGTTCCAGTAAAGAAAACACAAAAGAATGGATAGATTACAGCAGGCACACTAGAACTAATAAAACAACGAAGAGAAATGAAGACGAAATAGAAAGTGACAAATAACAACAAAGAGGAATATAAGACTTTAACAAAAGAAGTACGAAGAAACATAAGAAAAGAAAAAAAAACAATACATACAAGATTGTTGTGAAAGAATAGAAGGACATCAGAAGTATGGAAAAGATAGTGAAATATTTAAAGAAATGAAGACATTGACGAGAAACGTCACACCTAAGTTAAATGTAATTTGTGATGAGATGGGGAATACCTTGACACAGAGGAAATTCTAGAAAGATAGAAGGAATATTGCAGAGGAATGTATGAAACAACCGACTGTGAAAGCAGAAATCAGCAGTGTGAATTATTATTGGAGGAGAAAGAACCCGAACCGACAATAGAAGACGTTTTATGGACAATAACGAATCTGAAAAATGGTAAATCACCAGGATGTGATGAGATAACAGCTGAATTTATTAAAGCAGGAGGAAAGGAATGTGCAACAATCTATCATGCACTATGAAAAAAGATATGGCATTCAGGTATTTGGCTAAAGAAAGGGTAACCTGAAATTATGGACGAACTACAGAACTGTTGCCCTGATTAGTCATGCCAGTAAAATTCTGTTAAAAATCATAATGGGTAGGCTTCGTAAGAAAATAGAAGAAGAAGTCAATATGGTCCAAGCTAGTTTCGGGCAAGGAAGAGGATCAATATAAGATTAATAATAGAGAAACGCAGATAATTTAATGCGAATTTATATTTATCTTTTATAAACTATTCAAAGGCATCTGATTTTGTACAACATCAGAAGCAACAACTTGGTTTGACATAAAACAAGGGGTCCGTCAGGGGTGCATAATGTCGCCTTACTTATTTAACTTGTATACTGAAAATATAATGAGGAATGTTAGAGAAGATGTAAACAAAGAATATTACGATGCCATAAAAATTGAAGGTTATGAAATATCAGAGATTAGATATGCTGATGACACAGTATTACTGTCCACAACACAAAAAGGAATACAAAAACTAATTATGTCAGTCCGCAAGAACAGCGAAGAGCAAAACCTCTATCTTAATGCGAAGAAAACTAAATTGATGACAACTGACAAAACACATAAAGCAGCTGAAATATATATATCAGTGAGGAAAACTGGAAGAAGTGGAGAGTTATGAATATCTATATTAATATCTATACTAACTAATAATGAAGAATATACAATGAGGGAAATTAAAAGGAGCACATCTACAGCTCTTCATAAAATAAAACAACTAAAGAATCTGTGGAGAGGAACAGACAGAAGTACAAAAATCAGATTTTTAAGGGCATGCATCTTTCCCATCGCAACATATGCCTGTGAGACCTGGATACTCAACAAAAAATCTGAGAAACATATAAATGACTTTGCATATAAATGCTACAGAAGAGTTCTTCAAATATCATGGACACGAAAAAGAACAAATATATCCATACTACAAGAACTTAATATTGAAGAAGGCTGGCTAGTAAAGAAGATTAAACAGAGAAAACTTAAATATTTTGGACACATTAAACGTCATGATAATTTAGAGATGACCGTCTTGGAAGGGTACATAATGGGGAAAAGAAAGAGAGGAAGACCAAAGTGAAGATGGCTGCAAGACATCGTTGATGATCTGCAAATGGATGGATCAGCAGCAGGCCATCTTGCTTACAACCGAGAGGACTACAGGAGAGCTGTTTGAGAGGCAAAGTTCTGCAAGGGACATGCAAATGACTGACTCCTGTTCTGTTAAGATGACCTAGGACATTCAGTTCCAGTTGTGCCCTACATTCAACTGTTCAATGTTCTGTGTTTGTCCTCTATAAAAAAAAGCAGGAAGAATTTCTCCAGTGTTCTGCATATGTTTCTTTTTTTCTTTCTTTTTCTTACTGGTACACAGTTAAGAATTGTTGAAAGCAGGGAGAGAGAACGCCCACAAAGGTGGTGGATAGAGGAGGTAGCAGAAACATAAGATGTCTCATTATACAAAGAAAATTGTTGAACCTTATCAAAAGGTCTATGTGTCGTCTCAAGGCTAAGTGCTATATGGGGACGGAGACAAGACTAGGTCGTACCATACTCTACTTCTACAGCCCACAGATACAGACATACACTACACATCACAGACACATACGTGTGCTCACATCACAGACACATACACGTGCACACACCACAGACACATACACGTGCACACATCACAGACACATACAGATGCAACATGCATACATGGTCACATGTATACGCCACACACAAACAGCATAGACATACATATGCCCCCACAGTACATATAAACAATAGTCTTCAACAAAATATTTTCTTGGTACAAGAACATACTTTTCTATTGTTCGTCTAAGCTTTCTTAGTTCTTTCTATCATAACTCAAGATCATTTCTTTTTTTTTATTTCTTACATTACAGAAACATTACAATTTCCTCATTTCTTACATTCCAAAACATTGCAATTTCCTCATTTCTTATATCCAAAGATATTACAATTTCCTCACTTCTGATATTTTAAATCGTTACAATCTCCTCATTTCTTATATTAAAAGACGTTACAATGTGTCAGTGAGTGAAGTTATATGGACAGGTGCAGGGAAGATAAATAATATATTCAGGAAGTGAGAAACATGAACGAGGAGTAGGAATAATATTTGACGAACAAACAGCAAGGACAATTTAGGATATTTGAACATCTCGGACCGAGTCCTGCTAACCCAACTGAAAGGACGACCAATAAACATACATATTATACAAGTGTACGCTCCAACATCTGAAAGTTCTGAAGAAGATGTACGGCTATTTTATAATGACATAGAGACAGCACTAAAACACACAAAGTCACATGAAGTTACCATAATCATGGGAGATTTTAATGCCAAAGTTGGTAAAGGAAGAACTTCAGACATTGTTGGTGACTATGGACTGGGGGAGAGGAATGACAGAGGTAGTACATTAATTAAATGGGCAAGAATACACATCATGGTTGTAGGAAACACCTGGTTTAAACAACATCCTCGAAGACTGGCAACGTGGCGCAGCCCAGACAAAAAGACTTTTAATCAGACAGACTACGTATTAATCAACAAACGATTCCGCAATGCATTACTGACAACAAAAACCATTCCAGGAGCTGACTGCAATAGTGACCATGACCCACTTTGTGGAAAAATTAGAATAAAGCTAAAGAAAGCATGCAGAAAAGTGAGAAACATCAAACAGAATACAAAACTCCTCAAAAATGACCAAGAACTGCTAGAACAATACAAAGTTATTATAACAAATGGATACAATGCAATAGCAAAGATAAGTTGTATAGATGAACAATGGACAATGTTAAGAGATTCTATCCACCAAACTGTTATGGAGATAATACCACCGAAAAAAGAAGCCCCTAAAAATAAATGGATGACAGACGACATCTTATGACTGATGGACAAGAGGAGGAGGAGTAAAAATAAATAAGAAAAATATAGCAAGATAAATAAAGATATAGGATGCAAATGCAGAGAAGCAAAAGAAGTGTGGTTAAATGAACGGTGCAGACAGAAAGAGGATTCCCATAATAAAGACAGCAAAAACATGCACAAACGAATTAGTGAACTCACAGGAAGGAAGACAAAATAAACTACAGGATTCCTGAAATCAAAAGAAGGTAAAATGTTAATGGGAAAAGAAGACATTGTGGACAGGTGGACAGAGTATATCGGTGAGCTATATGGAGGAGAAAGACCAGAATTAACACCAGATACTGAAAACTGTGATGGACCGCCAATACTTGAAGATGAAATCATAGATGCCATCAAACACATGAAGAAAGGAAAAGCGACTGGGCCTGATAATATAACAATAGAAGAAATAAAGGCGCTAAAGGAGATAGGAATAAAAATAATAACCAAGTTACTGAATGACATTTACAACAGTGGTTATATTCCCAGTGACCTGCTTAAATCCACGTTTATAGCACTACCAAAGAAACCAGGTGCAAAGGAATGTGACGACCATCGGACTATCAGCCTCTCATGTCACATAACGAAGCTACTTCTGAGAATCATTATGAGAAGAACAAGGAAAAAGATAAAAATGGAAATAACAGATGAACAGTTTGGATTTGTTGAAGGAAAGGGAACACACAATGCCATTTATGCTTTACGAACACTAACAGAAAGAGCTTTAGAAGTACAGAAAATTTGAGTTGAAAATTGAACTGGAAAACATCAACCTATAAAACAAGGGGTGCGACAAGGATGTGTACTATCTCCAGATCTGTTTACTCTGTACAGCGAGAATATTCTAAGAACGGTCATCACAGAATCAATCATAAAAATTGGAGGATACAATATTAACAACCTTCGGTGGGCTGACGACACAGTAATGATAGCTGAGAACCAACAAGACCTGCAAAATCTCTTGGATAAAGTGGCTAAAGGAAATGAACAGAAAGGCCTTACTTTGAAAATCAAAAAGACAGAGAATATGGTTATACTAGGAAACAGAATCCACCAACACGCAGTATAAAATTAAACGGAACTATTCTAAAGCAGGTGTAGAAATTCAAATACCTTGGAGCAGTAATAACTTCAGATGGGAAATGCAGAACAGAAATTAGGAACAGAATAGGCCAAGCAAAGACTGCATTTCAGAGAATGAGAAACATATTAGCCAACACATCCTTATCAATGAATGTTAGAAAACGAGTCCTAAAATGCTATATTGAACCTATCTTGTTATATGGAAGTGAATCATGGACAATAGGCAAGTCTGCACAAAATTCGTTGGAAGCAGCAGAAATGTGGTTTATTAGAAGAATGTTGCGAATCCCCTGGACAGCAAAAATAACTAATGAAGAATGTTTGAGAAGAGCTGGAGAGACAAATAAACCTTGTAAAAAAAATAAGAGAGAGACAATGTACTTTCATAGGACATGCAGTGAGAAGAGGGGGCATTGAAAATATTATAACAACAGGAAAAAATAATAGGAAGAAGACCTAGAGGAAGACCAAGAGAAATGATACTGGACAGTCTGACGGGGTGGTGTGAGAGGAGATCACCAACTGAGCTGATGGCCTGCATGAAGGATCGTGTACTCTGGAAAAGCATAATAGCCAACGCCAGTCGGTACAGCACATGATGATGATGATGATGATGTCCTAATTTTTTTTAATTTAAAAACGTTAAAATGTATACAATGTATTTCTTATATTTAAAAAAATGTTATAATTTCCTCATTTCTTATATTTGACAATGTTGCAATTTCCTCATTATTTATATTTAAAAAACTTTGAAATATCATTTTCAAAGTACCGGAATATTAAAACTTACTGATATCTTACGTGTCAAAACTTTGAAATTTTCTTAATTGTTAAGTGTCAAAGCGTTAAAATTTCCTTATTTGTTAACTTAAAAACGTTAAAATGTCCTTATTTGTTAAATGTTAAAAGCGTTACATTTTCGCTATTTGTTGTGTGAGATAAAAGTGCCATGGGGCACCTACAGGCTGTTGTGTGAGATAGAAGTGAGGCTGTGATGCCATGGGGCACCTACAGGCTGTTGTGTGAGATAGAAGTTAGGCTGTGATGCCATGGGGCACCTACAGGCTGTTGTGTGAGATAGAAGTGAGGCTGTGATGCCATGGGGCACCTACAGGCTGTTGTGTGAGATAGAAGTTAGGCTGTGATGCCATGGGGCACCTACAGGCTGTTGTGTGAGATAGAAGTGAAGCTGTGATGTCATGGGGCACCTACAGGCTGTTGTGTGAGATAGAAGTGAGGCTGTGATGTCATGGGCACCTACAGGCTGTTGTGTGAGATAGAAGTGAGGCTGTGATGCCATGGGGCACCTACAGGCTGTTGTGTGAGATAGAAGTGAGGCTGTGATGCCATGGGGCACCTACAGGCTGTTGTGTGAGATAGAAGTTAGGCTGTGATATCATGGGGCACCTACAGGCTGTTGTGTGAGATAGAAGTTAGGCTGTGATATCATGGGGCACCTACAGGCTGTTGTGTGAGATAGAAGTGAGGCTGTGATGCCATGGGGCACCTACAGGCTGTTGTGTGAGATAGAAGTTAGGCTGTGATATCATGGGGCACCTACAGGCTATTGTGTCAGTGTTCATATTTTATTTGACCTGTGGACAGAGCAGAGGGTGGATGTGGTCAGCATTATGCCTGGCAGCCTTTCCTTTCTCAGCTTCAGAAGAAGCCAGGTACCAATTTCTACAGCTGCCTCACTGTTGCGCCTTCTGGCCGGATTCGAACCACTGACCTTTGCCCTGAGAGGCTACTGCATTTGATATGTGATCGCATTCAAAATCTCCTGATTTCTTACACAATCATGCAGGAATCTCTCGGTGACTCCTCTTCTTGAATGTACGAGTGGTAACCTCCCTTTCTTGAATGTACGAGTGGTAACCTCCCTTTCTTGAATGTACGAGTGGTAACCTCCCTTTCATGAATGTATGAGTGGTAACCTCCCTTCCTTGAATGTACGAGTGGTAGCCTCCCTTCCTTGAATGTACGAGTGGTAATCTCCTCTTCTTGAATGTACTATTGGTAACCTCCCTTTCATGAATGTATGAGTGGTAACCTCCCTTCCTTGAACGTACGAGTGGTAGCCTCCCTTCCTTGAATGTACGAGTGGTAATCTCCTCTTCTTGAATGTACTATTGGTAACCTCCCTTTCATGAATGTATGAGTGGTAACCTCCCTTCCTTGAATGTACGAGTGGTAGCCTCCCTTCCTTGAATGTACGAGTGGTAATCTCCTCTTCTTGAATGTACTATTGGTAACCTCCACTTCTTGAATGCACTAGTGGTAACCTCCCCTTCTTGAATGTACGAGAGGTAACCTCCCCTTCTTTAATATACGAGAGGTAAGCTCCCCTTCTTTAATATACGAGAGGTAACCTCCTCTTCTTTAATATACGAGAGGTAAGCTCCCCTTCTGGCCTTGTTCTGCTCACAAGCAGGAACAAATGAGGCCCACGATTAAACAACTTTCCAGTGAAAAGCTACAGCGTTTCTTTAAAAACCCCGGAATTCAGAGATCTGTCAAGACACTTTCAGTTACAAGCCCCTGCCGGAAACCAGAACACTGGCTCCTGATTGGTCTGTAAGGCTGGCTAAACGAACATGTCAGGGCCAACGACATCACGACTTTTAGACACTTTTATTTTTAATTCACGAGATAAAAGTGTCATCTTCAGTGCTTCAACGCCGTGTCTTCATTTTCATCTGCGTGTTCAAGAAAAAAATAGAGAAAGTTAGATGAAGTTATGATTAAGAAGAAATCTCCAGATCAAATAAACTGGAACGTTGTTGTGTTAGAAGGTTAGCGTGTTTGAAGGTTGGTGTGTTAGAAGGTTAGCGTGTTTGAAGGTTGGTGTGTTAGAATGTTAGCGTGTTTGAAGGTTGTTGTGTTAGAATGTTAGCGTGTTTGAAGGTTGTTGTGTTAGAATGTTAGCGTGTTTGAAGGTTGTTGTGTTAGAAGGTTAGCGTGTTTGAAGGTTGGTGTGTTAGAAGGTTAGCGTGTTTGAAGGTTGGTGTGTTAGAATGTTAGCGTGTTTGAAGGTTGTTGTGTTAGAATGTTAGCGTGTTTGAAGGTTGTTGTGTTAGAAGGTTAGCGTGTTTGAAGGTTGTTGTGTTAGAAGGTTAGCGTGTTTGAAGGTTGCTGTGTTAGAAAGTTAGCGTGTTTGAAGGTTGTTGTATTAGAATGTTAGCGTGTTTGAAGGTTGTTGTGTTAGAAGGTTAGCGTGTTTGAAGGTTGTTGTGTTAGAAGGTTAGCGTGTTTGAAGGTTGTTGTGTTAGAAGGTTAGCGTGTTTGAAGGTTGTTGTGTTAGAATGTTAGCGTGTTTGAAGGTTGCTGTGTTAGAAAGTTAGCGTGTTTGAAGGTTGTTGTGTTAGAATGTTAGCGTATTTGAAGGTTGTTGTGTTAGAATGTTAGCGTGTTTGAAGGTTGGTGTGTTAGAAGGTTAGAGTGTTTCAAGTTTGGTGTGTTAGAATGTTAGCGCGTTTCAAGGTTGATGTATTAGAAGGTTAGTGTGTTTGAAGTTTGGTGTGTTAGAAAGTTAGCGTGTTTGAAGTTTGGTGTGTTAGAAAGTTAGTGTATTTCAAGGTTGGTGTGTTGGAAAGTTAGCGTGTTTGAAGGTTGATGTGTTAGAAGGTTGATGTGTTAGAAGGCTGATATGTTGTAAAATTGGTATGTGAGATAGTTTGTGTGGCTAAAGTAGGGTGCTTTGGTTTATTGTATACAATTTTCATTGAGGGAGGTGGGGGGAGGGGAGGTGGTCAGCTTTTGCTAAACCACATTTTCATTGGCCCAACTCTTAGTGTGAAACCTTGGACTGAAGTATACGCACTTTGCATAACATGTTTGTATAGTTTATTTGTATCATAAGTTTATTTTACTCGTATAGTTTACACGTATATTCCTTTGACTTAAATGTGTACTTTATTTATGTGGTAAATTTGTTCAGCGCGTATATTTTATTTCTGTCTTTCATTTATCTTGCTGTTACATAAGTTTATTTGTATCTTTCATTTATCTTGCTGTTACATAAGTTTATTTGTATCTTTCATTTATCTTGCTGTTACATAAGTTTATTTGTATCTTTCATTTATCTTGCTGTTACATAAGTTTATTTGTATCTTTCATTTATCTTGCTGTTACATAAGTTTATTTGTATCTTTCATTTATCTTGCTGTTACATAAGTTTATTTGTATCTTTCATTTATCTTGCTGTTACATAAGTTTATTTGTATCTTTCATTTATCTTGCTGTTACATAAGTTTATTTGTATCTTTCATTTATCTTGCTCTTATATACGTTTATTTGTATCTTTCATTTATCTTGCTCTTATATACGTTTATTTGTATCTTTCATTTATCTTGCTCTTATATACGTTTATTTGTATCTTTCATTTATCTTGCTCTTATATACGTTTATTTATATCTTTCATGTACCTTGCTCTTATATAATTTTATTTGTATCTTTCATTTATCTTGTTCTTATGGACGTTTATTTGTATATTTCATTTATCTTGCTCTTATATAAGAGATTAGATATGCTGATGACACAATATTACTGTCAACAACACAAAAAGGAATGGAAAAACTAATTATGTCAGTCCATAAGAACAGTGAAGAGCAAAGCCTCTATCTTAATGCAAAGAAAACTAAATTGATGACAACTGACAAAATAAATAAGGCAGCTGAAATATATATCAATGAGGAAAAATTGGGAGAGGTGGAGAGTTTTTAATATCTTGGATCATTATTAACTAATAATGGAGATACAATGAGGGAAATTAAAAGAAGGACACCTATAGCTCTTCAAAAAGTGAAACAACTAAAGAATTTGTGGAAAGGAACAGACACAACTACAAAAATAAGACTTTAAGAGCATGCATCTTTCCCACCGCAATATATGCTTGTGAGACCTGGACACTTAACAAAACAACTGAGAAACACGTAAATGCCTTTGAATGTAAATGCTACAGAAGAGTTCTTCAAATATCATGGACACAAAAAGGAACAAATATATCTATACTACAAGAAGTTAATATTGAAGAAGGCTGGTTAGTAAAGAGGATTAAAGAGAGAAAACTTAAATATTTTGGACATATTAAACGTCATGATAATCTAGAGAAAACCGTCTGGGAAGGGTGCATAATAGGAAAAAGAAAGAGAGGAAGACCAAGGCGAAGATGATTGCAAGACATCGTTGATGATCTGCAAATGGATGCATCAGCAGCAGGCCATCTTGCTCACAATCGAGAGGCCTTCAGAAGAGCTGTTAGGGAGGCAAAGTTCCGCAAGGGACATGGAAATGAATGAATGAATATAAGTTTATTTGTATATTTCATTTATCTTGCTCGTTTATTTGTATCTTCTGTCTGAATGTTGGTGCATCTTTCTTCAAGCGTTGACCTCATCCAGATCTACTTCACATAGGGCCGTTGTGCATTCTTTTCTGTAGCGACGTGCGGATGTCCGACAGAAGCGGAAAACTGCCCAGCAGATGCCCTCAATGACTTCGAGGATGGTGAGCACGCTAGCACCAATGAACAGACCCAGGTGACCTCCAACAATACCTGTAAAAAATAGAAGAAGAAAAAGAAGAAGAAGAAGAAGACGAAGAAGAAGAAGAATGCTTACACTTATGTTCTTTGCTCATTTCTAAAAAGTAATTAATGCGGACAATATTACAGCAGTTATATTAGAGACAAAAGCAGGTTGTATACTACAGACAATATTACACCGCTTGTGTGTGTGATGAAAAGACATAACATACTACAGAAATATTACACCACCCGCGTGTGTGATGAAAATAGGTAATATACTACAAACAATATTACACCACCTGTGTGTGTGATAAAAAGAGGTAACATACTACAGACAATGTTACACAACTTTTGTTTGTGTGATTAAAAAGATGTAACACTAATTTATTCATTCATTTGCATGTCCCCTGCGGAACTTTGCCTCCCTAACAGCACTCCTGTAGGTCTCTCGATTGTGAGCAAGATGGCCTGCTGCTGATGCATCCATTTGCAGATCATCAACGATGTCTTGCAGCCATCTTCGCCTTGGTCTTCCTCTCTTTATTTTTCCCATTATGTACCCTTCCAGGACAGTTTTCTCTGGATTATCATGAAGTCTAATGTGTCCAAAAATATTTAAGTTTTCACTCTTTAATCCTCTTTACTAGCCAGTATTCTTCAATAATAAGTTCTTGTAGTATGGATATATTTGTTATTTTTTTGTTTCCATGATATTTGAAGAACTCTTCTTTAGCATTTACATTCAAAGGCATTTAGTTTCTCAGCTGTTTTGTTAAGTGTCCAGGTCTCACAGGCATATGTTGCGATGGGAAAGATGCATGCACTTAAAAATCTTATTTTTGTAGTTCTGTCTGCTCCTCTCCACAGATTCTTTATTTGTTTTACTTTCTGAAAAGCGATAGATGTCCTCCTTTTAATTTCCCTCAATGTATCTCCATTATTAGTTAGTAGTGATCCAAGATATTAAAAACTCTCCACCTCTTCCATTTTTTCCTCACTGATACATATTTCAGTTGCCTTGTTTGTTTTGTCAGTTGTCATCAATTTAGTTTTCTTTGCATTAAGATAAAGGTTTTACTCTCCGCTGTTCTTAAGGACTGACATAATTAGTTTTTCCATTCCTTTTTGTGTTGTTGACAGTAATACTGTGTCATCAGCATATCTAATCTCTAGTATTTCATAACCTCCAATTGTTATGGCATTGTAATATTCTTTGTCTACATCTTCTCATTATATTTTCAGTATACACGTTAAATAAGTAAGACGACAATATGCACCCCTGACGGACCACTTGTTTTATGTCAAACCAAGTTGTTGTTTCACCATTTATTCTTACTGCTGCTTGTTGGTCTAGATACAGCAGTGATGTTAATTGTATCAAATGTGTTGGAAATCTCATTTTTTTCCATTATTTCTCAAATGTTTCTGGTGTTGTACACAATCAAATGCTTTTGAGTAGTCTATAAAGGCTAAGTATAGATTCACATTAAACTTTCTGCATTTCTCTATTATTAATCTTATATTGAATATATGATCTCTTGATCCTCTTCCTTGCTTGAATCCAGCTTGGACCATATTGACTTCTTCTTCTATTTTCTTACGAAGTCTACCCATTATGATTTTTAACAGAATTCTACTGGAATGACTAATCAGATATAATATACTACAGACAATATTACGCCATTTGTGTTTCTCTGATAAAAAGTGATAACATACTACAAACAATATTACACTACTTTTGTGTAAGACACAAAGAGGTCTTATACAATGTTACACCATTTGTGTGTGTATGTGAGATAAAAAAAGGTAACATACTGCAGACACTTTTACACCACTTGTGTGTGTGTGAGATAACAAAAAGGTAACATACTACAGACAATAATACAGCACTTGTGTGTGTGAGATAAAAGAGGTAACATACTACAGACAATATTACAGCACTCGTGTGTGTGAGAGAGAGATAAAAAGAGGTAACATACTACAGACAATATTACAGCACTCGTGTGTGTGAGAGAGATAAAAAGAGGTAACATACTACAGACAATATTACAGCACTCGTGTGTGTGAGAGAGATAAAAAGAGGTATATACTACAGACAATATTACAGCACTCGTGTGTGTGAGAGAGAGATAAAAAGAGGTAACATACTACAGACAATATTACAGCACTCGTGTGTGTGAGAGAGAGATAAAAAGAGATAACATACTACAGACAATATTACAGCACTCGTGTGTGTGAGAGAGAGAGATAAAAAGAGGCAACATATTAAAGACAATATTACACAACTTGTGGGTGTGAGAGAGAGAGAGATAAAAAGAGGTAACATACTACAAACAATATTACAGCACTCGTGTGTGTGAGAAAGAGATAAAAAGAGATAACATACTACAGACAATATTACAGCACTCGTGTGTGTGAGAGATAAAAAGAGGTAACATACTACAGACAATATTACAGCACTCGTGTGTGTGAGAGATAAAAAGAGGTAACATACTACAGACAATATTACAGCACTCGTGTGTGTGAGAGATAAAAAGAGGTAACACTGGACTGGAAGTATGTAATTTTGATATGTAAAGCCTAGTTGCCCACAGAACAAATATTGAAACAAGCGAAAGAGTAGCAGAGTCGGTAGAACACTATATGACATACGACGGCTCTGGACAGGAGATTCGTATCTTTCAGTTAGGCGCACCGGAGTACACTCTAAACATGGCTGTTGGTGTATTAAGAGCACACAGACTATTCACGTATAAAATCAGTTACATGATTAATGAACTACACTCCAGTTTGAAGCTGAGTTTCGTGTTGAAAAGTTGCAGCACAGATCAAAGTAAGCCTTTAGATCGGGGGCATATTTTATATGGGGGAGAAGGATCTTTACTTGAGGAGTGATGCTGGGCATATTTTATGTGGGGGAGAAGGATCTTTACTTGAGGAGTGATGCTGGGCATATTTTATGTGGGGGAGAGAGTTCTTTACTAGAGGAGTGGATCACGGAGGAGTGATGTGGAGGTATATTTTATATGGGGGAAAAAGGATCTTTACGTGAGGAGTGATACTGGGTATATTTTATGTGGGGGAGAAGGATCTTTAGTTGAGGAATGATACTGGGTATATTTTATGTAAGAGAGTCAGTCAGTCACTCACTCAGTGAGCCAATCAGTCAATCAGTGAGTCAGTCGGTCAGAGAGTCAGTCAGTGAACCAGTCAGTCACTCAGTGAGTGAGTCAGTCAACCGGTCAGTGAGTCAGTCAGTGAGCCAGTCAGTCAGTGAGTGAGTGAGTGAGCGAGTCAGACGGTAAATGAGTCATTCAGTCAGTGAGCCAGTCAGTCAATCAGTGAGTGAGTCAGTCAACGAACCAGTCAGTCAATCAGTCAGTGAGTCAGTGAGTGAGTCATTGAATGAACCAGTCAGTCAATCAGTCAGTGAGTCAGCGAGTGAGTCAGTCAGTGAGCCAGTCAGTCGGTCAGTCAGTGAGTCAGTCAGTCAATCATTCAATGAGTCAGTCAATAAGTGAGCCATCAGTCAATAATTCAGTGAGTCAGTCAATCAGTGAGCCAGTCAGTCGGTGAGTCAGTGAGTCAGTCGGTGAGTGATAAAGAGAGAGTGATAGATAGATAGAGCTTGAGGAGAGAGAGAGAGAGGTGAGAGAGAGAGAGAGAAAGATCTCACATAGACTAACCTAGTGGGAAAGGTGGTGGACTACAACAGAAATGACTATAAATAAAATTGACAGCATACAGTAGAGATCCATAATCGCCCACGCGTACCTGCACCTTGTATATGTGTTAATAAAAGCACTTATCACAGCAGCAGCTGTCAGCAGACAGAAAGACAGACATCGATCTACAGGAGCAGTCATTTTGTCAGCCGTTCATCTCATGGCTCATTTAACAAGTCCAGAAAAGAACAAAACATTGCTGCAGAACAGTCCATAGTTTGTAGCGGTATACACCTTGTACCTTCTGATAATACAACTTTAGACAAAAGCGAAAATTATAGGCTAGTACGCGGTTCTCAGAGTGGAGGCAAGTGGTTCCCTGAGGAGGAATTTCAAGCCTAAGGGGAAGAATTTCAAATAAAAGGGAAAGAATTTCAAGTCTAAGAGGGGAAGAATTTCAAATAAAAGGGAAAGAATTTCAAGTCAAAGGGGAAGAATTTCATGTCAGATTTGAAGAATTTCAAGTATAAATTTTAAGTTCAATGAGAGAAATTTAAAAGCTAATGGAGAAGAATTTAAAGTCCAAGCGGAGGAATCTCATGTCTAAAGAAGACGAATTTCACTTCTGTGGAGAGGAAGTTCGCCATTGTAGAAGCATGCATAACGGTGAAAATAGAAGAATTTATAACTGTGAAAATAGAAGAATTTATAACTGTGAAAATAAAAGAATGTATAACTGTGAAAATAAAAGAATGTATAACTGTGAAAATAGAAGCATGTATAACTGTGAAAATAGAAGAATTTATAACAGTGAAAATAAAAGAATTTATAACTGTGAAAATAGAAGCATGTATAACTGTGAAAATAGAAGAATTTATAACAGTGAAAATAAAAGAATGTATAACTGTGAAAATAGAAGCATGTATAACTGTGAAAATAGAAGAATTTATAACAGTGAAAATAAAAGAATTTATAACTGTGAAAATAGAAGCATGTATAACTGTGAAAATAGAAGAATTTATAACAGTGAAAATAAAAGAATGTATAACTGTGAAAATAGAAGAATTTATAACTGTGAAAATAGAAGAATTTATAACAGTGAAAATAAAAGAATGTATAACTGTGAAAATGAAGCATGTATAACTGTGAAAATAGAAGAATTTATAACTGTGAAAAGAGAAGCATGTATAACTGTGAAAATAGAATAACGTATAAATGTGAAAATAGAAGAATGTATAACGATGAAAACAGAAGAATGTATAACTGTGAAAACAGAAGAATGCATAACTGTGAAAATAAAAGCATATATAACTGTGAAAATAGAAGCATGCATAACTGTGAAAATAGAAGAATGTATAACTGTGAAAATAGAAGCATGTATAACTGTGAAAATAGAAGAATGTATAACTGTGAAAAGAGAAGAATGTATAACTGTGAAAATAGAATAACGTATAAATGTGAAAATAGAAGAATGTATAACGGTGAAAATAGAAGAATGTATAACTGTGAAAACAGAAGAATGTATAACTGTGAAAACAGAAGAATGTATAACTGTGAAAATAGAAGAATGTATAACTGTGAAAACAGAAGAATGTATAACTGTGAAAATAGAAGCATGTATAACTGTGAAAATAGAAGAATGTATAACTGTGAAAATAGAAGCATGTATAACTGTGAAAATAGAAGAATGTATAACTGTGAAAATAGAAGAATGTATAACGGTGAAAATAGAAGAATGTATAACACATGAAAATAGAAGAATGTATAACACATGAAAATAGAAGAATGTATAACACATGAAAATAGAAGAATGTATAACACATGAAAATAGAAGAATGTATAACACATGAAAATAGAAGAATGTATAACTGAGAAAACAGAACTATGCATAACGGTGAAAATCCTATCTGGGTGATGATTCAAAATATAGGAGAGGATCTGATGACAGCCTGGGTTGACAATGGACGTCGAGTGTCACTGGTATAAAATCTATTCCAGTCTTTCCATAATCCCCATGACAGATGCTGCTACATAAAACTACAATATGTTCAGGATTAAAGTCTGCCTGCTACAATACCGTCTTAGAAATGAGATGACATAAAACTAGATTTACATTCGTAAACTGATAATTTAAAGAAATAATAATAATAATAATATAATGATAATTTCTAAAACAAAAAGCACAGAACGTTAACCTGCCTGAAAGAGGATTAATATTGCCCATCACCGTGCAACTGTTTAGTAAGCTGTTGTACAGACAATCCTCCAGTTACGAACGAGATCCGTTACTATGCCTGTTCGTAAGTCGAATTTGTACGTAAATCGGAACAGTTAGTGACATGCGGTTCGCATCTAACATCCGTTATATAGTACATATAGCATACGTGTACCTTTCGACGCATATAAAACATTAAAGAAACAGACAGACCGCTGTAGACGGCAATGTTTTGATTCAAAGTAGTCTGTGTTTGTTATTACGAACCTTTGGAAATCGAATTTTTAATATAAACTTTACGGCGGGTCTTTGGTATCTACGTGGTGTACGTAAGTCGGACCTTCGTAACTCGAGACTGCCTGTATAGCAGAAGAATTAATGGTATCAATACAAAAAAGAAGAAGACAGTAACCTAGTATCGAATCCCACGTGTACTCTGGTTCGTATCGAACCTCCTCTGTTATCATTTGATCGTAAAACAATCGAAGTTCCAGATAGTTGGATCTGAAGAAGATATGTAGATTAATGGATAATTAATATAGCAGGTTGGAGGAAGGTGGATGGCTGGCGGAGATTTCTTAGACACATACAGACAACAGACAAACATGCACGCAGTCGACAGGCATAGATAGATAGACAGACAGACAGACAGATAGACAGACAGGCAGGCAGATAGATAGACAGACAGACAGACAGATAGATAGATAGACAGACAGACAGACAGACAGACAGATAGATAGATAGATAGATAGATAGATAGATAGATAGATAGATAGATAGATAGATAGATAGACAGACAGACAGACAGACAGACAGATAGATAGATAGATAGATAGATAGATAGATAGATAGATAGATAGATAGATAGATAGATAGATAGATAGACAGACAGATAGACAGACAGACAGACAGACAGATTGATGTAGCAGGAAGTGATTATTTTACAATTAACGAGAATTTGGGGAAAAGACAGACAGACAGACAGACAGACAGACAGATAGATAGATAGATAGACAGACAGATAGATAGATAGATAGTAGATAGATAGATAGATAGATAGATAGATAGATAGACAGACAGATAGATAGATAGATAGATGATAGATAGATAGATAGATAGATAGACAGACAGATAGATAGATAGATAGATAGATAGATAGATAGATAGATAGATATAGATAGATAGATAGATAGATAGACAGATAGATAGATAGAGATAGATAGATAGATAGACAGACAGATAGATAGATAGATAGATAGATAGATAGATATAGATAGATAGATAGACAGATAGATAGATAGATAGATAGATAGATAGATAGATAGATAGATAGATAGATAGATAGATCACCGCCTACCTGAGATCTTGACGTAGAGGAAAAGTTGTTTGTGATGTCGATAAAGTGAATGTGGTAACATCACACCTGTACTTGCACACCTGGCAGTCCTTGTTGTTCACATCAGCTTCTAGAAGGATCTTTGCTGTGACGTGGACAGGTTTAAAATTAGAGAACCAGAGATGGCACAAACTAGTTTGATAGAAATGGCTGCAAAACACACAAGAAGTGAACATATTTGTCGTGTTATGTATTACACAATCCTCGTTTTTCTGATCTAGGAGAAATAACCATGAAATAACTATACTCATACATTTTTCGAACATGGGTTAAGGGCCTTCATCAAAGAGATTTGTACAGAATTTTCTGACGGTAAATTCAGGTATTCTTTCTCTCACCTGCCCATGTAAAATTACCTGTGTTTTCTTTGCCTGTTCGTAAGTCGAATTTGTACGTAAATCGGAACAGTTAGTGACATGCGGTTCGCATCTAACATCCGTTATATAGTACATATAGCATACGTGTACCTTTCGACGCATATAAAACATTAAAGAAACAGACAGACCGCTGTAGACGGCAATGTTTTGATTCAAAGTAGTCTGTGTTTGTTATTACGAACCTTTGGAAATCGAATTTTTAATATAAACTTTACGGCGGGTCTTTGGTATCTACGTGGTGTACGTAAGTCGGACCTTCGTAACTCGAGACTGCCTGTATAGCAGAAGAATTAATGGTATCAATACAAAAAAGAAGAAGACAGTAACCTAGTATCGAATCCCACGTGTACTCTGGTTCGTATCGAACCTCCTCTGTTATCATTTGATCGTAAAACAATCGAAGTTCCAGATAGTTGGATCTGAAGAAGATATGTAGATTAATGGATAATTAATATAGCAGGTTGGAGGAAGGTGGATGGCTGGCGGAGATTTCTTAGACACATACAGACAACAGACAAACATGCACGCAGTCGACAGGCATAGATAGATAGACAGACAGACAGACAGATAGACAGACAGGCAGGCAGATAGATAGACAGACAGACAGACAGATAGATAGATAGACAGACAGACAGACAGACAGACAGATAGATAGATAGATAGAGATAGATAGATAGATAGATAGATAGATAGATAGATAGATAGACAGACAGACAGACAGACAGACAGATAGATAGATAGATAGATAGATAGATAGATAGATAGATAGATAGATAGATAGATAGATAGATAGATAGATAGACAGACAGATAGACAGACAGACAGACAGACAGATTGATGTAGCAGGAAGTGATTATTTTACAATTAACGAGAATTTGGGGAAAAGACAGACAGACAGACAGACAGACAGACAGATAGATAGATAGATAGACAGACAGATAGATAGATAGATAGATAGATAGATAGATAGATAGATAGATAGATAGATAGACAGACAGATAGATAGATAGATAGATAGATAGATAGATAGATAGATAGATAGATAGATATAGATAGATAGATAGACAGATAGATAGATAGATAGATAGATAGATAGATAGACAGATAGATAGATAGATAGATAGATAGATAGATAGATAGATAGATAGATAGATAGACAGATAGATAGATAGATAGATAGATAGATAGATAGATAGATAGATAGATAGATAGATAGATCACCGCCTACCTGAGATCTTGACGTAGAGGAAAAGTTGTTTGTGATGTCGATAAAGTGAATGTGGTAACATCACACCTGTACTTGCACACCTGGCAGTCCTTGTTGTTCACATCAGCTTCTAGAAGGATCTTTGCTGTGACGTGGACAGGTTTAAAATTAGAGAACCAGAGATGGCACAAACTAGTTTGATAGAAATGGCTGCAAAAACACACAAGAAGTGAACATATTTGTCGTGTTATGTATTACACAATCCTCGTTTTTCTGATCTAGGAGAAATAACCATGAAATAACTATACTCATACATTTTTCGAACATGGGTTAAGGGCCTTCATCAAAGAGATTTGTACAGAATTTTCTGACGGTAAATTCAGGTATTCTTTCTCTCACCTGCCCATGTAAAATTACCTGTGTTTTCTTTGCCTGTTTTTTTTTTTTGTTTCTTCACCAACATCTTTTATGTTTGGACAATTGATGTAGCAGGAAGTGATTATTTTACAATTAACGAGAATTTGGGGAAAAGATAGATAGATAGATAGATAGATAGATAGATAGATAGATAGATAGATAGAAGAGGGGGAGAAAGGTCAAGGAGGGAAAGAGAGAGAGGGAGAGAAAGAGAAAGGGATTGATTGATTGATTGAATGATTGATTGATCTTTATTTCAAAAGGGTTAAGAATTGGGCACACAGGCCCGTCTGACATTCTGCCCTTTATCATACATCTTTCACTCTATTCCAGACATTCTACAAATATGCTGTTCATATAACAAACATAACTAACATTGAAGCTGAGAGACATAAAATAAAATATAACATTTACCTTTCGCTCTTAAACATTCACTCAGTACAGAAGTAACTACATACATTATAAATGACTATCTACTAAACAAAATTTTCGGGACTATTCAGAAAAGAGCAGTTTAAGATAACTTTTAAGTTTTATAATTCATGGAGGCATGTAGTCGACATCAAATATTGGGAAAGCTTGTAGTTGTAGGAAGGAGTATAATTTATATTTTTTATACAGGATGGGAGAGTATTCAAAAGATGAGCAGCAGAATAACTAAAGCTTTTCTTGTAAAGATCAAGTCTAGGTTTTGGAAGACATATGTTGTTCAAGCGTTGGCTACACTTTGGGCTAAATTTAAACAGGTTCCATAGATAAGGCGGGGCATGCCGTGAAAGAATTTGATGTACTAACTTGGCTTTGTTGAAGAAAAACCTGTTCTTAAGAGGTAGTATTTTGATACGTTTGTGATAGGAGAGAGAGAGGGAGAGGGAGAGAAAGAGACGGAAAGATAGAGGGTGAGAGAGGGAAAGAAAGAGAGAAAGAGAAGGGGAAGAGAGAGAAAAGGTGAGAGAGAAATTGTTTGTTTTAATGCACAGAACACCGATCTATAGTTTTATGTACGAACAGCGAGAATGAAGAATGTCACAATCAGCAAGGATCAGTAAAAAATCAGCAAGGATCAGCAAGGATTACAGAAGAATTTTGCTGTAAAATCAGTAATCCTACAAGGCAATGCTGACGATCAACAAAATACAAGGTCCGACAACTAAGTAATGAGACTGATTTTATTATGGCCAAGACAAAAATGCCATCTATTAAACAAATCATGGACTCAAAAGAGGCAACCTTCATCTATGATCTGACAACTTTTCATCGCCGCCAGATAAGCTGACGACAAAAAAGCCACCATTTTGTTGACCTAGTTAGAGGTGCATTGTTACGTAATCACCATGCAGCAAAAAGCTAACATTAAATTCTGTTTAAAACTCGGGAAAAAGTGACACTGAGACAGCTGAATTGATGCGACAAGTTTATGGGGATAGTTGTTTATCTCGTGCACAGATATTTAGGTGGTATTCAGGATTCAAAAGTGATGTGGAAAGGATTATAAATGCAACTAGACATGGACGCCCAATTTCTGTTCGTAATGAAGAACTCATCGCAAAAGTCAGAGAATGGATGCAAGAAGACTGTTTGACTGTGAGGATGATGGCAAATGAATTTGGTATTAACCGAGAGACCATTTGTAAAATTTTAGTGGAAGATTTCGGCAAGAAAAAATTTGCTTGCCGGTTTGTACCACATTCGTTGTCTGATGACCAAAAACATCAGCGTGTTGAGTACGCAAAAGATATCATCAAAACGTGTCGCAGAACTAAACATTTTTAAAATTTGATTGTTGCAGAGGAAGAAACATGGATTTTCCACTATGATCCCACAACTAAACGCCAAAGTGCTCAGTGGAAGTCATCATCATCATCACCACAAGACAAAAATAATTCGCCTTCAAAAGTCGAAAGTAAAAACAATGTTGGTGTGCTTCTACGACAGCAAAGGAGTTAA
Source organism: Achatina immaculata (assembly GCA_009760885.1). Classification (NCBI taxonomy): domain Eukaryota; kingdom Metazoa; phylum Mollusca; class Gastropoda; order Stylommatophora; family Achatinidae; genus Lissachatina; species Lissachatina immaculata. The sequence continues at coordinate 36,256,349 of CM019700.1, read as the reverse complement.
TCACAAAGAATTTATTTCAGGGCGACAGATTGTCAATGCCAACATTTATTTAAGTATTTTGAAACGCCTATTGAAAAGGATTCTCCTCGTCCGACCCGAGTATTCAACACCTGGCAGTTTTTTCCTTCTTCATGATAATGCACCGGCTCACCGGGAGGTAGTTGTACAGGAATTTTTGGCCCAAAAACAAATGTGTGTTCTCAACCATCCACCCTATTCCCCAGATTTGTCTCCCTGTAGTTACTTTCTATTCCCAAAATTAAATTTACCATTGAAAGTGTGCTTCTTTGACGATATTGATGACATCCAAAGGGCAGTAACATCGAGTTTAAGGGCCATACCAACAGAAGAGCTGCAGAGGTCGATCAAGTGTTTGTTAGATCATGCCACTCGCTGTATCAATGCACAAGGGCCTTGCTTTGAATAATATACAGGTTATATCTTCAGCTGACCTTTATTTTATTTGTAATGTAATTAGTCTCATTACTTAATTGTCGGACCCTGTATTACTGTATATATGCAAGATAATATTTCTATACAAATTTTTCTCCCTTCTGTAACAAAAATGTACATTGAAACAATAAAAAAATGTCTAATATTTGTTTATGTCTTACGGTTATAAAATATCTACAGTTTGTAGAACGCAGCCCTTATAAGTACCAGTTTGGCCTCCGCTGCTGTAGTGAGACGTACAACGTTTTCTGTACTGTAACAGAAGTCACTTTCATGACCGGTTTGAATATTTGTGAACATTTACGGGGTTATTTCCCTTATCATTTACATATTGCAATGTACAGGTGTACATAAATGAACAGAATCTTATCTGTCACATCACCTGTTTATAAGGGTAACTGAACAAAATATGTATGGAACACCCGCTTACCAAAGGTAGGTCGAACACAGGTCAGTGTCTGTCTCAAAGTACAATCTTTTCTGTTTATGTTGTCTTCAATATCTTGAATAAAAAAAATATTTCCATGATGAGAATCTATCTATCTATCATTCTATCTATCTATCTATCTATCTATCTATATCTATCTATCTATCTATCTATCTATCTATGTCTGTCTCTGCCTGTCTGTCTGTCTCTGTCTGTCTGTCTGTCTGTCTGTCTGTCTCTGTCTGTCTGTCTGTATATTTATACGTCATCATGTCGGTTTCCGCCACGCTTAGATGTAGTACAATTAGATCTATACATTTATCACTATACAGAAAGACCAGTCAAAATGTAACCGCAGTTCAATATTCCCAGTAACCACTGAAAAAAATACGGAAGGACTGACCTGCCCTTGTATATAAATATCATATACGGTCAGTCTCATGCACACACACCTGTCAAATGTTCGGAGCAGTTACACCTGTTTTCTGCCAGGCTGTAGGCGCAGGAAGCGATACACGTGTCCCTGGTGTAACCCACCTGGTCTGATGTTAAGTGGCGTGGGACGCAGTAGTTTTCCCCATACGATTTGTAAGGATATTGTGGGTGCTTTGTCTACAGGCAAAATATCATGAGAGTAGTATAGCAGTAATAATGGATGGATGGATGGATGGATGGATGGGTGGATGTCCAGTGTTTGTCGATCTCTCGTTCATAAATGGTTGTGCTTTCTTGGTTGTCGATATCGTGATAGGGATCACGAAGCACAGGTATCATGTGTGATAATACACAAGTATCATGTGTGATAATACACAAGTATCATGTGTGATAATACACAAGTATCATGTGTGATAATACACAAGTATCATGTGTGATAATACACAGGTATCATGTGTGATAATACACAAGTATCATGTGTGATAATACACAAGTATCATGTGTGATAATACACAAGTATCATGTGTGATAATACACAAGTATCATGTGTGATAATACACAAGTATCATGTGTGATAATACACAAGTGTCATGTATGATAATACACAAGTATCATGTGTGATAATACACAAGTGTCATGTATGATAATACACAAGTATCATGTGTGATAATACACAAGTGTCATGTGTGATAATACACAAGTGTCATGTGTGACAGTACACAAGTATCATGTGTGATAATACACAAGTGTCATGTGTGATAATACACAAGTGTCATGTGTGATAGTACACAAGTATCATGTGTGATAATACACAAGTATCATGTATGATAATACACAAGTGTCATGTGTGATAATACACAAGTGTCATGTGTGATAGTACACAAGTATCATGTGTGATAATACACAAGTATCATGTATGATAATACACAAGTGTCATGTGTGATAATACACAAGTGTCATGTGTGATAGTACACAAGTATCATGTGTGATAATACACAAGTATCATGTGTGATAATACACAAGTATCATGTATGATAATACACAAGTATCATGTATGATAATACACAAGTATCATATGTGGTAAAACAAAATTATCATGTGTGACTGAACAAAGTATCATATGTGGAAAATATATTGGTCCAATTTTTAAAAAAAAGAAATAAATTAAGAAAAAAATTGTACTCTTGTGGTACCCCCAGAAGCAGCCTCGGTCTGGCTCTGAAGCAGGGACCGCTAGATCATCCATGACGGAGGAGGCTGTTCAAGGAGCATTATACTTTCCTTGCTCTATATTTTCACTCTGGAACTGAAAAAAAAACTTGTCGGTGTAACCTTCTCCCCATCCGACACGATGCTTGTGCTTCAACATCCTTACTCAATCCTTACTCAATCCTTACTCAATCTGCTGCAGAAACAGACCCTGCTTGCAAACCCCAGGACACAGTACAAGAAGAAAATGTATAAAGCAATAATGAAGATCATACCTGAGGAAAATGTAGACAGAACAAAAGGAGCAAGAGGACGACAAGAAAGGAGATGGATGGACAAAATCAAGAGATAGACGGGGCTCTGCTTGACTGAAGGCACTGCCAAAAGAAAGGGCAGATAAAGCTTTCATCTTTCTCTGAGGACAGGGCACAAGATGATGATGATGATGATGATGATGATGATGATGATGATGATGATGATAAACTCCACAGCTGTGGGGGAACACATCGATCCTAGCTGTGCTGGGCCAGGAGGTCGAAGCTGTGCTGGCCAGTAGGCCGCAGTTGTGCTGGCCAGGAGGTCGAAGCTGTGAAGGACCAGGTAAAAGCTGTGCTAAAGCTGTTCCAATGAAGCTCCCTATGGAAGATAGCTAAGGTCATGGACAGCTCATACTGCTCGAGTTTAAAACAATGGCACCCAATCTCAGTTCTCGACCCAAACTGTGATCTGAGGGGTGGGGGATGTGGAGATGGGGCTGAACTAGAGTCTCGAAGAGCTTGAAGTAAGATGGCGGCAAGATATTATGATCACTGTTGGATGATTGTGAAGTGACAGTTGTGTCTCACTTTTAGTGACTAATAGCAAAATGTAATCTGTAACCAGAAGACTGGCATCCCTGCACTACGGGCATTCCCATACGTGCTCCGCCTTCCGTTCCAACAGCCACTGAAGTGTTTGCCTGCTGATGGAGCCAGCCACAAATTGGTTGTGGGTAACCCGCGCTAAACCACTTCTTTCAGATAAAACAAGAGCACACAAAGTTACAGGCACTGAAATGGTTTGTTCAGTTTCAAAATTTCGAAACATCTTTTTTCGTGGGTCCTCGGTCACCTTACACTTGGTTTAGGGTTGTGAGTCGCCTAACATTTTGATTTAGGATTGTGGGTCACCTAGCACTGTTGTTTTTTTTGGGGGGGGGTCATGAGTCACCTAGCAGTGTTGGTTTAGGATCTTGGGGCGCCTAGCAATGCTGATTTAGGGTTGTGGGTCACCTAGCAATGCTGGTTTAGGGTTGTGGGTCACCTAGCAATGCTGGTTTAGGGTTGTGGGTCACCTAGCAATGCTGATTTAGGGTTGTGGGTCACCTAGCAATGCTGGTTTAGGGTTGTGGGTCACCTAGCAATGCTGATTTAGGGTTGTGGGTCACCTAGCAATGCTGGTTTAGGGTTGTGGGTCACCTAGCAATGCTGATTTAGGGTTGTGGGTCACCTAGCAATGCTGGTTTAGGGTTGTGGGTCACCTAGCAATGCTGATTTAGGGTTGTGGGTCACCTAGCAATGCTGATTTAGGGTTGTGGGTCACCTAGCAATACTGTTTTAGGGTTGTGGGTCACCTAGCAATTGCTGGTTTGTTTAGGATCACGGGTCACCTAGCAATGCTGGTTTAGGGTCACGGGTCACCTAGCAATGCTGGTTTAGGGTTGTGGGTCACCTAGCAATGCTGGTTTAGGGTCGTGGGTCACCTAGCAATGCTGGTTAGGGTCACACTGAAGAAATGGCTGGGAATCAATGCCCTCACATCTTTGTCATCCCTCTAGCACGCTCGCTTCCATTTCTCTGTACCTAAATCTATGGAAGAAAGAGCTGAGAAGAATAAATAATGGAATTGATGAGAAGAATGAAGACACTTCTTACCTCACGAACTCGGATGATGCCAAAGGTTGTGAAGCCAGGCGGAACCAGGAAACCTTGAGCCGCCACGTCGGGAAAACTGCCTGGACTATGCAGGAGAACCTGAAAGTTCACCAAAATGGCGGTTATAAAAGTTAGTAGTCACAGCTGCTTTGTTCTCCTTCCGGTGCGTGGTATTTTGTTTTGGATATGACAACGGAAAGAAGATGGGTGGATCCCTGACAGAAGTCCCAGACTACGGAATAATAGGTTAAAACAAAACGTTAATTCAGCTTTTTAAACTGTAAGATGGGAGTTTTAACTCAGTGAATGGTCTGAGACGAAAGTTCAGCTCATAAATAATGTACTTGATGAGTTTTAACCTTCTTTCTTGCAATCTTAAATAGGCATCTGGTTTCAAATACTGAAAGATTTGTTCACGTGATGATGTCTTTTGACAAAGTCCAGACTGCCATATTTCTTTGAAACTCAGTTCAGAATCTCCTTATATCCTTCCCGTGCCGCTAAAGGTCACATAGGGTTCGCATGATAGTTCGCCAAGATTTCCTGTTTTTTGGCGAGCTTTTCAACCTCATCAAGGGATGTTATTCCCACTAAACCGGCCTCTCTTAACAATGTCCTCTTTAGAGTTTCACATGGTCTGCTCCTTTTTCTTCGGCCTCTTGTGCTCCACTTGATAGCTTGTTTGGAGATTCTCTGATTGTTTCTTTTTATCACGTGACCGATATATGTCCATCTTCTTTTTCTGACCACTCATGTGACAGATTGTTTGCTCATCTGAGTTCGTTCCACTTTATACCGAGTGTCTTCCTTAGGCGTTTGTTTTCAAAAGAGTCTAATTTCTTGTCTATTTATTTGTTTTCCAGCTTTCGCGTGCATAAATAAGGGTGGATATCACATTTGAATTGAATAGTCTTAACTTGGTTTTTATGCTTATAACTTTTGAATGCCATATGTTCTCAAGATTCTTGAAGGTCAAGGCTGCTTTTGCAATTCTAATTCAGACTCTGCACGTCAAAAAACATTTAAAAAGATCAGTCAATGACGTAAATCTGTGTTCAAAGCGTGAATTGTAGGACTTCATTTGATGTTTTAGCCCGCAGAGAATACAGGAGAACATGAAAACACGTCAACAAACCGGACAAACACACAGAAATGCAAGTTTAAATTCATACATTTGTGTCCGTGTTGATTGCTGGGCGAGACCAGATCTCGAACCCGACGGATTTTGCCGGAATGATACAATGTTACAAAGATCAATGCCCCTAACTTACTGCCACACATCTTCGTAGATTATCGGTTGTTTTCGTCAACTTCCGGAGGCTCGTTTATTTTTACTTCCTTTACTGAATCTACCAGGTCTCTTTTTTATTGTATCTTTTCTTTTAAACTTTGCTGTCATCTCTTTCCTCATCTACTCTTTCTTTTCTTCATGGGAATAGCGAAGGGATTGTGCTATTCCACGACCGGGGTGGAGCCAACTAAGAAAGCATTACACCTTCTTGTACAGGTCCTTGGAAATGAGAGAGATTTGTGACGGTGGATAAAAATCATTATCATTTGTTGTCGCTATCATCATCATCATCATCATCGTCATCATCATCATCATTAGCTCTGAATGAATGGGGGAACATATTAGGTCTCATAAACTCTGGAACAGTTGTAACAACATATGCTGAAATATGTTGATCAGAATCAAAAACATACACTAACGTATGTTGAAGACTATTACAAAAAGGAAAACACTCATATATCTTCAACAACATCAAAAACATATTGATATGAACAATATCAATATTGATAAAGCATAATTTAATATTTCGAAAACACTAAGAGCATATATGAAACAATGTAAAAACATACATATGTATTCACAAACATTAAACACCACGTGGTCCAACATGTCCAACTTATGAGGGCACATATTCTCAGTTAAACAGGAAGGCCAGACGTTTTATCTTCAACAATTTTCTGTACCTCTATGTCTACCTGTAACTGTTGTACAAGAGTGTCTGTCAACAACTTTCTGTACCTCTATGTCTACCTGTAACTGTTGTACAAGAGTGTCTGTCAACAACTTTCTGTACCTCTATGTCTACCTGTAACTGTTATACAAGAGTGTCTGTCAACAACTTTCTGTGAAACTCAGTTCAGAATCTCCTTATATCCTTCCCGTGCCGCTAAAGGTCACATAGGGTTCGCATGATAGTTCGCCAAGATTTCCTGTTTTTTGGCGAGCTTTTCAACCTCATCAAGGGATGTTATTCCCACTAAACCGGCCTCTCTTAACAATGTCCTCTTTAGAGTTTCACATGGTCTGCTCCTTTTTCTTCGGCCTCTTGTGCTCCACTTGATAGCTTGTTTGGAGATTCTCTGATTGTTTCTTTTTATCACGTGACCGATATATGTCCATCTTCTTTTTCTGACCACTCATGTGACAGATTGTTTGCTCATCTGAGTTCGTTCCACTTTATACCGAGTGTCTTCCTTAGGCGTTTGTTTTCAAAAGAGTCTAATTTCTTGTCTATTTATTTGTTTTCCAGCTTTCGCGTGCATAAATAAGGGTGGATATCACATTTGAATTGAATAGTCTTAACTTGGTTTTTATGCTTATAACTTTTGAATGCCATATGTTCTCAAGATTTTTGAAGGTCAAGGCTGCTTTTGCAATTCTAATTCAGACTCTGCGCCTCAAAAAACATTTAAAAAGATCAGTCAGTGACGTAAATCTGCGTTCAAAGCGTGTATTGTAGGACTTCATTTGATGTTTTAGCCCGCAGAGAATACAGGAGAACATGAAAACACGTCAACAAACCGGACAAACACACAGAAATGCAAGTTTAAATTCATACATTTGTGTCCGTGTTGATTGCTGGGCGAGACCAGATCTCGAACCCGACGGATTTTGCCGGAATGATACAATGTTACAAAGATCAATGCCCCTAACTTACTGCCACACATCTTCGTAGATTATCGGTTGTTTTCGTCAACTTCCGGAGGCTCGTTTATTTTTACTTCCTTTACTGAATCTACCAGGTCTCTTTTTTTTATTGTATCTTTTTTTTTAAAACTTTGCTGTCATCTCTTTCCTCATCTACTCTTTCTTTTCTTCATGGGAATAGCGAAGGGATTGTGCTATTCCACGACCGGGGTGGAGCCAACTAAGAAAGCATTACACCTTCTTGTACAGGTCCTTGGAAATGAGAGAGATTTGTGACGGTGGATAAAAATCATTATCATTTGTTGTCGCTATCATCATCATCATCATCATCGTCATCATCATCATCATTAGCTCTGAATGAATGGGGGAACATATTAGGTCTCATAAACTCTGGAACAGCTGTAACAACATATGCTGAAATATGTTCATCAGAATCAAAAACATACACTAACGTATGTTGAAGACTATTACAAAAAGGAAAACACTCATATATCTTCAACAACATCAAAAACATATTGATATGAACAATATCAATATTGATAAAGCATAATTTAATATTTCGAAAAACACTAAGAGCATATATGAAACAATGTAAAAACATACATATGTATTCACAAACATTAAACACCACGTGGTCCAACATGTCCAACTTATGAGGGCACATATTCTCAGTTAAACAGGAAGGCCAGACGTTTTATCTTCAACAATTTTCTGTACCTCTATGTCTACCTGTAACTGTTGTACAAGAGTGTCTGTCAACAACTTTCTGTACCTCTATGTCTACCTGTAACTGTTGTACAAGAGTGTCTGTCAACAACTTTCTGTACCTCTATGTCTACCTGTAACTGTTATACAAGAGTGTCTGTCAACAACTTTCTGTACTTCTATGTCTACCTGTAACTGTTGTACAAGAGTGTCTGTCAACAACTTTCTGTACTTCTATGTCTACCTGTAACTGTTGTACAAGAGTGTCTGTCAACAACTTTCTGTACCTGTGTCTACCTGTAACTGTTGTACAAGAGTGTCTGTCAACAACTTTCTGTACTTCTATGTCTACCTGTAACTGTTGTACAAGAGTGTCTGTCAACAACTTTCTGTACTTCTATGTCTACCTGTAACTGTTGTACAAGAGTGTCTGTCAACAACTTTCTGTACCTCTATGTCTACCTGTAACTGTTGTACAAGAGTGTCTGTCAACAACTTTCTGTACTTCTATGTCTACCTGTAACTGTTGTACAAGAGTGTCTGTCAACAACTTTCTGTACTTCTATGTCTACCTGTAACTGTTGTACAAGAGTGTCTGTCAACAACTTTCTGTACTTCTATGTCTACCTGTAACTGTTGTACAAGAGTGTCTGTCAACAACTTTCTGTACTTCTGTGTCTACCTGTAACTGTTGTACAAGAGTGTCTGTCAACAACTTTCTGTACCTCTATGTCTACCTGTAACTGTTGTACAAGAGTGTCTGTCAACAACTTTCTGTACCTCTATGTCTACCTGTAACTGTTGTACAAGAGTATCTGTCAACAACTTTCTGTACTTCTATGTCTACCTGAAACTGTTGTACAAGAGTGTCTGTCAACAACTTTCTGTACCTGTGTCTACCTGTAACTGTTGTACAAGAGTGTCTGTCAACAACTTTCTGTACCTGTGTCTACCTGTAACTGTTGTACAAGAGTGTCTGTCAACAACTTTCTGTACCTCTATGTCTACCTGTAACTGTTGTACAAGAGTGTCTGTCAACAACTTTCTGTACCTCTATGTCTACCTGTAACTGTTGTACAAGAGTGTCTGTCAACAACTTTCTGTACCTCTATGTCTACCTGAAACTGTTATACAAGAGTGTCTGTCAACAACTTTCTGTACTTCTATGTCTACCTGTAACTGTTGTACAAGAGTGTCTGTCAACAACTTTCTGTACTTCTATGTCTACCTGTAACTGTTGTACAAGAGTGTCTGTCAACAACTTTCTGTACCTGTGTCTACCTGTAACTGTTGTACAAGAGTGTCTGTCAACAACTTTCTGTACTTCTATGTCTACCTGTAACTGTTGTACAAGAGTGTCTGTCAACAACTTTCTGTACTTCTATGTCTACCTGAAACTGTTGTACAAGAGTGTCTGTCAACAACTTTCTGTACCTCTATGTCTACCTGTAACTGTTGTACAAGAGTGTCTGTCAACAACTTTCTGTACTTCTATGTCTACCTGTAACTGTTGTACAAGAGTGTCTGTCAACAACTTTCTGTACTTCTATGTCTACCTGTAACTGTTGTACAAGAGTGTCTGTCAACAACTTTCTGTACTTCTATGTCTACCTGTAACTGTTGTACAAGAGTGTCTGTCAACAACTTTCTGTACTTCTGTGTCTACCTGTAACTGTTGTACAAGAGTGTCTGTCAACAACTTTCTGTACCTCTATGTCTACCTGTAACTGTTGTACAAGAGTGTCTGTCAACAACTTTCTGTACCTCTATGTCTACCTGTAACTGTTGTACAAGAGTATCTGTCAACAACTTTCTGTACTTCTATGTCTACCTGAAACTGTTGTACAAGAGTGTCTGTCAACAACTTTCTGTACCTGTGTCTACCTGTAACTGTTGTACAAGAGTGTCTGTCAACAACTTTCTGTACCTGTGTCTACCTGTAACTGTTGTACAAGAGTGTCTGTCAACAACTTTCTGTACCTCTATGTCTACCTGTAACTGTTGTACAAGAGTGTCTGTCAACAACTTTCTGTACCTCTATGTCTACCTGTAACTGTTGTACAAGAGTGTCTGTCAACAACTTTCTGTACCTGTGTCTACCTGTAACTGTTGTACAAGAGTGTCTGTCAACAACTTTCTGTACCTGTGTCTACCTGTAACTGTTGTACAAGACTGTCTGTCAACAACTTTCTGTACTTCTGTGTCTACCTGTAACTGTTGTACAAGACTGTTTGTCAACAACTTTCTGTACCTCTGTGTCTACCTGTAACTGTTGTACAAGAGTGTCTGTCAACAACTTTCTGTACCTCTATGTCTACCTGTAACTGGTGAACAAGACTGTCTGTGTTTCAAAAGAACCTGGGCTGATAAACATGAAATCATTGGTCGAAAGATGTGAGAACCGTCTGTGCAGGAGAATTACTGCAGCAGTTCAGAGAAATCAGTTTACCAGCTTCAAAAGTCCACGTCTAGAGTGGTTAAAACTTCAGCAATATGAGCAGTAGTTCCCATCATGGGATCCACACTTCAGCAATATGAGCAGTAGTTCCCATCATGGGATCCACACTTCAGCAATATGAGCAGTAGTTCCCATCATGGTATCCACACTTCAGCAATATGAGCAGTAGTTCCCATCATGGTATCCACACTTCAACAATACGCGCAGTAGTTCCCATCATGGAATCCATAGGTGGCAGTATCGAGTGTCATAATTTTGTCGAATACCAAACGTGTATATCTTTGAATGTTTTAATTTAAATACAGAGTAACTGAGTGTCTGGATTTGGGAAAATGGAGGAGGAGCGAAGCGGGATCAAACTATCACTGGTATGGTAGTACAGAGGGATCGCAGGGAAAATTATTACCAGTTTCAGATGTCCATGAAAAGATGTGAGAACCACTGTGGTTTTTTTTTCTCCCCCTTATAAATCACAAGGGACACAATTGTGGATTTCCTAAGAGAGATGCATTTTTCATAAAATTATCTCCCATTTAGTAAGAATTCCTATTTTTTTGTGTGTTTAGAAATCATCTTCACCTTTAGACCAGAAGGTTCCACGGGGAAGTCACGATGTTCGGTATGTACAGCCATCACGGACAACCCGGATCTTGGTCCAGTGAACGAGGTCATGAGAGGGTGGCTGGAGTTGTAGTTAAACTGATAGCAGGTGCCATCTATCAGGTGTACCAGCTTGAAGATGTCTGTACAAGGAACTTTGATGTTGTTCCAGGCGCAGTGTTTCAATGTTTCTCTGATATTCATTCCTAGTGCTAGAAATAGAGTAGAATAAATGTTTATATTTTTGTTTTAAAATTCTAACCAGGGAAATTATAACAGGAGATAGATAGATAGATAGATAGATAGATAGATAGATAGATAGATAGATAGATAGATAGATAGATAGATAGATAGATAGATAGATAGATAGATAGATAGATAGATAGATAGATAGATGGAAGGATGGATGGATGGATAGATAGATAGATAGATAGATAGATAGATAGATAGATAGATAGATAGATAGATAGATAGATAGATAGATAGATAGATAGATAGATAGATAGATAGATAGATAGATAGAGATAGATAGATAGATAGATAGATAGATAGACAGGCTCACTACTATAAATGTAACATTACTTTGGAGACAACTACTAAGACATTACTTTTGTAAATAGTGAAAGTTGAAAGGTTGAAAACATCGCTGTAGTCTGGGTCAGAGAGAAACTCCTCGATGTTGCTCTCAGACATGACACTCTCAGCCAGGTAGATTCTGTGTAGTTTTTCTGCGGCATTTCTCACCTGTGGGAGCAGGTGTACTTTACTGGGGAGGGACAAAAACGGTTTAGACCAGGTAACATAAACTTTCATCTTTAACAATTTAATTACGCAACACTTTTAATTTGAGAATGATAAAAACTTCAGAGTGAATACTGCCATCAGCCCATTAGAGAATACATGTAGATGTTTATTTCTACGTTATGGAATAGTAACTGATATCAGCCCATTAGGGAATACACGTAAATGTTTATATCTACGTGTACGTTATGGAATAGTAGAATACACGTAAATGTTTATATCTACGAGTACGTTATGGAATACTAGAACAATTTGGTCTATCAGGTCATCGGCCCTCGGGTAGTTAAGCTCAGCTTAGCGTGTTCTCAGGTGTTTTGTACAAGAATGTTGTGAAAGTTTGCGCGTCAGTGTAAAAGCCTGAGAGTCAGTGTTAAAGTCTGAGAGTCAGTGTGAAAGTCTGAGAGTCAGTGTGAATGTCAAAGCGTCGGCGTGAAAATCTGAGAGTCAGTGTGAAAGTCTGAGAGTCTGGATTTGGGAAAATGGAGGAGGAGCGAAGCGGGATCAAACTATCACTGGTATGGTAGTACAGAGGGATCGCAGGGAAAATTATTACCAGTTTCAGATGTCCATGAAAAGATGTGAGAACCACTGTGGTTTTTTTTTCTCCCCCTTATAAATCACAAGGGACACAATTGTGGATTTCCTAAGAGAGATGCATTTTTCATAAAATTATCTCCCATTTAGTAAGAATTCCTATTTTTTTGTGTGTTTAGAAATCATCTTCACCTTTAGACCAGAAGGTTCCACGGGGAAGTCACGATGTTCGGTATGTACAGCCATCACGGACAACCCGGATCTTGGTCCAGTGAACGAGGTCATGAGAGGGTGGCTGGAGTTGTAGTTAAACTGATAGCAGGTGCCATCTATCAGGTGTACCAGCTTGAAGATGTCTGTACAAGGAACTTTGATGTTGTTCCAGGCGCAGTGTTTCAATGTTTCTCTGATATTCATTCCTAGTGCTAGAAATAGAGTAGAATAAATGTTTATATTTTTGTTTTAAAATTCTAACCAGGGAAATTATAACAGGAGATAGATAGATAGATAGATAGATAGATAGATAGATAGATAGATAGATAGATAGATAGATAGATAGATAGATAGATAGATAGATAGATAGATAGATAGATAGATAGATAGATAGATGGAGGGATGGATGGATGGATAGATAGATAGATAGATAGATAGATAGATAGATAGATAGATAGATAGATAGATAGATAGATAGATAGATAGATAGATAGATAGATAGATAGATAGATAGATAGATAGATAGATAGATAGATAGATAGATAGATAGATAGACAGGCTCACTACTATAAATGTAACATTACTTTGGAGACAACTACTAAGACATTACTTTTGTAAATAGTGAAAGTTGAAAGGTTGAAAACATCGCTGTAGTCTGGGTCAGAGAGAAACTCCTCGATGTTGCTCTCAGACATGACACTCTCAGCCAGGTAGATTTTGTGTAGTTTTTCTGCGGCGTTTCTCACCTGTGGGAGCAGGTGTACTTTACTGGGGAGGGAGAAAAACGGTTTAGACCAAATAATATAAACTTTCATCTTTAACAATTTAATTACGCAACACTTTTAATTTGAGAATGATAAAAACTTCAGCGTGAATACTGACATCAGCCCATTAGAGAATACACGTACATGTTTATTTCTACGTTATGGAATAGTAACTGATATCAGTCAATTAGGGAATACACGTAAGTGTTTATATCTACGAGTACGTTATGGAATAGTAGAATACACGTAAATGTTTATATCTACGAGTACGTTATGGAATACTAGAACAATTTGGTCTATCAGGTCATCGGCCCTCGGGTAGTTAAGCTCAGCTTAGCGTGTTCTCAGGTGTTTTGTACAAGAATGTTGTGAAAGTTTGCGCGTCAGTGTAAAAGCCTGAGAGTCAGTGTTAAAGTCTGAGAGTCAGTGTGAAAGTCTTAGAGTCAATGTGAAAGTCTGAGAGTCATTGTGAAAGTCTTAGAGTCAGTGTGAAAGTCTGAGTGTCATTGTGAAAGTCTTAGAGTCAATGTGAAAGTCTGAGAGTCTGTGTGAAAGTCGAAGGACTCAGTATGAAAGTCTTAGGAGTCAGTGTCAAAGTCTGAAGAGTCATTGTTAAAGTCTGAGAGTCAGAGAGAAAGTCTGAAAACTGTTTTCTCGAGTTAGTCGGAGTTTTCGTCTTGTGGAGAGAGGAAGTAGAGCTGTTGTTGTAAAGTCTATACTCGGTTACTGAGAATAGAAGAAATAGACTTGTCTCTACTGAGAATAGAAGAAATAGACTTGTCTCTACTGAGAATAGAAGAAATAGGCTTGTCTCTACTGAGAATGGAAGAAATAGACTTGTCTCTACTGAGAATAGAAGAAATAGACTTGTCTCTACTGAGAATAGAAGAAATAGACATGTCTCTACTGAGAATAGAAGAAATAGACATGTCTCTACTGAGAATGGAAGAAATAGACATGTCTCTACTGAGAATGGAAGAAATAGACATGTCTCTACTGAGAATGGAAGAAATAGACATGTCTCTACTGAGAATAGAAGAAATAGACTTGTCTCTACTGAGAATAGAAGAAATAGACTTGTCTCTACTGAGAATGGAAGAAATAGACTTGTCTCTACTGAGAATGGAAGAAATAGACATGTCTCTACTGAGAATGGAAGAAATAGACTTGTCTCTACTGAGAATAGAAGAAATAGACTTGTCTCTACTGAGAATGGAAGAAATAGACTTGTCTCTACTGAGAATGGAAGAAATAGACATGTCTCTACTGAGAATGGAAGAAATAGACATGTCTCTACTGAGAACGGAAGAAATAGACATGTCTCTACTGAGAATGGAAGAAATAGACTTGTCTCTACTGAGAATGGAAAAAATAGACTTGTCTCTACTGAGAATGGAAAAAAATAGACTTGTCTCTACTGAGAATGGAAAAAAATAGACTTGTCTCTACTGAGAATGGAAAAAATAGACTTGTCTCTACTGAGAATGGAAAAAAATAGACTTGTCTCTACTGAGAATGGAAGAAATAGACTTGTATCTGTTTTGTCTGTTTCCTTGTATTTTGGTGGTTCCAGTTGGTTGTATTGGACTGAGACCTATCTGGAACCTGTCACCAGTCAGTCAACACCACTAAGGATGAGGTGACAGGCTTCACTCAACATGGATTTTCAGCATCATCCGGAGTCATCCACTAAAAACATCTGATGTTAGGTCGACCTTGGCAATCGTGGCATATCAACTGTCATGTGAGATTTCTTGCCTGGGTGCATGTCCAGAGTCTGTCAGGACTTGGTGTCATTCATGAGTGTGAGCTTTGTGTTCCTAGATACAGCCATCTCACTTGTCGTCATTCCTTAAAAAGGGAAAGAGGGATGAGTAAACAGAGGAAGCTGGAGGTTCATGCGGCCAATCTTCTTTGGGGAGACGGCTCACGATGATGATGATGACTAGAAGGTCGGGTCTTGACCACCTTTGACTAGCTAATCTGGGTAAGAAGGGGTCGTTTCTGTTTCCCTGACCGACATGTCAAACTTGATCGATCTTCTTACCTGCCACCTGTCTCGCCTCACTTATCTTGTCTCACCTGTTTGTTCTCATTTGTCTCGTCTCATCTGTTTGTTCTCACCTGCCTCGTCTCACCTGTTTGTTGTCACCTGTCTCGTCTCACTTGCATGTTGTTACCTGTCACGCCTCACCTGTTTGTCCTCACCTGTGTCGTCTCACCTGTTTGTTCTCACATGTCTCGTCTCACCTGTTTGTTCTCACCTGTCTCGTCTCACCTGTTCCTTTTCACTTGTATCGTCTCACCTGTTTGTTCTCACCTGTCTCGTCTCACCTGTTCGTTCTCATCTGTCTCGTCTCACCTGCTTGTTCTCACCTGTTCCTTTTATCGTCTCACCTATTTGTTCTAACCTACATCGTTTCACCTGTTTTTTTTTTCTCATCTGTCCCGTCTCACCTGTTTGCTCTCACCTGTATCGTCTCACCTGTTTGTTCTCACCTGTAGTGTAGAGGGTGAAGGTTGCACAGCGTCACAGCAGGAAAGAGAACCTGGCTAGCATGTTTCACATTTATCTGCGTCTTAAGAGGGTACGTGTTGTAAGTCTTCTTCAGCTCTAACAGCGCGACCACCAGCGACGACACAGCTACAACTATGGCTGCCACCCAGAGGCACCTGGCCCCAGAAAGTGAAAAAAAAACAGAGTCACTCCAGAGTCACCCCAGAGTCAAATCTTGTGCTACATCAGTTGGCGTCATTGAACAAAACAAAGTATTCCAGGTGTCACCATTCGCCTACAGTGAAATGATGTCCAGTTTTACGCCTGTGAGACAGTTTTTTTTCATAGTTTTCTCTTAACACACAGCCTAGTGTGTGTGTCTGTGATAGATAAGAGAAATGAAGACTGCGAGGAAAACTGGTTCTAGTAATGAAGGAAGATGGGGGCGTGTGTTTCAGTTTTACTAAAAGATAGAAAAAGTGAAAAAAAAGTGGGCGCAGACAAGAATACCAGAAGGATGAGCACGTGTACACGAAGAACATACGACAATCCAATATTTCGGCAAAATCCTTTTTTCAGGTATCACATTTAAAAAACAACAACACAACAGATAAAAATGCAAAAAAAAATGGATGAAACACTTAATTTTTTTGTTTGTATTCTTCGTGTAATAAAGATGGGCATAAAATGCGCCCAGACATACGTAGGTAAGCATAGACTGAGAACAGGCGATTGCCTGAGAAATAACGTAAAGGGAGGATGACAAAGGGTACAACATAGTAAACAACATGGCGTTATGCCCCCAGATGGTCCCAGACTTGCTCCCATCAGATACCTATGGCTTAAACAAACCCCGCCCAGATGGTCCCAGACTTGCTCCCATCAGATACCCATGGCTTAAACAANACCCCGCCCAGATGGCCCCAGACTTGCTCCCATCAGATACCCATGGCTTAAACAACCCCCCCCCAGATGGTCCCAGACTTGGTCCCATCAGATACCCATGGCTTAAACAAACCCCCCCCCCCCCAGATGGCCCCAGACTTGCTCCCATCAGATACCCATGGCTTAAACAAACCCCGCCCAGATGACGCTGATAATAAAAATGAGAAAACAAAATGAAAGGGGGACGGGTGGGGGGGGGGGGGTAATGAAAGAAAGTTCAGAGTGAATAGACAACACTGAGAGAAGAAGACACTGAGAGAAGAAGACACTGAGAGAAGAAGAGACAGAAGAAGACACTGAGAGAAGAAGACACTGAGAGAAGAAGACACTGAGAGAAGAAGAGACAGAAGAAGACACTGAGAGAAGAAGACACTGAGAGAAGAAGAGACAGAAGAAGACACTGAGAGAAGAAGACACTGAGAGAAGAAGAGACAGAAGAAGACACTGAGAGAAGAAGACACTGAGAGAAGAAGAGACAGAAGAAGACACTGAGAGAAGAAGACACTGAGAGAAGAAGACACTGAGAGAAGAAGAGACAGAAGAAGACACTGAGAGAAGAAGAGACTGAGAGAAGAAGACACTGAGAGAAGAAGACACTGAGAGAAGAAGACACTGAGAGATGTCTAGAAAAGGAAGTTTGTGTGCAGATTTTATAATGTGATGCTGCTCCATTAGAACCGTCAGTTAAGAAGGCGAGCAGAGTTTATAAATTATCTGAGCATCTCAACACAGAAACCTGCGCTCACATGACTAATACAGCGTACCCGCTGAGCAACTCAGCTCGTTAGAAGAATACAGTGACCCTAGCAAAGAATCCATACCTTGATCCATGATAGTTCACTCCCTGATCAGTCTCTACACCAACATGATAGTTCACTCCCTGGTCAGTCTCTACACCAACATGATAGTTCACTCCCTGGTCAGTCTCTACACCAACATGATAGTACACTCCCTGATCAGTCTTTACCGTCACACCAACATGATAGTACACTCCCTGGTCAGTCTCTACCCCAACATGATAGTACACTCCCTGGTCAGTCTCTACCCCAACATGATAGTACACTCCCTGATCAGTCTCTACCCTCACACCAACATGATAGTACACTCCCTGATCAGTCTCTACCCTCACACCAACATGATAGTACACTCCCTGATCAGTCTCTACCGTCACACCAACGTGATAGTTCACTCTCTGGTCAGTCTCTCTCACACCAGCATGACAGCACACTCCCTTTTTCCCATGTTCCCCTAGTCTGTGTTCCCCTAGTCTGTGTTCCCCTAGTCTGTGTTCCCCTAGTCTGTGTTCCCCTAGTCTGTGTTCCCCTAGTCTGTGTTCCCCTAGTCTGTGTTCCCCTAGTCTGTGTTTTCCTGTGCCTTAAATGGCGAAAGTAAACAAAGGAAAAACCTGATAAACTTGCTCCTCTCTGGGCTGGCAGCGCACTTAAACCCGTGGGCTGACGTGTACCTGCAGAACAGCTTCATCACGCTGAAATCCGGATCGGGAGCGCCACGTTTCCAACTGTCAGTTTCTCCGGCAGGGGTGGACGCAATCCCCGGCACGCCGGATAGCTCGTCTCCAACAAACACCATGGAACCATTTCTGTTGCTCCCGTACCCAACATCGCTGTAGCCTGTGTCGGCGGAGGCTGTCCTTGATCTTTCCGACATCTCAAAGTTTCTGACCGGTTTTTTTTCTTATTTCTACTACGACCCGCCTGTTATTTCATGGCACAAGATGATGATATACTTTTGAAAGGGCTTTTCTTTCCTACGTCTGACCGAATGTGCGAATGTGTGTGTAGGTATGAAGGGGTAGATGTACGTGCTGCAGGTGTTGTATCAGGGTGCAAATTAATTAGCAAAAATCACGAAAAACCGACAGTCATTCTTCATAAAATCCTTTCTTTATCTTATGAAATAAAATGTAAATTTTTGCAGCCCAGGTCGGTTTATTTAAGTCTTCGTTTGACCTTATTTTAAAAAGAATTCCTACATTCTGATAGTCATGAATCATTTATAAGATAGTTTAACGTCATGAACTGACAGCTGTCACAATCACGTCATTTCCTCTCTGTGCACAGTCAGTGTCATAATTATTTTGGAAACTGGTCACTTCGTTAAGAAGGTTTTGACACAAGATCAGAGTGACATACAGTGAAAACTCTCTGAAAAAGGTCAAAGTTTAATCAAATTACTTTAAACAGAGGAAAAATGCGGTGTTTCGTGACGAAACTTATCTGTTGTAATTACCGAAAATGATTTCCGCTATTTATAAAGGTTAAAATACGTAACTGCTTCAGTCACACGTGTGTACAAGTTAACAGCAAATAGCGTACAGATACACACAGACTCACAGACTGTAAAATTATATACTCAGATGTCAAGGCGTGGAAGAAAATAGTTCCGACATGCGTAGTGATACTACATTCACGCCATCTTTTCATTAACAAGGATACATAGCTCGAACTGTAAATAAAATAATAAACGTGAAGTGGTTGATAGCAAAATGAACTGTCATGTTTTAGTATTTATAATTATCGTAACAGTCACAAACGCTATAAATATACCAGTAAAAACAGGCAGATATTAGGATTTGAATGTCGTCTTTTGCCCGGGCGTATTTTTTGTGTGCCTAATGTTACTTATGTGAAAATGGCGCTCTTGTCAATACAAGTATCTCTGTCGATGCTGACAGTTCCTAAAATCAAATTTCCTTTAGAAAATATCTATTAAACACTTATGTGCTAGTTTTTTTTTCAAAATAAATCAAATCTTCCAGCATATCATCCTATCTTGAACACAGATAAAAGGGATGGCCACTGCAGTAAAACTGTTTCCAGTAATGAAGGTGTCTTGACCACATCACAGCAACACAGCACGTAAATACCCGCTATCTCACGAACATAACTTGCCACTCTGACTGCTCCAAGCGCGTATTTGATTTCAAGTAGAATTGCTGCAATTGCTCAAGGTTTCCATATTTGTTTTCTTAACTCTTTGAACATTAAATACTTCACTTTATAAATTAAGAGTTTAATTTTTCATTACTTTGTAGCAAAATAGTGTACACCACCGTACAACCACAAGCTAATGCACAAAAGGCGGTTATTAAAAATGAAAGTGAAACGTTTCTAAGGTCAAACCTTTCATGAACACTTCCTATTTATCACTGGTTTACAGTTTGCAAAGGTTTGACTTGTTTTCTGACTTTTGACTTTGTGTTTTAGTTTATATTTGGTAAAGGTTACTTTTTATAATCACGACTTCGAAATCGGAGGACTACTTTCTGGAGAATTTCAGCGTTTAATAAATGTTTCTGTTTGTCTGTCTCTAATTTTCTGCTTTATCTGTAGTCTGTACAGAATTACAGCCTTCACCGGTCCGTGTATGATGAGTCTTCTGGCACACCTTGTCTCAAGGCTTAGCCTCTTCAGCTACCAGGGCTGTCATGATTTGAATGCGTGAAGGTTTGACAGCTGTCACAAAGTGATGCATGTGGTTGTCTGTCACTGGCTGACTTTCTAGGACTGGACGATCGAGGTTCTCAGAAGATGTGATGGTCGGGGTACCGTCTCTCTCTCTCTCTCTCTCTCTCTCTCTCACTCTTTCTCTCGCTCTTTCCCTCTTTCTTTCTCTGTTTCTCTATATATATCTCTCTCTTTCTCTATTCCTTTCTGTCTCTGTTTCGCTATCTCTCTTTCTTTCTTTATCTCTCTTTCTGTCTCTGTAACTCTCTTTCTCACACACATACACAGTTTCATACAAATATCACATACACATATATCCACATAATCACATAACCTAGACACTATCCACATACACATATAACTCACACACAAAGCACACACTTGCATCCCCCACACAAATCCCAGAGAGACTATTTTCACCTAAATTACCCCAGTAGTTCTCAACCTCTAGACCCTGAGCCCCCTCTACAAAAGAGCCTACACAACGGTCTCATTAAGACATCCATAGACCCCATCAAGACACCTTTGCTGTATATAGCTTTACAAAGTAATCATGAACGAAGCAGAAAAAGTCGTATGTAGTAATCTACTTTTACACTACAGTTTTGTAATGGTCTACTTTCATACTACATTTTTGTAATAGTAGTCTCAGTGTCAGTGTTGTGAATGTAGGACAGACCGAGACATAAAATCAGGGTTTATTTCTTCCTGAAGGTTTACATTTGTGGTTTGACTAAAATATTTGTGTTTGTAAGGTTTGACAAGTTAATAGCACTCACATTTGTGTTTGTAAGGTTTGACAAGCTAATGACAATCATATTTGGGTTTGTAAGGTTTGACAAGCCAATGACAATCATATCTGGGTTTGTAAGGTTTGACAAGCCAATGACAATCATATCTGGGTTTGTAAGGTTTGAAAGTTAGTGAGAATCATATTTGGGTTTGTAAGGTTTGACAAGCTAATGACAATCATATTTGGGTTTGTAAGGTTTGACAAGTTAATGACAATCATATTTGGGTTTGTAAGGTTTGACAAACCAATAACAATCATATTTGGGTTTATAAGGTTTGACAAGCAAATGACAATCATATCTGAGTTTGTAAGGTTTGACAGTTAGCGAGAATCATATTTGCGTTTGTAAGGTTTGACAAGCTAACGACAATCTTATTTGGGTTTATAAGGTTTGACAAGCAAATGACAATCATATTTGGGTTTGTAAGTTTTGACAAGCTAATGACAATCATATTTGGATTTGTAAAGTTTGACAAGCTAATGACAATCATATTTGCGTTTGTAAGGTTTGACAAGTTAGTGACAATCATATTTGTGTTTGTAAGATTCGATAAGTTAGTGGCAGTGAAGATTTGTAATTTTTGTTTGAAGTTACAACCTGAAGACTGTCATGACATGTGACCTTTCAGACATATCCACAACCATCCTTCCATCCATCCATTCATTTATCCTTGTGTCTATCCACCAGTGTATTCATTCTTCTATTCCATACTTTCATTCATTCGTCCACTCTTTTATCCATCAGTCCGTACGTCCATTCGTTCAGTCATAAATCCATCCATCTTCTCTCCGTTTGCATGTGCATCCATCCATCAATCTGTCATTACATACATACATACATACATACATACATACATACATACATACATACATACATACATACATACATACATACATACATACATACATACATACATACATACATACATACATACATACATACATACATACATACATACATACATACATACATACATACATATATAATGTTTTTCAAGTTTACCGACACAGCAAAGATGACAACGCTAGAGTGACGACTCAGGTGTCACTGTCACTGGTCAAGACCCTGTCCATCATCAGTTTTGGAGCTCCCAGTAGTAGACTTAGCCTGGATAACGTGGCAGGGATGGCCTGTAATGTCCTTGGTGGTGGAGTCTGCTAAAGCTTCATTCCAGATCTGCATGTTTCTGTAACTCACTCCCTATCCAGCACCATACTTGCACCTCAAAATTGTCACCATAATCGTCTGCGAAGAACATACTGCTCTCAGTACCAGAGGGACAGAAAAAAGGCAAGAACACACTGTTCTCAGTACCAGTGGGACATAACAAAGACAAGAACACACTGCTCTCAGTACCAGAGGGACAGAAAAAAAGGCAAGAACACACTGTTCTCAGTACCAGTGGGACATAACAAAGACAAGAACACACTGCTCTCAGTACCAGAGGGACAGAAAAAAGGCAAGAACACACTGTTCTCAGTACCAGTGGGACATAACAAAGACAAGAACACACTGCTCTCAGTACCAGAGGGACAGAAAAAAGGCAAGAACACACTGTTCTCAGTACCAGAGGGACAGAACAAAGACAAGAACACACTGCTCTCAGTACCAGAGGGACAGAAAAAAGGCAAGAACACACTGTTCTCAGTACCAGTGGGACATAACAAAGACAAGAACACACTGTTCTCAGTACCAGAGGGACAGAAAAAAGACAAGAACACACTGTTCTCAGTAGCAGAGGGACAGAACAAAGAGAAGAACACACTGTTCTCAGTAACAGAGGGACAGAACAAAGAGAAGAACACACTGTTCTCAGTAACAGAGGGACAGAACAAAGACAAGAACACACTGTTCTCAGTACCAGAGGGACAGATCGAAGAGAAGAACGAAGTTTAAAGTGCCCCACATAACAGAACAGAGTTCATGTTCTTCGTTAGTCAGATCTTCCCCCACAGAGACGCCAAACCTGGTACTCTACCTTCAGTGTTTATCAACCTTGTTTCACCTTTGTTCCCCCTCCCCCTGTCAATTATCTTGTGGCCCCTCTATGGCCATCGCCTCCTACCCCCCCCCCCCCCCAACTACCCAGTTCAGAAATACCGCTCTGCTGTACTAAAACTGCTCACACAAAAGATCCTTCCTTCTCAACTCGACCACATCATTTCAGAAATTTGCTTCCACATTTTGTGAGCTTTATACAGCTTCGATCAATCATTTCGTGCGTCAGTCTTTTTTTTATCCAGTTGTCTCCCTTGTCTCAGGAGGGACAAATAGAGCCATGATCTATGAGGCTTTGTTCTGTGTAAGTTCCTGTCTGTCCACGTCTTTCTTCATACGTCCATGTGTCTTGTCACATACATCAAGGGAAATAATGCAGGTATAGAATATGTGGGTCATTTCCTTTACTGTAAGATTGTCGTTCTTCGTTGTAGATAGATAGATAGATAGATAGATAGATAGATAGATAGATAGATAGATAGATAGATAGATAGATAGATAGATAGATAGATATTATTTTGTGAATATAGCTTTCTCTTAACACGCTGATTGCCATGTGCTATGGATGGATGGATGGATGGATGGATGGATGGATGAAAATATAGTTAGACAGGTGGACAAACCGACGGATGGACGAACAGACTAAATGACTGATAGACTAAATCACGGATTACTTGTAACGATGATAAAGTCGACAGATGTCCAAGTCGACAGATGTCCAAGTCGAAAGAACTGTAGAATAGTCATCATCCCATTTCAAACGAGTTCAGACAGGAAGTTGTGGGCGTGACCGATCCGCGCTTGTCACGTGACTGCCAAGTGAAGAGGTGCAGTCTGGGTAAATCTTCTTCGTACGCATTGTCAGGGTAAATGAGATTCATGAAGTGAGTGAACAAACATACAGTGGAATCTCATTTAACAGGCACACAGTTAACCAGAACCCAGTTAACCGGCAGTACAAAAGCGACGGCACTTTCGAAGGTCTAAACTTTAACCGGAAATTTAATCCCATAAGATCAGAAAAATGCTCAATGGGCTTGCATTCTGTCAACACTCTAGGCAAGTCCATTCTCGCCTCTCTCTCTCTCTCTCTCTCTCTCTCTCTCTCTCTCTCTCTCTCTCGATGACGACAGAATAATCGAATATGTTCTAAGAAAGGAGAAAGTCGATGAGAAGGAGGATGAAGATGAGGACCACGATGTGTAGAATAATGGAATATACTAAAGCAGGGAGACACTTCAAGTTATGTTATATCGTCACACTAATACAGGCAGACATTCCACGTTATATCGTCACACTAATACAGGCAGATATTCCAAGTTATGTCATCACACTAATACAGGAAGACATTCCAAGTTATGCCGTCACAATAATACAGGAAGACATTCCAAGCTATGTCATGTCGTCACACTAATACAGACAGACATTCCAAGTTATGTCGTCACACTAATACAGACAGATATTCCAAGTTATGTCGTCACACTAATACAGACAGACATTCCAAGTTATGTCATAACACTAATACAGACAGATGTTATGTCGTCACAATAATACAGGAAGACATTCCAATTTATGTCATAACACTAATACAGACAGACATTCCATGTTATGTTATGTCATCACACTAATACAGGGGGATATTCCAAGCTATGTTATGTCGTCACACTAATACAGGGAGATATTCCAAGCTATGTTATGTCGTCACACTAATACAGGGAGATATTCCAAGCTATGTTATGTCGTCACACTAATACAGGGAGATATTCCAAGCTATGTTATGTCGTCACACTAATACAGGGAGATATTCCAAGCTATGTTATGTCGTCACACTAATACAGGAGATATTCCAAGCTATGTTATGTTGTCTCATTAATAAATTCATAAATTTCATGCCATAATACGTTCCGTAATTGTTCAATGTTGTTTAAATTTGATTTTTTGAAATACAAAATTATATGTATGTATTTTTAATTTTTAAAAATCCGCACGATTTTTTATGTTATTTATTTAATTATGGGCCGTAGATGGAAAAACACGACCAACAAACTTCGTATGCTGCTATTTCTAAAGATGGCATCACAAAACATAAACAGGCAAGCTATCGAAATCTACATTCAATTATCCGGCAAAATCTTGTCCCGATGTTGCCGGTTAAGAGAGGTTCTACTGTATGAGGCTTAAAGGTAAAGGTACGCCTGACCATGTCACGGAGGCTACTACGGGACCTGGTGTTAAGTGTCCTTGACCTGTCTGCATGCTACAAGGTGATCTGGTCAGCGTTACGCCGGTGATTGGCCTGATCCTCCTCACCTCTACAAAGTTCCAGGAACCCATTTCTACTTCTACATGACTTTGGCTTTTGCCAGTTTTTGCCGTCACAGCCGAGATGGCCAGAGACAAGTACCAGTTGTTGCTAAATACAGCCCAAACTAATGTGTAAGGTAATTTCGACAGAACTTTAGATAAAACTCTGTGTCTAGGTAAAAAAAAATTATTGACTTGATGGAACTTTAGATAAACCTCTGTGTTTATGTTAAAAATTATTGAGTTGACGGAACTTCAGACACAAATCTTTGTGTATGTTAAAATTTATTGAGTTGATGGAACTTTAGATGAAACTCTGTGTTTATGTTAAAATTTATTGAGTTGACGGAACTTTAGATGAAACTGTGTTTATGTTAAAATTTATTGAGTTGACGGGACTTCAGATAAAACTCTGTATCTAGGTACAAAAAATACTCATTGATGGAACTTTAGATAAAATTCTGTGTTTAGGTTAAAAATTACTGAGTTGACGGAACTTCAGATAAAACTCTGTGTGTAGTTGTTGCATTTTTTTCTTGCTCTACGTACCAGAACAATGTGACCTAGTGACCTACTCTTCTGCCCGTGCTGCTGCTGCTGCTGCTGCTGATGATGATGATGATGATGATGATGATGATAGCAAGTTGCCATGGCATTCATCATTTCCCACGACGTACACTACAGCACTGGTCATCGTCCACCAACTCCAGTGTCTACTCCACACCCTGCAAGAGTACCATCCTTTTAGCCAAGCTGTTGTGCCACAGTCGATTCCATGAAACACATTCTGGGCGTGACTTAGATCCTTGTCCGCTATGTACAGAGGGCCCCCGCTTTGCGCTATACAAAACACAAGACAAAGGTGCCCACTAGAATACTGACACGACACTGGAAGTGTCAGCGTAACAAATACCTGCCAGTGAAGGTGTTAATAAACCTGTAGGGTTTCCAGGGTTATTTTGTGCAGATCTAATCTCTGTGGTCCGCCATAATTTCATAATTTCCTGCATGTAGGAAGTCCGGATATCACTGACACGCTTTAGCTTGCCATTTCTCCGCGCATTGGCGGCGGCTGTCTAGAAACAGCTGCAAAACGTGGAAAACATAACAGTGTGATATCTGCTTTTTTTTTCCCCTACACATTCTCAGTTATAAAAAATTTGCGTAAAATTGAAAAAAAAATAGTAAAGAGTTTTCAACTGATTTGCTACATTTTAACAAATTCAACAAAACCGAATATATACAGCACCATTTGTTTATCATTATTTCTTCTCTGTCGAAGTTTGAATGGCAGATCGTGCTAAACTTGAAGGTCAACTGCCAGGTCTTTATCAAGGTTTACATGGAAGTTACGAGGGGAAGTCACTAAGTAACTCGCAAATTGAAATATTTTATCAGTGGTAGTTAAATATATCCTTAGATAGTACCATCATCCAACTTTATAATAGTTGTATTTAGGGGGCGCTGGGAGTTACGTGCGCATGCGCAAAGCAATAACAAAATGGCTACCCAACTGTTAGTGTGTACAAAAGAAGAACAGAGAAGTGTAGTGCGATTTTTGTGGGCTAAAGGACATTCACTTGAGGACATTCATAAGGAAATGATTACAGTTTATGCTGAAAAGCGTTTATCACTTAAAGCGGTCTATAACTGGGTAAAAGAATTTTCTCAGGGACGCACCGAAATTGTTGACAAAGCCCAACTTGGCCATCCTGTTCAGACTGCAACAGAAGCGACTTTGCAACGTGTGAATGAGATTATCAGAGGTGATAGACGAGTAACGATAGACAGTTTAGCAAGTGCAATCGGATGTCCACATGGCTTAGCCTACAGAATAATGCATGAGTAATTGAATTTTCGGAAAATTTGCTCACGTTTGGTACCCAGAGATCTGAATGATGAACGCTAAAATGAACTGATTTAGTTTGTCATTGCAGCATCTCTGTCATTACACATATGAAGGTGAAGACATGCTCAAAAGGATTATTACTGGAGATGAATCTTGGGTGCACCACTACCAACCCGAATCAAAACGTGCCTCAATGCAGTGGAAACACCCGCCATCGCCATGCGCAGAAAAAATTCAAGATTACGCCTTCTGCAGGGAAAGCTATGCTGACAGTGTTCTGGGATTATCAAGAAATGTTGTTAACCAAGTTCCAGAAGTATGGTGACAGTGTGAATTCTGTATCGTACTGTGAAGTTTTGTCAATGCTACGGGATGCAATTCGAAGAAAACGTCCTGGTCTACTGACTAGAGGTGTGCTTCTCCTTCATGACAATGCCAGATCACATACGGCTCGGTTAACCCAAGAGAAAATTGGCCAGATGGGTTGGGAAGTTCTTGAATATCCACCCTATAGTCCTGACTTAGCTCCAAGTGATTTTCACCTGTTTGGTCCATTGAAAAACCACCTTAGCTGGAGAAGATTCTCGAGTGACGAAGAGGTGGAAACAGAAGTAAAAAAAATGGTTCAGAAATCGGACTCCCGATTTTTACGCCATGAGTATTGCATCACTGATTACATGATGGGACAAATGTATCAATGTTGGTGGCGATTACTTTGAGAAATAGGGGAATAATGTAGGTTCAAAAATTTAAAGTTTTCAAATTAATGTCGCATTTAGTTTGTTTTTTTTTTGTTTTTGTAACAAGCATTTGCGAGTTACTTAGTGACTTCCCCTCGTACATAACTTGTGACTGAAGATTCGTAACCTGCGAGCAGACCTGGTTTCCAATGGTTGTTTACTTTTGAAGTATATGTTCTGCAGACTTTGATCCATATAAGAAAAGAGTTAATTCACAATACAGATTTAACACATTCATTGTTATTTTCTTTTATTCGTAATTCTCTCTTTATAACAATCTCTCTTTATAACAATCTCTCTTTATAACAATCTCTCTTTATAACATGGCTCCTGGCACGGAATCAGACTGTCCCTGCTTCAAAAATGGATGCGCCATAAACCATAACTGTAATCGCGCTCAATTTTTCTTGCCCGGATTTGGCCCACTAGACGATTCCTATTTAACTCTCGAGTCAAGTAATCGTATTTGAATCTACTGTGATACAGGCTCGAATACACACAGAACTGTCACTGGTCTATACATCTCTCTCGCTCTCTCTCTCTCTCTCTCTCTCTCTCTCTCTCTCTCTCTCTCTCTCTCTCTCTCTTTCTCAGCTGATCTGGTCAGAGATAAGCCTTGGTCAGACTTCACCACACAGAGACCAGGATGTAGACAAGTCGTGGTTCAGCTATTACATTTCTTGTTATCTTTTACGGACTGAATTGTGTGTAAAAGAAAAGACAGCAAGTATTTTTTTTAATTAAGAGTACCCTTTAGAGTCATGTGATTTTGAAGGTTATTTTACGTGATAATTCTTTCCTCGACTGGCCTGTGTTATAAGGCTCGTAACTGTTGTAAGTGTACCTACCCTGTTGATCCTTGTACGATGCCTTGATCAGTCAGTCAGTCAGTCAATCAGTCATTTGCATGTCCCTTGCGGAACTTTGCCTCCCTAACAGCTTTCCTGTAGGGCTCTCGGTTGTAAGCAAGATGCCCTGCTACTGATGCATCCTTTTGCAGATTATCAACGATGTCTTGCAACCATCTTCGCCTTGGTCATCCCCTCTTTATTTTTCCCCATTATGTACCCTTCCAATGCTTATCTTATCTAAATTCACATGACGTTCAATATGTGTAAAATATTTCAGTTTTCTTTATTTAATCTTCTTTACTAGCCAGCCTTCTTCAATATTAAGCTCTTGTAGTATGAATATATTTGTTCTTTTTTTTGTGTGTGTCCATTATATTTGAAATACTCTTCTGTAGCATTTACATTCAAAGGCATTTATGTGTTTCTCAGCTGTTTTGTTAAGTGTCCAGGTCTCACAGGCATATGTTGCAATGGGAAAGACTCATGCCCTTAAAAATCTTATTTTTGTAGTTCTACCTGTTCCTCTCCACAGATTCTTTAGTTTTACTTTTTGAAGAGCGATAGATGTCCTCCTTTTAATTTCCCTCATTGTATCGATGCCTTGATAGTCATTTTTTATATGACACCTTCATTCATTCATTTATTCATTCATTCATTAGCATGTCCCTTGCAGAGCTTTATCTCTCTAACAGCTCTCCCGTAGGCCTCTCGGTTGTAAGCAAGATGCCTTCCTGCTGATGCATCCATTTGCAGATTATCAACGATGTCTTGCAGCCATCTTTGCTTTAGTCATTCTTTCTTTTTTTCCCATTATGTCCCCTTCTAGATATGAATCTTTATATAACATTCATTTTTTATATGACGTTTTTATATGAACATTTATATGAAATCTTGATATGAATCTTTATATGAAATCTTGATATGAATCTTTATGACATCTTGATGTGAATCTTGACATGAATCTTTATATGAAACTTTATATGACGTATTTTAAAAGAATGTAGTAATACGAATCTTTGTATGACGTTTTAATACAAATCTTAAAAGAGTGTAGTGATAAGAGTCTCTGTTTGACGTTTTGATACAAATCTTAAAAGAGTGTAGTGATACGAATCTTTACATGGCGTCGACAGACACATTTTTCTACAATCCTTCGACTGAAATAAGAACAATAGTACGGACTAAGTCTAAGCTGCCACCTTTTTGTGATAAATTATTCTTTATAATTTAGAACAATCAAAAATTTTCCATTCAATTATGTGTAAAAAAAAAGGACACAAAATTACATTCTGACTGACAGCTTGTCTCGGATGTCATGGTGTTTCCCAGGGTAGCGGAATCATGGACCTAGGTCTCGGGTGTCATGGTGTTTCCCAAGGTAGCGGAATCGTGGACTTGGGTCTCGGGTGTCATGGTGTTTCCCAAGGTAGCGGAATCGTGGACTTGGGTCTCGGGTGTCATGGTGTTTCCCAAGGTAGCGGAATCGTGGACTTGGGTCTCGGGTGTCATGGTGTTTCCCAGGGTAGCGGAATCGTGGACTTGGGTCTTGGGTCTGATGACGGAAATTCTGAGAAAACGTTCACGTTTATTTCACTTTTATCTTACAAATATGTAGCACGCCGTGACATGGGATCAGCCACAGGGTGTCACGTTCGTGATTGACAGCTGTCACGTCCGTGATTGTTGTGTTGTTTAACCAGCAAGCAGAATGTTACATTACTAGTGCCCGTATTTTCTGGTGAAATTTAGGTCATGTTTGCGGGTCCTGCGTATGGTTTTTGGTCTGGGGCATCATCATTGAGCCCCGGATATGCCAGTAGGTGCTCAGATTCTCTGCCCCCACCCCCAACATATCCTGCAGCGTCCCATGGCTGATAGTGTCTGTCCCGTGTTGGCTGACAAGGTGTCTCACATGTCCCGTGTTGGTTGACAAGCTGTCTCGCATGTCCCGTGTTGGTTGACACGGTGTCTCACATGTCCCGTGTTGGTTGACACGGTGTCTCACATGTCCCGTGTTGGTTGACACGGTGTCTCACATGTCCCGTGTTGGTTGACAAGCTGTCTCACATGTCCTGGGGGTATCTACTGTTTGTTTAGTCTTAGTATGGTGTCCTTGGTGTATCTGCTGTTTGTTTAGTCAAAGTATGGCATCCTGAGGTTATCTGCTGTTTGTTTAGTCTTAGTATTGGGTCCTGAGGGTATCTGCTGTTTGTTTAGTCTTAGTATGGGGTCCTGAGAGTATCTGCTGTTTGTTTAGTCTTAGTATGGGGTCCTTGGTGTATCTGCTGTTTGTTTAGTCTTAGTATGGGGTCCTGTGAGTATCTGCTGTTTGTTTGGTCCTAGTATGGGGTCCTGTGGGTATCTGCTGTTTGTTTGGTTTTAGTATGGGGTCCTGTGGGTATCTGCTGTTTGTTTGGTTTTAGTATGGGGTCCTGTGGGTATCTGCTGTTTGTTTAGTCTTAGTATGGGGTCCTGTGGGTATCTGCTGTTTGTTTAGTCTTAGTATGGGGTCCTGTGGGTATCTGCTGTTTGTTTAGTCTTAGTATGGGGTCCTGTGGGTATCTGCTGTTTGTTTAGTCTTAGTATGGGGTCCTGTGGGTATCTGCTGTTTGTTTAGTCTTAGTATGGGGTCCTGTGGGTATCTGCTGTTTGTTTAGTCTTAGTATGGGGTCCTTGGTGTATCTGCTGTTTGTTTAGTCTTAGTATGGGGTCCTTGGTGTATCTGCTGTTTGTTTAGTCTTAGTATGGGGTCCTGTGGGTATCTGCTGTTTGTTTGGTCTTGGTATGGGGTCCTGTGGGTTTCTGCTGTCTGTCCCCTACCTGCAGGTGTTTTGCTATTTCCACATGCTGTCTGAGCTGTCACAGTATTTCCACATGCTGTCTGAGCTGTCACAGTATTTCCACATGCTGTCTCAGTTGTCACAGTATTTCCACATGCTGTCTGAGCTGTCACAGTATTTCCACATGCTGTCTGAGCTGTCACAGTATTTCCACATGCTGTCTGAGTTGTCACAGTATTCTTACATGCTGTCTGAGTTGTCACAGTATTTTGACATGCTGTTTGAGTTGTCACAGTATTTCCATATGCTGTCTGAGTTGTCACAGTATTTCCACATGCTGTATGAGTTGTCACAATATTTCCACATGCTGTCTAAGTTGCTACAGTATTTCTACATGCTGTCTGAGTTGTCACAGTATTTCCACATGCTGTCTGAGTTGCCACAGTTC
Source organism: Achatina immaculata (assembly GCA_009760885.1). Taxonomy (NCBI): domain Eukaryota; kingdom Metazoa; phylum Mollusca; class Gastropoda; order Stylommatophora; family Achatinidae; genus Lissachatina; species Lissachatina immaculata. Next base: position 36,224,226 of record CM019700.1, on the reverse strand, counting down.
TCCGTCAGCTTTATTTTGGTCAACATACACCGCGTTCCTTAAAACGTCAGCCACCTAGCAGCTCTAGCAATTATTGTTGGAGTCTTTTCAGAGGACATGACCAGTCCACTTCCAGCTCTTTTTTTTTCACTCTAGTTGTCTACACGTTTCTTCTCCTCTTCTGGCAGGTGGGTCTTTGTTACTTTTAATTTCTGACCAGAAAATTCTGCGGTAAAGTCTGCAAAAATGTTAAGTCCTTTCCACTGCTTTATCCTGCTACAGTAAATTGTATTTATTTCTTTACTACAGTTTATTTAGCTGTACGCTACAATTTATCTAACTCCACGTTGTAATCTATAATCTCCACACTATAATTTATTAAACTCTGTATTAGTTTATTTACACCACAGTTTATTAAACTCTAGACTGCTTAACTTTATACTACAATTTATTAAACTCTGTATTAGTTTATTTACACTATAGTTTATTAAACTCTAGACTGCTTAACTTTATACTACAATTTATTAAACTCTGTATTAGTTTATTTACACCACAGTTTATTAAACTCTAGACTGCTTAACTTTATACTACAATTTATTAAACTCTGTATTAGTTTATTTACATTACAGTTTATTAAACTCTGTATTAGTTTATTTACACTATAGTTTATTAAACTCTAGACTGCTTACCTTTATACTACAATTTATTAAACTCTGTATTAGTTTATTTACACCACAGTTTATTAAACTCTAGACTGCTTAACTTTATACTACAATTTATTAAACTCTGTATTAGTTTATTTACATTACAGTTTATTCAACTCTGTATTAGTTTATTTACATTACAGTTTATTAAACTCTGTATTAGTTTATTTACACCACAGTTTATTAAACTCTAGACTGCTTAACTTTATACTACAATTTATTAAACTCTGTATTAGTTTATTTACACTATAGTTTATTAAACTCTAGACTGCTTAACTTTATACTACAATTTATTAAACTCTGTATTAGTTTATTTACACTATAGTTTATTAAACTCTAGACTGCTTAACTTTATACTACAATTTATTAAACTCTGTGTTAGTTTATTTACACTATAGTTTATTAAACTCTAGACTGCTTAACTTTATACTACAATTTATTAAACTCTGTATTAGTTTATTTACATTACAGTTTATTCAACTCTGCGGTTTATTTAACTGAAATTGTAAACTATTCATTTAATAAAGTTCTATACGTTTAAGAGTAATTTTTATAAAAGATATCATTTTGTATAGAAAAGTAAACTATTCTCCATTCACAAGGGCAAACAATTTTGTCAGCTTGACCATACAATGGATCATTTAAACGCCTGTGTCCGGCATAAGTGGGTCACTCTGTGCAGTATGTGGATCAGCATCATCATCATCATCCGTTGCGGTATTTGCTGCTTTATTCTTATTTTAGTCATTTCCCAAAATTCTAAAAATAATATAACTGCTGGAGCACCAGGGACATAAATGCTGTTTCAGCAAGAACCGAAACTAGACAACTTCTACAAACAGAAGACAACTCGCTGGAGAATAACAGTGCCGTCTTTTATGACGGAAAGTCATATCATATGTTGTTGGCCACATATACAAGCATGAACACATACAAGCATAAACACATACAAACATAAACACATACAAGCATACATATCCACAAACATAAACACATACGAGGATAAACACATACAAGGATAAACACATACAAGCATAAGCACATACAAGCATAAGCACATACACACATACAAACATAAACACATACAAACATAAACATGCATAAGCATAAACACATACAAACATAAACACATACAAGCATAAATATCTACAAACATAAACACATACAAGCATAAATATCTACAAACATAAACACATACAAGGATAATCACATAAAACATAAACACATACAAACATAAACACGTACAAACATAAACACATACAAGCATAAACACATACAAACATATGTTACACATTAAGTTTCTGGAGTAGATGTCCTGTTGTTATTGTGATGTTACGTTTACAAAAGCTATGACTGATGTTCCACATCTTTAGAAAACTATAATCAATGTACCAATATGAATATTTATTTTTAAACAAGCCCTAGAACTAATGTATCAGAACTACACAAGAATACATGTGATATATCAAATCTATGAGAAATTATATCTCTCCGATGTACACAAGAACTGTAACTCATCTTGGAAATCTATGAAGAATTATAATTAGTGCGTTCAGCCATACCGGAAGACATACTCTGCGGTCTAAAGACTACACAGTTTATCTAGACAACAAATATTGACTCCCAGGCTAAAAAAACTATGCAACAACAACAAAGAAGAAGAAGAAGAAGACTGTGGATCAAGTCTGTAAAGTGTAATAATTTATGTGTTAGGTAGATATACTAGGATGCAATTGCAAATTCTATAAAGAACTATAAATGATCTATAAAGAACTATAAATGATCTATAAACAAATTTTATGATCTATAAACAACTATAAACGATCCATAAAGAACTATAAATGATCTATAAATAATTATAAATTCTCTTTAAACAACTATGGGTGTCTGAGTGGCGAAGTGGTTAGTGCAATGGTCTCTCATGGCGAAGGTCGGGGGTTTGAATCCGGCTGGCGGTACCCCAGTCACCCAGCTGTAGAAATGGGTACCCGACTTCTTCTGGAGTTGGGGAAGGAAAGGCAGCCAGGCGTGATACTGACCATATCACCCTCTAGTGTGCTGACAGGTCAAGGAAAATATGGGCACTAACACCATATGCCTATGTGCCTTTAAGGCATGACAGGGTTACCTACCAATAAACAACTATAAATGATCTATAAATATTTATAAAAAGATCTATAAACAACTATACACAATATAAAAACAACTATAAATCATCTATAAACATGTATAAATGATCTATAAGTAATTACAAATGAGATATAAACAATTATAAATCACATATAAACGGGTATAAATGATCTATTAAAAATTATAAATGATATATAAACAACGATAAATGATCTATAAATGATCTATATATAAATGACCTCCGAGGACTGTAAGGGCAAATGATTGCTGCTATTTCAGTTCATGGATCGGCCTGGGACAGATGGTGGTCTTATGAGGGTATCAATGGTAAGGTGGTGTTTATCATCTCTGTTTTCGGTATTCTTTTTATCATTTCTGCATTCAGTGTCTTTTTTATCATATTTGTTTTCATTGTCTTTTTATCATCTTTGTTTTAGTGTCTTTTATCATCTTTGTCTTCGGTGTCTTTTTTATCATCCTTGTTTTCAGTGTCTTTTTATCATCTTTGTTTTCAGTGTATTTTTATCATCTTTTTGTTCAGTGTTTTTATCATCTTTGTTTTCAGTGTCTTTTTTATCATCTCTGTTTTCAGTGTCTTTTTTATCATCTTTGTTTTCAGTGGTTTTTTTTACCATCTCTGTTTTTTTAAATCCTTTTTAGCACTTCTGCATTCAGTGTCTTTTTTACCTTTTTTTATTTTAATGTCTTTTTTGTGATCGTTGCTTTCAGTATCCTTTTTATTATCCCCACATTCAGTGTCTTTTTACAATCTTTGTTTTCATTGCCCTTTTTATTGCCTTTGCTTTCAGCGCGTGCATAATGAGTGCTAGGTGTTTGTTTTAGTGAGAGCTAGGTGTTTGTCTTAGTGAGAGCTAGGTATTTGTCTTAGTGAGAGCTAGGTGTTTGTCTTAGTGAGAGCTAGGTGTTTGTCTTAGTGAGAGCTATGTGTGTTTGTCTTAGTGAGAGCTAGGTGTTTGTCTTAGTGAGAGCTAGGTGTTTGTCTTAGTGAGAGCTAGGTGTTTGTCTTAGTGAGAGCTAGGTGTTTGTCTTAGTGAGAGCTAGGTGTTTGTCTTAGTGAGAGCTAGGTGTGTTGTCTTAGTGAGAGCTATGTGTGTTTGTCTTAGTGAGAGCTATGTGTGTTTGTCTTAGTGAGAGTTATGTGTGTTTGTCTAAGTGAGAGCTAGCTATGTTTGTATGTGTTGGTGAGAGCTAGCTATGGCTGTATGTGTCGGTGAGAGCTAGCTACGTATGTATATGTTGGTGAGAGTAGCTATGTTTGTATGTGTTGGTTAGAGCTACCTATGTTTGTATATGTTGGTGAGAGCTAGCTATGTCTGTATGTGTCGGTGAGAGCTAGCTATGTTTGTTTGTCTTAATGAGAGCTACCTATGTCTGTATGTGTTGGTGAGAGCTAGTTATGTCTGTATATGTTGGTGAGAGCTAACTATGTCTGTATGTGTTGGTGAGGTGCTAGCTATGTTTGTATGTGTTGGTTACAGCTAGCTATGTTTGTATATGTTAGTGAGAGCTAGCTATGTTAGTATATATTGGTGAAAGCTAGCTATGTTTGTATGTGTTACTGACAGTGAAGAATTAGCCGATAACTGAGCTAAAATTTGTAAGAACCTTCATAATCCCTCCATCTACACTGTCAGTCACGTGATACACATCTTGAGTTTCCCTCTATCCATGGTCTCTGCTGGACGTGTGTAAATAATAACATCACCACAACAGCTATAACAAGACATGAAACTTAAGAAATAACTTAAGTGTTTCGTGCCTGGTCACCAGGTATTGTGTCTATAATCACTTAATACATTTTTTCCAGGTCCAGTATATTGGGGCAGAACGAATCCAGACTGGAGGCGGTGTCTAGATGGTCGCCAACAGTCGCCCATCAATATCGAACCTTCGATGCTACTATACGATCCTGGCTTGAAGAATCTAAGGATCGATACCGTCATGGTATAAATTAAGTGCATGGAGATTTAGACAATAACATCATGTTTTCCTAGAATTATTTATGTGGAAAGTCAGAAAAAAAAAAGTTTTCTTTGGTATAAATTACAAGAAACAGTATTCTGTTGTTGAATGAATGATCTCAGATGAGATAGTACTAGGGGCTTGAACCATCAAAACATTGGATACAAAGTTGGATGTTAAATGCATCAACAACAATCGGCCACACAAACTTACAAGCTGCCATCTGTTTCTGTTGCTCTTTATGTCCAAATGTTTTGCCTTGTTGAAACATATAGTCTAGCTTTTCTCTAGCTTCTGTTTTCGTCCCGTTTTGTACGTTTTTTTTTTTTTTGTATGAGCAGGGAGAAAGTAGAAACATTGCCTCTGTATGCAACCTCACCATCATCATTTATACATTGCCCTCTCTCCCATGGAAAGTTTGCTGTAAAAGTCCTCAGGTTTGCTGTAAAGGTCCTCAGGTTTGTTGTAAAGTTCCTCAGGTTTGTTGTTAAGATCCTCAGATTTGCTGTTA
>CM019700.1:36113919-36213919 GCA_009760885.1 Achatina immaculata | reverse complement strand
GGGGCGCCTCCGGCAGGATTCGAACCCCGACCTTCGCCATGTGAGACCAGTGCACTAACTTGGAAAAAAGACCAAGGCGAAGATGACTGCAAGACATCGTTGATAACCTGCTAATGGATGCATCAGCAGCAGGAGAGCTGTTAGGGAGGCAAATTTCCGCAAAGGACATGCAAATAAATGAATGAATAACTACTACTACTACTACTACTACTATACTACTACTACTACTACTACCGGTTTTGCTACTACTACTACTACTACTACAATTACTACTACTACTACTACAATTACTACTACTACTACAATTACTACTACTACTACTACTACTACTACTACTACAATTACTACTACTACTACTACTACTACTACTACTACTACTACTACTACTACTGCTACTACTACTACTACAGGCAGACTACCGATAGTACAACATCTAAATTTACACCGGGCGCAAGTTTATGGGGGCGGCAAAAATGGAGAAAGTGTGGGAAAATTAATTAAAATAATATAAAAATAAATTATTTTAAACAAAAGACACTTTTCATTTACCATTGACCATACTTATGGATCGGCCCAACATCATCTCAGGTTGGAGGTTCAAAGTGAGGTGATTAAGTTCAGATTGTACTCCAGATGTAAGTCATAGTGAACAGTTAACACCATTTGCAAGATTTATCATCACAGATCCAACTGATATCATTATTCACGAGCGCTTTATTGATTTTATCAGCAAGGAAAGTCTTCTGGGCCCACACTTAAGAAAAGTGTTCTGGGCCAACGCTTAAAGCAAGAAAAGTCTTAAAGGCCCACGCTTAAAGCAAGAAAAGTCTTCTTGGCCCACGCTTAAAGCAAGAAAGGTCTTCTGGGCCCATGCTTAAAGCAAGAAAAGTCTTCTGGGCCCACATTTAAAGCAAGAAAAGTCTTCTGGGCCCACGCTTTTATTAAAGCAAGAAAAGTCTTCTGGGCCCACGTTTAAAGCAAGAAAAGTCTTCTGGGCCCACACTTAAAGCAAGAAAAGTCTTCTGGGCCCACACTTAAAGAAAGAAAGGTCTTTTGGGCCCACACATAAAGCAAGAAAAGTCTTCTGGGCCCACGCTTAAAACAAGGAAAGTCTTCTAGGCCCACGCTTAAAGCAAGAAAAGTCTTCTGGGCCCACGCTTAAAACAAGGAAAGTCTTCTGGGCCCACGCTTAAAACAAGGAAAGTCTTCTGGGCCCACGCTTAAGTCAGAGGAAGCCCTGTCGAGCCCCGAGGCATTGCATAGGCTAGACCCCCCTCCCACCCACACACTTTCTCTTAAGGCCTGCTGCTAAGACTATTACAAGAGCTGCTATTATTATTGTTATGATATCCTGAATGGTAAAATCCTGGCTAAAACACAGACCCCAATTGGTTATTGTAAACTATCAGACCCGATACATTTCAACATTTGAACAAAGCTCGGTACACGCTCGAACAAAGAAAATGAAAGCCAACTAAAAGGATACCAAGTGTCGGATCTCAGCCCAAATGAGATCATTCGTTCGATATTTGTCATCGGGCGCCCGGTTAGCTCAGTCGGTAGAGCATCAGACTTTTAATCTGAGGGTCAGGGGTTCAAGTCCCCTATCGGGCGGGGAAATTTTTTTTTTTTTTTTAATTTTTAATTACTGGGGTCTTTCTCTCAAACATTATCAGAGAATGAATGTTGTACAAACAAGTGGAAATTAAAAATATTGAAAATTTCATCATTGTTATGCGCTGTCTGCATGTAGGTTGGAAGTAGTGAATCTCCACTTTTCTTGCTCTTTTCTTGTTCCGCAAAGGACATGCAAATGAATGAATGAATAGAGACATAACACAACATAAACATTCATTATAGAAACTTTATAATATAACATAAACATTCACTATAGAAACATTAACATAAACAGTATAATATAACATAAACACTCTCTGCTGAAACATTATAACACAACATAACACTCACTATATAAACATTATAACAACATAAACACATAGAGGCAAAGGAGCTATCTTCTCATTCAGGTCCACTTTCAAATGTTTATCTCCCCATCTACATTTTTGTCAACATCTCACCTTCCACCCCCCCTCCCTCTCCCCAACTTTTCCTTCTAGTATAGTCTTCAGCATACTGTTAGATTGTTTGATATAGCCAGATTAGTTTTTTTCTCTTCATCCTTATTTCTTTGAGAAGTCCACGTTGCACTTGTAAAGTAAGAGAACAAATTTTGTAGGATTAGACCTAAAAAAAAATTGTAGACAAAAACACTTTAGTGAGACGTAAGAGAAAGAAAAATTACAAGAGAATTACCTGGGATTCGAACATGGACTCTGGTAGGATGGGCAGCCATCTAGCCACGAGAGAACAGCGTACTATTGACTTAGTCAACTGGCATCCCAACTTGGAGCTGTTCTAAAACTTACATGTTTGTTCCCTTCATTCTCCACGTTAGTTTCCTGCATTTCCAAGTTTTTTTTTGTTTTGGTTTGGTTTTGTTTTATCAGCTAGCAATAACCACAACTTGGTTAAACCTCACTGGTTTAACTACAGCCACTGGGCTAAGCTACATTTCTGCTGCATTTATCATTCTCTTGGACAAACAGAAGAAATGTAGCACTTTACAAATCTCATAAATATCTTCATGCTGCTGAAGGTATGTTTTGCCATTCCTATTCTTTTATCTCCATCTCCCACCTCCAGTTAGTGTATGTCCTAAGTAGCAGTAGTTTGTCACTTGTTCCAGTCTCTCTTTGTTTATGATTATATCCATCTGTGGCTTCTGATCTTCTCTGCTGGGTACCATTACTTTGGTCTTCTTGATGCTTATCTGTAGTCCCGCTCTCGACTTGTGTTGTGTATCATATTTATTAATTTCTATAGGGTCTGCGGATTCTCTGCTGGAAGGACTGTATCATCTGCATACTTTATAATGTTGACATTTCTTCCATTGTGTTCAGTCTTGGTAGTTCATCTGTGTGTTTGAAGATGTTCTCTGTGTACAGGTTGAATATAAACAGAGCACATATTTGTTGGTATGTTAATTGATGTCAGTTTGAAAATATACAATAGTCTCTTTTTTAATCTACAATAACCTGGGAGAACAAGTCAAGAATGGCATAGATGTGTCAAGTCAAGAATGAAGTAGATGTGTCAAGTCAAGAATGGAGAAGATGTGTCAAGTCAAGAATGGAGTAGATGTATCAAGTCAAGAATGGAGTAGATGTATAGAAATGTTTGTGTGATGATTTGTTCTTCCTTCACGTTTTATATTGAATACTTTCTCAATCTTTAGCTGTGTCTGGCATCATTTCTGCTTCATAATTTTCTTTCTTAACATATCCCAGTACATTTTCATTATCCCAGATATGTTTCTTTTTTTATCAGTTTATTCTCAGATTTAAGAGAAAACAAAAACATATATTTCTGTACTGTATATACAAGCCTGTGTATATATATATATATATATATATATATATATATATATTGTTTCTGTTTGCCAGACATTTGTACCAGACTCTTCTAGCTTAATCTTCTTGTTTCTTTCTACAGACAGTGTTTATTTTGTTATAATGTTTCTATAGTGAATGTTTATGTTGTTATAATGTTTCTATAGTGAGTGTTTAAGTTGTATTATAATGTTTTTATTGTGAGTGCTTATGTTGTTATAATGTTTCTATAGTGAGTGTTTATGTTATGTTATAATGTTTATATAGTGAGTGTTATGTTGTGTTATAATGTTTCAGCAGAGTGTGTATGTTATGTTATACTGTTTATGTTAATGTTTCTATAGTGAATGTTTATGTTATATTATAATGTTTCTATATTGAATGTTTATGCTGTGTTATGTTTCTATAGAAAGTGTTTATGTTGTGTTGTAATGTTTCTATAGTGAATGTTTATGGTGTGCTATAATTTTTCAACAGAGAGTGTTTATGTTATGTTATAATGTTTCTGTAGTGAGTATTTGTGTTATGTTATAATGTTTCTATAGAGAGTGTTTTCTACAAGAACTTAATATTGAAGAAGGCTGGCTAGCAAAGAGAATTAAGGAGAGAAAACTTAAATATTTAGGACACATTAAATGTCATGATAAATTAGAGAAAACTGTCTTGGAAGGGTACATAATGGGAAAAAGAAAGAGAGGAAGACAAAGGCGAAGATGGCTGCAAGATATTGTTGATGATCTACAAATGGATGCATCAGCAGCAGGCTATGCTGTTCACAACCGAGAGGCCTACAGGAGTGCTGTTAGGGAGGCAAAGTTCCGCAAGGGACATGCAAATGAATGAATGAATGAATAGAGAGTGTTTATGTTGTGTTATAATGCTACGGGATTGTTTATGTTATGTTGGAATGTTTATGTTATGTTAAAATGGTTCTATAATGAAAGTTTATGTTATGTTATAATGTTTCTATATAGAGTTTTTATGTTGTGTTATGCTGTTTCTATAGTGAATGTTTATGTTGTGTTATAATGTTTCTATAGTGAGTTTTTAAGTTGTGCTATATTGTTTTATCAGAGAGTGTTTATGTTATGTTATAATGTTTATGTTAAAACCATATGATGTTCTGAACATCATCTTATAGAATTTTCTGAAAACTACATAACATATTAAAAACTATATGATATGCTGAATACTACATGAGATGTTCTAAACCATGGAGTGTGCTGACATTATGTGAAGTGCTGACACTATGTGAAGTGCTGACACTATTTGAAGTGCTGACACTATGTGAAGTGCTGACACTATTTGAAGGGCTGACACTATTTGAAGTGCTGACACTATTTGAAGTGCTGACATTATGTGAAGTGCTGACACTATTTGAAGGGCTGACATTATGTGAAGTGCTGACACTATTTGAAGGGCTGACACTATGTGAAGTGCTGACACTATTTGAAGGGCTGACACTATGTGAAGTGCTGACACTATGTGAAGTGCTGACACTATGTGAAGTGCTGACACTATTTGAAGATAAGATGAACATTTTATAAGAAGGATCAGCAGGTGAACACTATGTGATGTATGTAACACAATATAAGGAAATGAACACCATTACTTCTTGAATAGCCTAGAGAAAGTCATAATTATTTGAATTGTTCAACTTTACATGAAGATGATTTGTTCTTTACAATGTGACCTTACAAGAAGGATGAGGAGAATACACTGTATGATGTATTGAACATCACATGACATTCTGAACACTGATGAAGTGATGAACATCATATAAACATTCTGAACACTGCATGAAATGTTGAATATCACATGGCATTCTGAGCACTGCATGAAGTGATGAACATTGCATGACAAAGTGAACACTAAAAATGAGATGATGAGGATTATTTGAGATACGGAACTTTATATGATGAAGTGAACACTAAAAATTAGATGGTGAGGATTATTTGAGATACTGAGCTGTATATGATGAAGTGAACATTAAGAAATGTGGTAATGAGGATTATTTGAGATACTGAACTTTATATGAGCATCTGATGTTAAGAAAAAAATGGAGTTTAAAAATTTGAAAAATAAAAGTTGCATGTTGCAAGGAGTATTTAAGGGAAAGAGTGGGAAAATAAACAGTGAACATTTATAAAAGTAACATTAACAAAATGGCAAACTTCACATTAAAAATTACATCTGAAAGTGATTACTTTCAACATAATTAGATGACTTTGATAGAAGAAGAAGAAGAAGAAGAAGTAATCAGACACATTATTAATTGCTCCTTTTGAAACCATTTGCTCGTATACGTTATCCCCCAGGTTGCTGAGCTATGTCCCGTATATTTTGTCCATAGTTTAGTGAGATAAAGTGATAATGTCCCATATGATTGGTTTTATGTTACTGGGCTAAAGTGATAATGTCCCGTATATTTTGTCCCCAAGTCAGTTCACTAAAATGATTATGTCCCACATATTTTATCCTCATTTTAGTAGACTAAAATTATAATGTCCGGTATACGAGGGTTGATTGATAAATTCGCGGCCTAAGGTACAAATACTTGAAACACACAGTTGATATTATGTGCATTTGTAGATCAGGTTAATGTAAGATTAAACACCAAGTTTCACGAAATTAACTGCAACCAATTTTTTTTTACAGGCTATTGAAGTGGTAAGGGGTGGCAGAAATTGAGAAAATGGATAACATTGATGGCTTCCATCTTTTGGGATTCAGAAGGTGTGCTATTGTTAGACTATCTTCAAAAGGGCAGAACGGTCGCCGGAGTCTATTACGCTAATCTTGTGAAGCAACTGTGGGTCAAATTGAAGGAAAAGCGTCGAGGGAAATTGACGAGAGGAGTCTCATCTTTCATCAAGACAATGCTCCAGTTCACAAGTCGGAGGTGGCAATGGCTGCCATTCATGAATGCGGCTTCCAGCTTCTTGAACATCCTCCTTATTCCCCAGATGTGGCCCCTTCAGACTATTACCTGTTTACCAAACTCAAAAAGGAGCTCAGTGATCACAAATTTGCTTCAGATGATGACGTCATTCATGCTGTAGACCACTTTCTACTGGCACAAGATACTGAGTTTTACAAAGAAGGGATCCGTATGTTCCAGGATCACTGGACTAAGTACATAAACTTGCAACGGGACTATGTTGAGAAATAACCTACAAAAGTTGTCCACAAATAATCCGTTGTATCTTAGGCTGCGAACTTATCAATCACCCCTTGTATTTTGACCTCGGTGTTTTAAAGTGATACTGTTCCACATATTTCGTTCTCATATCACTGAGGTAAAATAAATTTGTCCCGTACATTTTGTTCTCAGATTAGTCATCTACAATGATTTTGTCTCATATATTTTGTATCCAGAACAGCTGGTTAAATTTCGTCCGTATATTTTACACCCAGGTCAAAAATAATTTTGTGCCGTATGTTTTTTTGCCCTTAGGTGGGTGGGCTGTAATAATTTTGTCCCGTATGTTTTTGCCCTCGGGTAGGTGGGCTGTAATAGTTTTGTCCCGTATATTTTTTGCCCTCAGGTAGGTGGACTGTTACTGAACACAGGTCATGACATAACTCTAGAACTTAAGAGTGAAGGATTCAACTTTATCAACATCAGCGAGGGCCCCCTCGCCTACACGTACAGGGTGTCGGAGATCAAGTTCCACTTGTCCAACAACGACTCCATGGGATCAGAGCACACAGTATCTGGCAGGTCATTCCCAGCCGAGGTCAGGACACTGTTATGTCTGTTTGTGCGTTTGTATGTTTATATGGCCGTGTCTGTTGTTCCGTATATTGTTTAGGTTTTCACTTCACCAAAGAAAAGAAAGACAAGGTCCTGAGACCTGTGTCAGTCTTCTTCTTCTTCTTCTTCTTTCCTCTTCTTCTTCTTCTTCTTCAAGTTTTAAGTTATAACATATATAGAACCTGTTTTCTCCAGATTTTCGCTGTAATAACTTAGCTTCTATCTTGGGTCCACTGCTTGAAGCAAAACGTTCGTCATAGTCCGACTAGATACATATACACACATTTACATAATATATGTGACATTTTAAGTTGCATTACTACTCTTGCAGTAAACATAACGAATGTTGAAGATGATTGTGACGACGTTAAAGATGATTCAAGATCTTTGCCCAGGAACTGATCAGAACGTAAATTGCTGAGGGAAAAAAAAACAACAAATTATAAGAGTTACAATTATCCTCCATCTCACGCGGTCACCAGTCTTGAAGAATCCCGGAAAGTATTAAACACCTCCAATTCTACCTTCTTTACTTGGCCAGTATTAGTCACGTGACTTCAGCATCGCGAAAACCAATCAAAAACATAGCACGTTTCCATGTGACTAGTTATGGCAGCCATCGATCCCACAATTTTCCTAAGTGTGAGGAAAGCGTTTCTTTTTTTCGTTCTCGTTTTGCTTTCTTCTGTCAGCCCTCTCCCCCATCATAACATCATTCCTTCCCTCCCTCACTAGCTGTGATCAATGGAACTTAACAAATTTGCTAATAACAAGAACGGAAAGAAAAAAAAAGAGAAAGAAAACAATGATGATGATGGAACTCGGCCTTGGGAAATGAAAAACTTCTCTAATATACAGATTTTTTTTTTGTACTTGCAGAATTATGTGGTCGTTTTTTGTTTTTTGTGTGAAACTCATAGCAAAATTACCACACACACACGTACAGGCATGCATAAATCTATCTATCTATCTATCTATCTATCTATCTATCTATCTATCTATCTATCTATCTATCTATCTATCTATCTATCTATCTGTCTGTCTGTCTGTCTGTCTGTCTGTCTGTCTGTCTGTCTGACTGTCTGTCTGTCTGTCTGTCTGTAAAGAGAGAGAGAGAGAGGAAGCATGACAGAGCGAGATAGAGAAAGACAGAGACAGACAGACAGATAGACACAGAGAGACAAAGAGTGTGAGAGAGGCTGTAAACATCATAAGAACTGAACAGTCTGAACTAAACGGTAAACATAAACTTGGGGAAACCTTTTGAAAACAAGTAAACCCAGGGTACATTGTACTGAATTAATCTCACAGCACTTTATGTTGCTATGAGCAAATGTCTACAAAATGAGAAAGTAATTAAATATACAACTCATTCATTCATTCATTTGCATGTCCCTTGCGGAACTTTGCCTCCCAAACAGCTCTCCTGTAGGCCTCTCGGTTGTAAGCAAGATGGCCTGCTGCTGTTGCATCCATTTCCAGATCGTCAACGATGTCGTGCAGCCATCTTCGTCTTGGTCTTCCTCTTTTTCTTTTTCCCATTATGTATCCATTATATACAACTTCATTACTGATTATGTCACAGTAATGGCGCAGTTGTTTGCAGCCAATGAGCAAGAGGGCCAATGGTTTAACCGCGTAGTTATTTGGAGCCAACGACCCAAAGGGAGCCAAGACTCTATCCCAAGTTACTACTAATGGACCGTTACCTCCATTCATATTGGCGAGCTGAGAAGGGCCCGGTGCAGTCTCATCAGTGAGTGGATGGTGCTGAGAAGACACTCTCTTGAATCTACTTTGGGGCAGTGGAGAAACTAAGGATAGATACTCCCATCCGATACTATGCGTGTTCATGATGATAACACAACGATGGGTGCAGATAACACAAGCTGATAGTTTTAGAATGAAGAAGAAGAAGAAGAAGTAGTAGTAGTAGTAGTAGTAGTAGTAGAAGAAGAAGAAGAAGATAATTAAGAGGATTAAGAGGAGGATGAAAAGTGAGAAGAAAAAAATTCTCTCTCTCTCAATCTCTCTCTCCTCTCTCTCTCCTCTCTCTCTCTCTCTCTCTCGCTCTCTCTATCTGAACCTTAAGTGTCCAGGGCACATGGGGCTTCCGCAAGGGTTTTCCACAAATGCCTGTCCTTTGCCTTTTTTTCCTGCTCTTGCCCAGGTGAGCCCTCTATTGCTCAACATCCTTTCTGTTGTTCTTCTCCATGTCTCTTTTGGTCTACCCTTACTTCTGTTCCCCTGTGGTGTCCATCTTAGTGCTATTTTTGGTAGTGAGTTGTCAGTCATTCGGAGCACATGTCCCAACCATCGCCAGCGTCTTTCCTCAGTAATTGTTGTCAGTGGCTTCATCTGCATTTCTGCAAACAAGATGTTATTTCTTATGGTGTTTGGCCAAAATATTTTCCTAATTCTTCGTAAACATTTAGTCTGGAAAGAATTCAACTTGTAAGAAAAACTACTACATCAGTTATTGTTGTCAGTCAAAGGCGAAGCAGTCTGGAAAGGCAAGAATGGATCCACTTTCTTGTGTAGGCCTGAGAAAATGAAAGAAGTCGCGGCTGTTTTTCTGTCGTTATAATCTGTCATCTATCACCGTCGGATATCAGCCATCACCACCAGAAATCAACCACCACATCTTGATCACGTGAAGCGAAAAAGCAAAGCCCTTGATCTCACATTATTGATACCAAGGACAAGCTCGGTAGCCCTAATCTTCTGTAAAGCAGGAATATTCTGATATATTCAGATACAAGAGTCTGAGATATTCAGATACCAGAGTCTGAGATATTCAGATACCAGAATCTGAGATATTCAGATACCAGAATCTGAGATATTCAGATACCAGAGTCTGAGATATTCAGATACCAGAGTCTGAGATAATCAGATACCAGAGTCTGAGATATTCAGATACCAGAGTCTGAGATATTCAGATACCAGAGTCTGAGATATTCAGATAGCAGAGTCTGAGATATTCAGATACCAGAGTCTGAGATATTCAGATACCAGAGTCTGAGATATTCAGACAGCAGAGTCTAGCTAGAGCCAGAGAGATAAGATTAAGAAAGAGAGAAGGAAGAGTTGTGTTATTAATTCTCTGGTAGACTGTAACAATTTCCTCTCACGCCATCTACCTTCGTCTGAGATCACGTGACGAAATCAAATCAGTAAGTTTAAGCCAACGCTTCTCAAACTTTAAATGCCCTGGCTACCACTGTGAGAATTTGATGAATTTTGCAGAATTACTGAGGAGGGGAGCAGACTACAGGACAACTCTATTCAGGAAAATAAGCCCTTTACGCACACACACACACACACACACACACACCCACATGTGTCTTACTTTATCTATCTATAAGCCCTTCATGCACCCACACACACCCACATGTGTCTTACTTTATCTGTCTATAAGCCCTTCATGCACCCACACACACCAACATGTGTCTTACTTTATCTATCTATAAGCCCTTCACTCACACACACACACCCACATGTGTCTTACTTTATCTGTCTATAAGCCCTTCATGCACCCACACACACCCACATGTGTCTTACTTTATCTATCTATAAGCCCTTCACTCACACACACACACCCACATGTGTCTTACTTTATCTGTCTATAAGCCCTTCATGCACCCACACACACCAACATGTGTCTTACTTTATCTATCTATAAGCCCTTCACTCACACACACCCACATGTGTCTTACTTTATCTGTCTATAAGCCCTTCACGCACCCACACACACCCACATGTGTCTTACTTTATCTGTCTATAAGCCCTTCATGCACCCACACACACCCACATGTGTCTTACTTTATCTGTCTTAGTCGTAAGTTAATTCTGACACGGAGAGTTCTTGAAACTAAACGAACATTTGTGAAGTTGTGAGCTGATACATGAACTTATTTCTCTACGCTAAGTTCTGGCGAGGAATTGAGGGGAGGGGAGGGGAGAGTTATATTTCAGGGGAGGTGAGGAGAAGTTTAGGTTGGGGAGAGGGGGGGGGCTATATGGGGAATTTAAGGTTTAAGAGGGGCGAGGGAAACTTTGCATTTTGGGGATAGAGGAGGGATTTTCAGTTTCGCTGGAAAAAGGGGGGGGGGGGAATTGAAAGTTTTCGAGGGCGGGGGTGGTTAAGTTTGGGAAGGGCAGGAGGGATAGGTTACGGGGGTGGGGTGGGATGGAAAGGGAGACGTGGTAGAAATATGGGCCAGAGATTGATAGAATCATACTAGAGGGGGACATGGTAGAAATATGGGCCAAAGTTTGATAGAATCATACTAGAGGGGGACATGGTAGAAATATGGGCCAAAGATTGATAGAACCAGACTGGAAGGGGACATGGTAGAAATATGGCCAGAGATTGATGGAATCATACTGGAGGGGGACATGGTAGAAATATGGGCCAAAGATTGATAGAACCAGACTGGAAGGGGACATGGTAGAAATATGGCCAGAGATTGATAGAATCATACTAGAGGGGGACATGGTAGAAATATGGCCAGAGATTGATAGAATCATACTAGAGGGGGACATGGTAGAAATATGGCCAGAGATTGATAGAATCATACTAGAGGGGGACATGGTAGAAATATGGGCCAAAGTTTGATAGAATCATACTAGAGGGGGACATGGTAGAAATATGGGCCAAAGATTGATAGAACCAGACTGGAAGGGGACATGGTAGAAATATGGCCAGAGATTGATAGAATCATACTGGAGGGGGACATGGTAGAAATATGGGCCAAAGATTGATAGAACCAGACTGGATAGGGGGACGTGGTAGAAATATGGGCCAGAGATTGATAGAACCAGACTGGATATGGGGACGTGGTAGAAATATGAGCCACAAATTGATTGATTAATTGATTGATTTATCTGTATTTCCAAAGGGTTCAGAATTGGGCACGCGGGTCCGTCTGACATTCTACCTTTTATCATAGAACTTTCACTCTGTTCCAGACATTCTACAGATATTCTGCTCATATAATCAATCACAACTATCACTGGAAAGCTGAGAGACATAAAAAAATTAAAATATAACATTACGTTTCACTCTTATCCATGCACTCAATACAGAAACTAACCACATACATATATAAATGACAACAGAAAGTAACTACATATATATATATATATATATATATATATATAAATGACTACAGAAAGTGACTACATACATATATAAATGACAACAGAAAGTAACTACATATATATATATATATATATATATATATATATATAAATGACTACAGAAAGTGACTACATACATATATAAATGACTACATAAACTAACTACACACAGTTATAAATTATTGACTACAGAAAATAACTACATACTAAGTGACTACAGAAAGTAACTACATACATATATAACTGACTACAGAAAATATCAACATACACATGTCTTACTTTATATATCCATAAGCCCTTCACTCACCCACACACACCCACATGTGTCTTACTTTATATGTCTTAGTCGTAAGTTAATTGTGACACGGAGAGTTACTGAAACTAAACAAACATTTGTGAAGTTCTGAGCTGATACATGAACTTATTTCTCTATGCTAACTCATGGCGGGGAATGACTACAGAAACTAACTAAATGCATATGTAAGTGATTACAGAAACTAACTACATACATATACAAATTTCTACAGAAAGTAACTACATACATATATAAATGTCAATCTATCAAACAGAATTTTGGTACTATTCATAGTAAACAATTGGCCGAGTTTGGTATCTGTAAGAGCAGTCTAGAATAACTTTTGTGAATCATGGAGGCATCAAATACATATTGTATATTGTAGGAAATAGTATAGTTTATATTTTTTTTATATATAGGATGGGAGGGTATTCCAAGGATGAGCAGCAGAATAAGTAAAGCTTTTCTTGTAAAGGTCAAGTCTAGGTTTTGGAAGACATACGTATATTGCGTCAGCTACACTTTGGACTAAATCTAAACAGGTTCCATAGATAAGGCGGAGCATGCTGTGAAAGAATTTGATGTACCAACTTGGCTTTGTTAAAGAGGAACTTGTCCTTAAGAGGCAGTATTCGAATACGTTTGTGCTGGTTAGTTGCTTGTGCTTGATCTTTGTCACTAATAAGTTTTACTTGTTGCTTTTGAAGTAAGTAAAACTTTTTTATATTTGATACTGAGCAGCCTTCCCAGATTGGTCAGCAGTAGTCTAAATATGTTTGCATATGCGATATGTAGTATGTCTTCCTTGTATCTTTATCGATGACGTGTTTAATTTAGGCTAATTGGTATATTTTTTGCGCGATGAGTTTTGTTAGGCCTTGCACATGAGAGTTCCAGGTCAGATGCTGGTCAATAATAAGACCTAGTGTTTTGTGCTCGCTAACGTTATCTACCTGTGATGTTTCCGTACAGAGCCGAAGTGTTGTTTTTGTTGCGTTTTGCAGTTTCTGTCTTTTTGTTATGAGGATTGAATTTGTATCATCAGTATTTATAATCATGCCTTTGTTATTGCTCCATTTAATTAGATTGCTTAACTCGACTTGAAGAGTTGATTCTAAGTTAATACAGTCGTAGTCACTTGTGTAGACTGTGCAATCATCGGCAAAAGGGTCACAAGTAAGATGAAGTGAAAGATCATTGATATAGATAGCAAAGGGCAACAGGCCTAGAATAGAACCTTGCGGAACACCAGTGTCAACTTTAGCAGAATTTAGAGAATTGTTGAAGAATACTACCTGTTGTCTGTCTGAAAGAAATGATGCAATTAATTTTATTAGGTCAGGGTGCAGTCTATAAGTCTTTTTTTTTTTTTACAAGAATATCATGGTCAGTCATGTTAAATGCCTTTTTAAAGTCGACAAAGATGGCACCACATAGTCTGTCGTCATTTATGTTTACTAACCAGTTTTCTGTCATTTTGATGAGAGTTGTGTGGCAGGAATGATTGGGTCTAAAGCCTGACTGACCGTCTATGAGTAAATTCTTCTCTTGCATGTGTCGTAGAGTTATTTTGTGTATGTGTTTTTCGAGTGGTTGTGACAACGACGATAGTATGGATATTGGTCTGTAGTTGGAAAGATTGCTGAATGAGCCAGATTTAAAGAGAGGATACACTTTAGCAGTTTTAAAAGCCTCGGGGAAATAACATGTTGCAATTCACTGATTGTAAATGTATGTTAGTGTATGTGAAATGACAGGTGCACCATAACGTAAGATCTCATTGCTAATATCGTCAAGTCCAGCTGTATTGTCTTTTAAGGATAAGAGATAACTGTAAACTTCACTAACTGTTAAGAATGGAATGTGTAACTGTTTAAATTCAATACATCTGCTATTCAGGAATGTTTGTAGTTCATGTAAGTCGCATACTGGAGCTGATATTGAAGATTTCGAAATTTTGATTTCTTCTCTGAAATGAGTACTGATTTGTGGGCTAGAGTATGCATGACTGCTGGCTTGAAAATCAAATTCTTTCCTTTTATCTGATAGGGCATTTATGGCCTTCAAAACTGATTTACTGTCTGATTTATTCTGTACTAGATTCCTAGAGTAATTTTTTTCTCTTGTCTTATTAAGTATTGAACTTTGTTTCTGAGTGAACGGTAGGTCATAAAGTCCTTGATTTTGTGCGCCCGGTCTTGCTCTCTCATGGCATGTAATATTTCAGCTGTTATCCAAGATGACTTCGTCTGGTGTTTTACTCTCACCTCTTTCATGGAGACATGCTTGTCTAATATATCCCTGAAGATCTTTAGCCAATATTCTATTGCCTCATCAGGGTCAGCTAGTTGGTACACGTTTCTAAGTGAAGATGCTTGCAAATCATTAAGGAACAAGTGAAATGATAAGAATATTTATCAAGGAGATTCATAGAATCAGACTGTGTGTGTGTGTGTGGGGGGGGGCGTGCTAGAAATAGGGGCCAGAGATTCGTAGAATCAGACTGTGTGTGTATGTGGTGGGGCCGTGTGGTAGAAATAGGGGCCAGATATTCATAGAATCAGACTATGGGAGGGGGGCCTGGTAGAAACATGGGCCAGATATTCATAGAATCAGACTATGGGGGGGGGGAGCGTGGTAGAAATAGGAGCCAGAGATTCATAGAATCAGACTATGGGAGGGGGAGCGTGGTAGAAATAGGGGCCAGATATTGATAGAATCAGACTATGAGAGGTGGGCGTAGGAGAAATAGGGGCCAGAGATTCATAGAATCAGACCATGGGAGGGGGAGCGTGGTAGAAATAGGGGCCAGATATTGATAGAATCAGGCTATGGGAGGGGGAGCGTGGTAGAAATAGGGGCCAGATATTGATAGAATCAGACTATGGGAGGGGGAGCGTGGTAGAAATAGGGGCCAAAGATTGATAGAATCAGACTATGGGAGGGGGAGCGTGGTGGAAATATGGGCCAGAGATTGATAGAATCAGACTGTGGGGGGGGGGGGAACGTGGTAGAAATAGGGGCCAGATATTCATAGAATCAGACTGTGGGGGGACGGGGACGACGTGGTAGAAATAGGGGTAAGAGATTCATAGAATCAGACTGTGGGGGGGGGGGGGGAACGTGGTAGAAATAGGGGTCAGGGATTCATAGAATCAGACTGTGGGGGGGGGGACGTGGTAGAAATAGGGGCCAGAGATTCATAGAATCAGACTGGGGGGGGGACGTGGTAGAAATAGGGGTCAGAGATTCATAGAATCAGACTATGGGAAGGGGTGGTAGAAATAGGGGCCAGAGATTGATAGAATCAGACTATGGGAGGGGGAGCGTGGTAGAAATAGGGGCCAAAGATTGATAGAATCAGACTATGGGAGGGGGAGCGTGGTAGAAATAGGGGCCAGAGATTGATAGAATCAGACTGTGGGGGGGGGGGGGGGAACGTGGTAGAAATAGGGGCCAGAGATTCATAGAATCAGACTGTGGGGGGGGGACGTGGTAGAAATAGGGGCCAGAGATTCATAGAATCAGACTGTGGGGGGGAACGTGGTAGAAATAGGGGTCAGAGATTCATAGAATCAGACTATGGGAAGGGGTGGTAGAAATAGGGGCCAGAGATTCATAGAATCAGACTATGGGAGGGGGGAGCGTGGTAGAAATAAGGGCCAAAGATTGATAGAATCAGACTATGGGAGGGGGGAGCGTGGTAGAAATATGGGCCAGAGATTGATAGAATCAGACTGTGGGGGGGGGGGGGGGAACGTGGTAGAAATAGGGGCCAGAGATTCATAGAATCAGACTGTGGGGGGGGGGACGTGGTAGAAATAGGGGCCAGAGATTCATAGAATCAGACTGTGGGGGGGAACGTGGTAGAAATAGGGGTCAGAGATTCATAGAATCAGACTATGGGAAGGGGTGGTAGAAATAGGGGCCAGAGATTCATAGAATCAGACTATGGGAGGGGGTGGTAGAAATAGGGGCCAGAGATTCACAGAATCAGACTATGGGAGGGGGGTGTGGTAGAAATAGGAGCCAGAGATTCATAGAATCAGACTATGAGAGGGGGGCCTGGTAGAAATAGGAGCCAGAGATTCATAGAATCAGACTATGGGAGGGGGGGGCGTTGTAGAAATAGGAGCCAGAGATTGATAGAATCAGACTATGGGAGGGGGGGGGGGCGTGGCAGAAATAGGAGCCAGAGATTGATAGAATCAGACTATGGGGGGGGGGTGGTAGAAATAGGGGCCAGATATTGATAGAATCAGACTATAGGAGTGGGGGCGTGGTAGAAATAGGGGCCAGATATTGATAGAATCAGACTATGGAGGGGGCGTTGTAGAAATAGGAGCCAGAGATTGATAGAATCAGATTATGGGAGGGGGAGCGTGGTAGAAATAGGGGCCAGAGATTGATAGAATCAGACTATGGGGGGGGGCGTGGTAGAAATAGGGGCCAGATATTGATAGAATCAGACTATGGGGGGGGCGTGGTAGAAATAGGGGCCAGATATTGATAGAATCAGACTATGGGGGGGGGGGGCGTGGTAGAAATATGGGCCAGAGATTGATAGAATCAGACTATGGGGGGGGGGGCGTGGTAGAAATAGGGGCCAGATATTGATAGAATCAGACTGTGTTGATTTATTGTTGACTTATTTTTGACTTATTGTTGACGTATTGTTGACTTATGGTTTGACATGGTTCTTTTAAGTCAGACACTCTTGGAAAGGGACATCTTAGGAAATGGAAGAAGGGGGAGGGGGAAGAGGCAAGACAGGAAGAGAGGAACCACTGTGAAGGAGGGTAACGAAATAAGAGGTTTCTTTATCAAGGTTCGTCATTCATCTAAAGTCTGTCCATGGGCCCGGGGTCTGATGTTCCATGCTGGCTGTGTTCAGAAACGGGCCCCGGGGTCTGATGTTCCATGCTGGCTGTGTTCAGAAACGGGACCCGGGGTCTGATGTTCCATGCTGGCTGTGTTCAGAAACGGGCCCCGGGGTCTGATGTTCCATGCTGACTTTGTTCAGAAACGGGCCCCGGGGTCTGATGTTCCATGCTGACTTTGTTCAGAAACGGGCCCCGGTGTCTGATGTTCCATGCTGGCTGTGTTCAGAAACGGGCCCCGGGGTCTGATGTTCCATGCTGGCTTTGTTCAGAAACGCTAGTGGAACAATGCACAAACGGTCGCCATATCAAACTCGTGTAATAAACACAAAGTTTTCTTGTAAGGAATTTTTAAATACGCTACTTAGCTCAAAATAATGGATAACACCCCAGAACTTTCAGATGAGAATATAATTTACTATTGCCTCCGCTATTCCTTGCCATGTACAATGAAATATCTTCTCCTGTCCCTAAACAATAGCAAAACAAAAACAAACAAACAAAAACAAACCGCGAGCACTCAGAAAATGAAGGTCTCACAGCCCTCGTAAAGCGAAATGCGTACAATAATCTTTACAATGATCAAATTTACATATCACTGGAATGTATGTATCGTTTGAGGTCAGCTGAGTGTGATCAAAGCCTTTTTTTTTTCTTTTACTGGCCTGTCTCTGCTTTCAAATATTCTTATTTAACGCATTAAAGATTAAGTACTTCTTCACCAAGTTAGCTTCAATGTTGGATTTAGACTTAGCAAGGCCCGAAGTTTTGTTGCCCGAGTGAGACCCTAAGTTTTATTACGCGAGTGAGACCCTAAGTTTTATTACCAGAGTGAGACCTAAGTTTTATTACCAGAGTGAGACCTAAGTTTTATTACCAGAGTGAGACCCTAAATTTTATTGCCTGAGTAAGACCCTAAGTTTTATTACCAGAGTGAGACCCTAAGTTTTATTGCCCGAGTGAGACCCTAAGTTTTATTACCAGAGTGAGACCTAAGTTTTATTACCAGAGTGAGACCTAAGTTTTATTACCAGAGTGAGACCCTAAATTTTATTGCCTGAGTAAGACCCTAAGTTTTATTACCAGAGTGAGACCCTAAGTTTTATTGCCCGAGTGAGACCCTAAGTTTGGCCCTAAGTTTTATTACCAGAGTGAGACCCTAAGTTTTATTACCAGAGTGAGACCTAAGTTTTATTACCAGAGTGAGACCCTAAATTTTATTGCCTGAGTAAGACCCTAAGTTTTATTACCAGAGTGAGACCCTAAGTTTTATTGCCCGAGTGAGACCCTAAGTTTTATTACCAGAGTGAGACCCTAAGTTTTATTACCAGAGTGAGACCCTAAGTTTTATTACCAGAGTGAGGACGTACGTTTTGTTTCCAGAGTGAGACCCTAAGTTTTATTACCAGAGTGAGGCCCTAAGTTTTATTGCCAGAGTGAGACCCAAAGTTTTATTTCCAGATTGAGACCCTAAGTTTTATTACGCGAGTGAGACCCTAAGATTTATTACGCGAGTGAGACCCTAAATTTTATTACCAGAGTGAGACCCTAAGTTTTATTACCAGAGTAAGACCCTAAGTTTTATTACCAGAGTGAGACCCTAAGTTTTATTGCCAGAGTAAGACCCTAAGTTTTATTACCAGAGTGAGACCCTAAGTTTTATTACCAGAGTGAGACACTAAGTTTTATTACGCGAGTGAGACCTTAAATGTTATTACCAGAGTGAGACCCTAAGTTTTATTACCAGAGTGAGACCCTAAGTTTTATTACCAGAGTGAGACCCTAAGTTTTATTGCCAGAGTGAGACCCTAAGTTTTATTACCAGAGTGAGACCCTAAGTTTTGATGCTGAGTTAAACTTGGTAAGGTTCCAGGGAATGTTTAACAAAAAGAAATATACAAAGAAACCTAATTAAATCCATAAAAACACCTTCATTCATCGGACAGATAATGAGACAAGTAGGGCTTGAACATATCACAACAACAGGAAAGATAAATAGGAACAGGGGCAGAGGAAGACCAAGAGGGAAAGAAATATCAAGGACAGTCTCACATGATGGCACAATAAAAGATCAGTAACTGAGCTGATGAAAAATACCAAGGAGCTAGATCTATGGCCTAGCATGACCACCAACGTCTTATTGCACGGCACCTGATGATGATGATGTTGTTTTTGTTAATGATGATGATGATGAAGGCCTTAAGTTTAAAATCCAGCACTGACAGCAGCCAAACCTTACACTATCCTAACGCTAGTTAACAATCTCTTTATTCTCTCTTATTCTGATCTTCTTGTATTCGCAAATTCGTCCCATCAAGCAGCGGCCGCTTACAAATTTATCATAAAATAAACGAGGTTTGCACACAATAAACTGATACATTAGAATATCTTATTTAACTTACAATCCACACACCAGCACAGAGTTTTTTGTGCGTGTTTTAAAAGACGACAGATATCAACAAAACCCTTCACATTTCATTTGTGCCCCTGGCCTGTAGTAATTGATTTCTCTCCCTTTGTTGCAGCAAAATAAGCCCACGCATTTTGAAACTGGGTTAGTTGGCAACTCTACAAGAATTATACATTTTTCTTTCTTTTCTACCACTTTCCATCCATACACCACCGGCAACACCCACATCCAAGCAAGCAACATCATATCAGAAGAGAATTCACTCAACCGTGAAGAGGAGAAAAATGATTTCCATTTCTATTCCGGCCCATCGCGAACACGTCTACCATCTACCGGTACCGTTTAAACGATTCCGGAATGGGTTATAAATGAAGCCTTGAGATGCCCCGTTTAGGAAATGGGTAGACAAGTTAATTGTGTTGCATTGATTTCCTTCTGGATGTGGTAGAGATATCGGCCAGTGCTGGCCAGTGGACAGCAAAGAGGTTGGAGGTTAGAACAGCGGTTACAGTCAATAAATAACCGGAGTCCATCCTTTTATTTAACAAATGAGTCTGTCTGTGTCTGTCTTTCTGTCTGTCTGTGTCTGTCTCTCTGTTTCTTTGGGTCTGTCTCTCTGTTCCTCTGTGTCTGTCTCTCTGTTTCTCTGTGTCTGTCTCTCTGTCTGTCTGTGTCTGTCTCTCTGTCTGTTTGTGTCTGTCTCTCGGTGTCTGTCTCTCTGTCTGTCTGTGTCTGTCTCTCGGTGTCTGTCTCTGTCTCTCAGTCTGTCTGTGTCTGTCTCTCTGTCTGTCTGTGTCTGTCTGTGTCTGTCTCTCGGTGTCTGTCTCTCTCTCAGTCTGTCTGTGTCTGTCTCTCTGTCTGTCTGTGTCTGTTTCTCTGTGTCTGTCTCTCTGTCTGTCTGTGTCTGTCTGTCTGTGTCTGTCTCTCTGTCTGTCTGTGTCTGTCTCTCTGTCTGTCTGTCTCTCTGTGTCTCTCTGTTTCTCTGTGTCTGTATGTGTCTATCTGTTTGTGTCTGTCTCTTTCTATCTCTGTCTGTATCTGTCTCTTTGTCTGTCTGTGTCTGTCTCTCTGTCTGTCTGTGTCTGTCTCTCTGTCTGTCTGTGTCTGTCTCTCTGTCTGTCTCTGTCTGTGTGTCTCTATGTTTTTTGTGTCTGTCTGTCTCTCTGTCTGTCTGTGTCTGTCTCTCTGTTTCTCTGTGTCTGTCGCACTGTCTGTCTGTGTCTGTCTCTCTGTCTGTCTGTGTCTCTGTCTCTCTGTCTGTGTCTCTGTCTGTCTGTGTCTCTGTCTCTCTGTCTGTCTGCATCTCTGTCTCTCTGCCTGTTTGTGTCTCTGTCTCTCTGTCTGTCTGTGTCTGTGTCTCTCTGCCTGTCTGTGTCTGTGTCTCTGTCTCTCTGTCTGTGTCTGTGTCTCTCTGTCTGTCTGTGTCTCTGTCTTTCTGTGTCTCTGTCTCTCTGTCTGTCTGTGTCTCTGTCTCTCTGTCTGTCTGTGTCTCTGTCTGTCTGTGTCTCTGTGTATCTGTCTGTCTGTGTCTCTGTCTATCTGTCTGTGTCTCTGTCACTCTGTCTGTCTGTGTCTCTGTCTCTCTGTCTGTCTGTAATTCTGTCTCTCTGCCTGTCTCTCTGTTTGTGTGTGTCTTTGTCTCTCTGTCTATCTGTGTCTGTGTCTCTCTGTCTGTCTGTGCCTCTGTCTCTCTGTCTGTCTGTGTCTCCCTCTTTCTGTGTCTCTGTCTCTCTGTCTGTCTGTGTCTCTGTCTCTCTGTCTGTCTGTGTCTCTGTCTCTCTGTCTCTCTGTCTTTCTGTGTCTCTGTCTCTCTGTCTGTCTGTGTCTCTGTCTCTCTGTGTCTCTGTGTCTCTGTCTGTCTGTGTCTGTCTCTCTGTCTGTCTGTGTCTGTCTCTCTGTCTGTCTGTGTCTGTCTCTCTGTCTGTCTGTGTCTCTGTCTCTCTGTCTGTCTGTGTCTGTCTCTCTGTCTCTCTGTGTCTGTCTCTCTGTCTGTGTCTATCTCTCGGTGTTTGTCTCTCTGTCTGTCTGTGTCTGTCTCTCTGTGTCTGTCTGTGTCTGTCTCTCGGTCTCTCTGTCTGTCTGTGCGTGTATGTCTGTTGATTTATTCCCTTTTTAATTTTTTTGTCAAAATGTCTCTAATCGCTGTTAATATTGTTTTCAACATACACACAGACACACACACATACAAACACCACACACACACAAACTCAAGTGGCAGAACAAAAGCCATTTACACCAGAAACAATAAACCAACAGTATCATACAAAAGCTTATCTTAATCACAAACAGAAGCAAGAAAGCTGATAGCCCCGAACGTCACAATATATCACCCAGAGAACAATATAACCCAACGTTTAGACTTCACATCTCTAGATTGACCTGGTTCTCTCTTCAATGGCGATTTCACGAATTTATTTATTTATTTTTTTTAAAGGCGATTGGGGAATTGAGAATTTGATGAAGATTTTTGTATGTGTGTGGTTTGAAGGAAGTTTTGAATGATCTATTTGTACCCCCAATAACGTTGGAAATGTTCCGATTATCCGAGGAATTAGAGAGTTCTAGGTTTTGAAAGTGCTTTTGTTGCTGAGAACGAAGGGTGGCGGGTTGGTGTAGCTGGGTTGATTAGGGTTGTTGTTTGGTGTTGTTTGCGTGGAAGTTGTGATGGCGATGTTGTGGCTGCGCTGGTCACCCAAGTTAGGAATTTGATGACAGCAGTCTTCTTCTTCTTCTTCTCATCTTCCAAGTACTACAAACTGGTACGCAATGCAGGAGTCGCTATGATGATCTTGAAGCACACGATGAAAGTGAAGTGTCTGATGGGGAGTGGATTACTGTTGCTTTTGTTTGAAGACCCTCGAGTTGAGTCAACAAAACGGTCTCTGGACAAATCCCACCATTTGTCCAGCTCTACCTTGAAGGAATGCATCAGTACAGGGATCATCTTGGGGAGGTGGGATATGGTCTTGACCAGCACTGACTGGCCGAATGTCACTTACTCTAGTGTAGTCAGTGTGGTATGTTGTGGTATGATATAAATCAAGAACATAGGCTCAAGAATATACGCAGCAATGTATGCATGAAGTAATGGTGTGGTTTATGTGGTTACAACATGGTTATATTACATGCTCATAGGCTCCACGCATGTTTATTTATCTAAAGTGTTAGGAAGGCTACGCTGAAAGACATTTTCTCAAGTGCTATTATTAGATGTGCCAAATACATATCGTTTTTATAAAGGGATGTTTAGCGCATGCGCACTGTCGAGAAACAAAATACTTGGCGGAAATGTTATTTTTTTGTTTTGTTTTTGATTGCATTCACATGTTTTTGTTTGTGTGCACTGTCTGATAGATGAATGTCTTGTCTGATGGTTGAATGTCTTGACTGATGCTTGAGTAACTTGTCTTATGGTTGGGTGCCATGTCTTATGGTTTAGTGCCATGTCTTATGGTTGAGTGCCCTGTCTTATGGTTTAGTGCCCTGTCTTATGGTTTAGTGCCATGTCTCATGGTTTAGTGCCATGTCTTATGGTTGGGTGCCATGTCTTATAGCTGAGTGTCTTATCTGAGTGTCGTGTCTGATAGTTGAGTGCACTGTCTGATGGTTTAGTGCTCTGTCTTATGGTTTAGTGCCCTGTCTTATGGTTTAGTGCCCTGTCTTATGGTTTAGTGCCCTGTCTTATGGTTTAGTGCCATGTCTTATGGTTGAGTGCCCTGTCTGATGGTTGAGTGCCCTGTCTTATGGTTTAGTGCCCTGTCTTATGGTTTAGTGCCCTGTCTTATGGTTTAGTGCCCTGTCTGATGGTTGAGTGCCCTGTCTGATGGTTGAGTGCCCTGTCTTATGGTTGAGTGCCCTGTCTTATGGTTGAGTGCCCTGTCTTATGGTTGAGTGCCCTGTCTTATGGCTGAGTGCCGAGTCTTATGGTTGAGTGCCGTGTCTGACGGTTGTCTTGTTTACCCTCCAGTCCTAATTTATTCCCATGTCTTCAACGAAAGAATGCATGCATGTAGTTATACTCTCCCTATCCGACACTAACAGCTGTTTATCAACTCCCAGATGCAGGTCATTGGCTACAACAGCGACCTTTACAGAAACGTCACTGAAGCGTCCACTAACGTGAAAGGTTTAGCAATCATTTCTGCTATGATTGAGGTAACCAACAATCATTAACTCGTTATGTCTATTTTCTGTACTTACTTCTACCAAACTAAAAAGGCTTCGCTTCTCGACTTCCGGTGATTCTACGTCCAGATCTAAATAAGTCGAATAAGTCGACCCTTCATAAGTCGAAAGTATCGTAACTCGAAAATGCATTCAATACAACTAAATTAGTTAGAAAACAATGGATGGAAGACTTCTTTGTCAAACCGATGAGACTTTTCGTGATCACACCAAAGATGAGAGTGAAAGATTTACCAGTATTAGTAGATTAGAGTAAGCTGGATTTTCTTAGTCAAAGGGAAATAATCAAGTTAGAAAGTAGGTTAGGTAATTATACAGTCCCTTATCTAGTGAGAAACCTTGGACTTAAATAAGATCTATTTTTAGAACACCCGGGTCATGTTTTCACTGGAAAAAGTTGGACCTGTCACGGGTTTTTGTTGGGTGGGAAGTCTGTTTATGGACACAGCAGACAAAATTTAGATTAGCAGATAGGATTTTTATGAAGATGTTTTAAAGATAATAAAAACATGTAACTTCACGTGTGTTGAGTTTTTCCTGAAGGAACATTCGGGAAGCTTTGAGAGATTTTATAGAGAATATTCAAGGGTCAGAAATGATGACAAAGGGTCCTTTCTTGTGATAGAGATGCACGCCTAGTTGAGATGTAGTCTTGAGTTATCATTCACTGTGTTTGAGATAGGACTGGCTAGAGGAGTTTCGAAATGTTCCTTTATTTTGAGTCTGGAATTTGTAGCTAGCCTGTAACAGAACTTGTGAAAATGTAGTGTACAGTTGTAGTATTGTCCTGTTTAGGACAGACAGTTATATCATCATCATCATCATGATATAAAATTGTTATATCACCACAGACTAATTCCTAAATATGGCACTAACAACTTAATATTCTGTCTTTCGTCGACTGCGCGTAAAAAGAGGACAGCGTATTAAAAAAATGAATTCTGTGTAATTTTCGTGGCGGATAAAGAATAGTTAAATTGTCTTTTATCTTTTAGTTAGAGGTTCTCAAACTGTGATACAATTTGTCCCTTGTAAACAGATTGGAAAAGACACACACAAGGCCTTCTATTTCATATCAAAACATTTAAGGTGGTTACGTTACAAAGGTAAGGAAACGTTTTTTTCTCTTAGAGTGGGGTTAATAGCTTAAAATTTGTTTTCTCTCTCTCTCTCTCTCTCTCTCTCTCTCTCTCTTTCTCTACTTTACCTGTATGTATATATATATATCTGAACCTTAAGTGCCCAGGGCACATGGGGCTTCCGCAAGGGTTTTCCACAAATGCCTGTCCTTTACCTTTTTTTTCTGCTCTTGCCCAGATGAGCCCTCTATTGCTCAACATCCCTTCTGTTGTTCTTCTCCATGTCTCTTTTGGTCTACCCTTACTTCTGTTCCCCTGTGGTGTCCATCTTAGTGCTATTTTTGGTAGTGAGTTGTCAGTCATTCGGAGCACATGTCCCAACCTTCGCCAGCGTCTTTCCTCAATAACTGTTATCAGTGGTTTCATCTGCATTTCTGCCAATAAGATGTTATTTCTTATGGTGTTTGGCCAAAATAATTTTTCTAGTTCTTCGTAAACATTTAGAAAAATATGTACGAGTTGTCCATTTAAAAATGACATAGTGACCCTGTACAAATATTTGTTTTTCTAAAATTTTCCTGAGGTAAGTTATTTCTCCTACCACAAACGCGCGGTTTACTAATCCTAAGTAGTACCAGGTTCAAGTCCCTCCAGTTGGGGTTTTTTTCCCTGGTACACACCAAAAAGGCCCCGGGGTTGACCCAGCCTCTAAAAACGGGTACCAGAGAAATCTGGGAAGGTAAAGCGGCCAGGCGTGATATTATATCACACTTTCATGTGCCGAAGGTCAAGGAAAATACGGACCTAACACCGTATTCCCCAATATTCCCTAATGGCGTGGACACGGGAATTTTACCTTTTACCTTAACCACAACCACCACTGTCAAGGTCATATTCATACGACCTTGAGGAGCGTGGTTTCTGTCAAATTACCAGCATCACTTCCGTCAAACGTCAGGCTATATCAGAACATCACGTCCATCAAACTCAGACTAGATCAGAACACCACTTCCATCAAAACTCAGACAATATCAAAATATCAACTCCATCAAACCTCAGACTATATCATAACATTACTTCCAGCAAAACTAGGACTGTATCAGAACATCAGCTCTGTCAAAGCTCAGACTATATCAGAACATTACCTCCGTCAAACCTCAGACTATATCAGAACATTACCTCCGTCAAACCTCAGACTATATCAGAACATTACCTCCGCCAAACCTCAGACTATATCAAAACATTACCTCTGCCAAACCTCAGACTATATCAGAACATTACCTCCGCCAAACCTCAGACTATATCAAAACATTACCTCCGTAAAACCTCATACAATATCAGAATATCACTTCCTTCAAACCTCAGACTATATCATAATATCACTTCGGTCAAACCTCAGAAATATCTGAACATCACTTCCGCCAAACATCAGACTATATCAGAGCATCACTTCCATCAAACCTCAAACTATATCAAAACATCACTTCCGTCAAACCTCAAAATATGTCAGAACATTAACTTTGTCAAACCTCAGACTACATAAGATCATAATTTCCATTAAACATCAAACAATATCAGAACATTAATAACGTCAAACCTTTGATTATACCAGAACATTATTAGCGTTAACCTCTGACTATATCCGAACATTACCATCGTGAAACCTCAAAGTATATCACAACACCACGATCGTCTAACCTCACACTATATCAGTCCACCACGATCGTCTAACCTCTAACCTCACACTATATCAGTCCACCACGATCGTCTAACCTCACACTATATCAGTCCACCACGATCGTCTAACCTCTAACCTCACACTATATCAGTCCACCACGATCGTCTAACCTCACACTATATCAGTCCACCACGATCATATAACCTCACACTATATCAGTCCACCACGATCGTCTAACCTCACACTATATCAGTCCACCACGATCGTCTAACCTCTAACCTCACACTATATCAGTCCACCACGATCGTCTAACCTCACACTATATCAGTCCACCACGATCGTCTAACCTCTAACCTCACACTATATCAGTCCACCACGATCGTCTAACCTCACACTATATCA
Source organism: Achatina immaculata (assembly GCA_009760885.1). Taxonomy (NCBI): domain Eukaryota; kingdom Metazoa; phylum Mollusca; class Gastropoda; order Stylommatophora; family Achatinidae; genus Lissachatina; species Lissachatina immaculata. Next base: position 36,186,642 of record CM019700.1, on the reverse strand, counting down.
GTCCACCACGATCATATAACCTCACACTATATCAGTCCACCACGATCGTCTAACCTCACACTATATCAGTCCACCACGATCGTCTAACCTCTAACCTCACACTATATCAGTCCACCACGATCGTCTAACCTCACACTATATCAGTCCACCACGATCATATAACCTCACACTATATCAGTCCACCACGATCGTCTAACCTCACACTATATCAGTCCACCACGATCGTCTAACCTCTAACCTCACACTATATCAGTCCACCACGATCCTCTAACCTCACACTATATCAGTCCACCACGATCGTCTAACCTCTAACCTCACACTATATCAGCCCACCACGATCGTCTAACCTCACACTATATCAGTCCACCACGATCGTCTAACCTCACACTATATCAGTCCACCACGATCGACTAACCTCTAACCTCACACTATATCAGTCCACCACGATCGTCTAACCTCACACTATATCAGTCCACCACGATCGACTAACCTCTAACCTCACACTATATCAGTCCACCACGATCGTCTAACCTCACACTATATCAGTCCACCACGATCGACTAACCTCTAACCTCACACTATATCAGTCCACCACGATCGACTAACCTCTAACCTCACACTATATCAGTCCACCACGATCGTCTAACCTCTAACCTCACACTATATCAGTCCACCACGATCGACTAACCTCTAACCTCACACTATATCAGTCCACCACGATCGTCTAACCTCTAACCTCACACTATATCAGTCCACCACGATCGTCTAACCTCTAACCTCACACTATATCAGTCCACCACGATCGTCTAACCTCTAACCTCACACTATATCAGTCCACCACGATCGTCTAACCTCTAACCTCACACTATATCAAAACACCCCCACCGTCAAACTTGACACTGTAAAGTCACAAAACTTGTTAGTCATTGGAAAACTCATGGGAAAAAAAAGAAGTCGGAAAAAATCTGAAGGAATTGATCCTGGCCATAGTAGGTAACAGATTTGATAGAAATACAAAAGACAGCACAACATGAAGAAGCACGATCGTCAACGACTGCCTGCAGCACAATATTATTATCATCATTGTCGTTCTTATCTTTGAAGAGAAAAGAAAGCGCAACTCTTAAATATCACCACAGTCTCCTAACAACACCGATAACAAGAATGGCAGCTTGTGATATATCATATACATTGTACAACAGATAAATGTATCACCTTGTATAAATGTGATGCATATATTGTGACTGTTAAGGGTGAATGTTACAGGTGAATGATATTATGATACTACATGCAGAGTGATTTGGGTGGTGGGGGGGGGGGGGCGGGCGAAGACGCTTGTCCGACGAGGCAACCAGCGAACCATAACTGATATGCCAGCGTTAGGGTTAGAGAACCATAACTGATATGCTAGCGTCAGGGTTAGCGAACCATAACTGATATGTTAACATCATGGTTAGCGAACCATAGCTGATGTGCCAGCGTCAAGGTCAGCGAACCATAGCTGACCAAGACCCTGTCCCGCCTTCCCGTGGTACCCATAGTAACAGGACTAGCCTGGCTAACGGGGCAGGGATTGGATTACCATAGTCCCCATGGTGGTGGAGTCTGGTAAAGAAGCATTGCACACACCCCCTGCTTTTTAGCTGTACTCCAGGACTGAAAAAGTAGCCGCCATAACCCGCTCCCATGCAGATACGATGCTGTGCCTCAACATCTCCACAGCATCGGCTGCAAAGAACACCAGTTCGCATTTACAAGGAGTTCGTACAAATACAAGTACAGACAGAGTGAATGTTAAGAATTCTATGGGCAGGAAAGATGACGTACAGGGAATGTAAAACAAAAAGGTCAAGTCGCGGGTCTCGTGTGAGAATACAGTCTACTATCCGCTGTGCTGCTCTCTCCCGCCTGCAATAATGTGTTCTGCTGCTCTTAAGGTGTAACAGAAACATATTCGGAAAAAGCTCCTCGCTGTCACAGATGTTGTAAACTGAAACTGTCATTTTATGATCATTATTGTAAAAGCTGAAGTGAACGACCTATATCTGGTTCTCACGAGCTGGCCTGTGTAACCTGACAGGCAACATGATGCAGGTCAGCGCAGTGTACCTCCACAACATCCTGCCCAGAACAGAGGAGTATGTCACTTACGAGGGCTCGCTCACACGACCTGGTTGCCAGGAGACGGTCACGTGGCTGTTGTTAAACAAACCGTTGACAATTTCCAGATCGCAGGTTTGAAAGTTTCAGACATTTTGTTTGAAATATTTATACCGGAAGAATGGACGGACAGAAAGATCTGAGAACAAGAAGTGTTCCCAATGATGGATAAATGGATAAATAAGTGGATTCTTTTATGGATGAATGGATCAATGAGTTAGTGGATGAATAGAACTAATCTAGGACAAAAAGATGGATGGATGGATGGATGGACGGAAAGGATGGCTAGAATTATTGCAGGTAAGAAAGGTGTTTGAGTGGATGGGTGGATGGATGGATGGATGTTTGGATGGTTTGATGGATGGATGGATGGTTGGATGGATGGATGGATGTTTGGATGGTTTGATGGATGGATGGATGGTTGGATGGATTGATGGATGGATGGATGGAACTATTCTAGGAGAGGAGGATGGATGGATGGATGGACTATTCTAGGATGGATGGATGGATGGATGAATGGAACTATTCTAGGAGAGAATGATGGTTGAGTGGATGGATAGAAGTATGGGTAAAGGAACAGATGAATGGATGGAGAGAATCGATTGGCAGATATTTTGATGGATGAGATAGAGTGACCAACAAACGGATGTTTTGATGGACAGACAGACAGATAGATAGACAGATAGATAGATAGATAGATAGATAGATAGATAGATGGACAGACAGACAGATAGACAGACAGACAGATAGACAGACAGACAGACAGACAGACAGACAGATAGATAGATAGATAGATAGATAGATAGATAGATAGATAGATAGATAGATAGACAGACAGACAGACACATAGATAGATAGATAGATAGATAGATAGATAGATAGATAGATAGATAGATAGATAGATAGATAGATAGATTCACGTACTCTTATCTCCTCAGCTGTCAGATCTTCGCGTCCTCTTCAATGAACGTCAGAGCAGCCACAATCAGGTCCTGGAGACCAACTCTCGCCCAGTGATGCCCCTGAACCAGCGAGCAATCAGAACAAACATCGGCTCACACAAAACGGTAAAACAACCACTTGATCATTTCCGCCTAATGGATCTCTCCTGCAACAATGATCTAACCAGCTTACGGCCGCCCGAGCTACGGCCGTTAGTACCTACGGCCCACTTACCGTAGGCCTGTTTAATATATTGTGATTGATTTTATGATTAATTTACAAACATTTGCTGTTCTATATACACTATAAATTCCCAACAAGACAAGAGAAGATAAACTAGCACCCTGTACCATGATTACTATGTGTAATCACTGAAATAAATGATAAAACTGTTTCACAATTTCTGCAGTATAAAGTTTATCTTTCCATAAAATGTCATGATATAAATTATTGACACAGATGTACACGCTGCCTTCCATGTTTTGTGTGTATTTGACTGGATTCAGGAAGTTCTGACACTATGATCTCAGCTTTTTGTGTCTGACTCTCTGTTCACAGTCCAAGCTATGCAGCATGGAGATAGAGAAGAACTATCAAGGTACATCATTGTCTTCACCTCCATCACGCATTTACGTTAGTTATCATCGTCATCGCGTTATTATCATCAAACTTTAAACATTCATCGACCATCGCTCCCAATAGGTTATAACGTAACCATGGCAACTAGAGGAGCGCAATGATACAGTAGGGGAAATTTAACGACGTTAAAGAGCATAAAAGGTTATTGATCAGGTGGAGCCTGCTGATGAGTTTGGAACTGGCAGCAAAGTCGAGCTGTAGCAAATCAGATAGTTTCAAAAGAGACTTGGAAACAACTGCGAAGGAAGAGTCTGATGTTTGTTATTAAGTATCAGACTCAATAGTCCTGGACATGTAGACGCCGAGTATCAAGGCTGGACATAAAATGTTAATGGACCATACTGTACCATGCCATACCATACTATACCATACATTACCATACCATGCCATACCATACCATACCATACCATACCATACCATACTATATCATGCCACAGCATACCGTACCATACTATATCATGCCACACCATTCCATATCAAATCATCATATCATACCATACTTTACATACCATACAACATCAAACTATACCACATCATATCACACCATACAATACAATAACATACCACATCATAACACACCATACTATACGATTCCATATGACACCACACCACACCACATCACATCATACCATACCATATCACACCATACCACACCATACCATACAATAAAACACCATATCATACCATACCACACAATATCATACCACACCACATCACAATATAAAATACCATGCCATGGTACATCATACCATACATTACCATACTGCACCACACCATACCATAACACACTATACCATAACACACCATGCCATACCAACTCATATCATATCACACCATACCATACCACATCATACTATACCATACCATACCACACCACAGAACACCACACCACACCATAACATACTACACCATCTAATATATACCACAACATACCATACCATACCACACCACACGAGAAACACCATACACACCCACTCCCACCATACCTCATCATACACACCATACTAAGCCACACCACACCACAACATGCCAGACCATACAACACTATACCACATCATACCATGTCACACAACACCACATCATACAAAACCATAATACACTATACCATAACATACTACACAACACTACACAATAAAATTCCACACCATACCATACTGTACCATGCTATACCATACCTTCACTATACCATTCCATACCATACTACTTCACACTTTATCATATAACATCATATTTTATCATATCACACCACTCCAAACTATACTATAACGTACCATACCACACCACAAAATACCATAGAATACCATACTATACCATATGATGCCACAGCATACCATACCACATCACACTATACCATACCATACCACAGCATACCATAGTGTACCAGACTATACCAAACCTACATCATACCATTCTATACCATACCACACTATACAATACCAAACCATAACATATTATGCTATATCACACCACACGACACAACAACATACCATACCATATCACACCATACCATACCACACAATAATATAAAATACACACCATACCATGATATAATACACTATATCATATAACACCACACTGTACCAAACATCATATCATGTCACACAATACCATAGGACACCACACCACACCATACCATACCACAGAACACTACACCACATCATACCATACCATGTCACACCATACCACACCACACCAAACTATACACTACCACACCATACCATACCACATTATACCATACCATACTCATCCATGTTACACCATACCATACCATATCATAACACACCATACCATACCATACAATATAAAACATACCATGCCATACCATATAATCCCGTACCACAACATAGCATACTATACCGAACCATACCAAACCACACCACACAGTACCATACTATAAATTACCACACCATATCATACCACAGTAAAAAATGCCATACCAGACCATAGCATACAACACAATACCATAACATACCATGCTAAACCATACCATACCACAATATAGCACACCACACCATGCCACACTGCACCATATCACATTACACCACACCACCTCACACCATTCCTCAATACACCATACCACACCATACCATACCATACTTCACCACACCATAACGTACCACACTATACCATAGCACACCCTACCCTACCACACTATACATTACCACACTACACCACACCATACATTACCACAACACAACACACCACACAACACCATACCTTATCACACCACCACATCATTCCTTTCCACATTACACCACACCACACTATGCCTTACCACACTACAACACACCACACCACATCATACCTTACCACAACACAACACACCACACTATACTTTACCACACTACACAACACTATACCATACCTTGCCACACCACACTACAACATACCTTACCACACTACATCACACCACACTATACCTTACCACATTACATGACATCACAACATATTGTATCACACTACACTGCACCACACCATACCATACATTACAACATTACACCACACCATGGCATACTTTACTGCACTATACCACACCACACAATACTTTACCACAACACACCACATCTTACATTACCACACTACAACACACAACTCCATATCTTATCATACTAAACCACATGACAACATAACTTACCCCACCACAAAACAGCACACCTTACCACACTATGCCACACCACACAATATGTTACCTCACTAAACCACATCACACTATACCTTACCACACTACACAACACCACACCATACCTTACCACAACACACCATCAAAAATACCAAAGATATTGATGAAAAAAGGGACAACTGAAAACAGCTGCTCCCCATCCCCACCCCCTTCATGATTTGTACTGTAGAACTCTCTGTTGGATTGTTCTGATTCTCTGATGATATTATGACTATCTTTTGATTCTCTGATGATATTATGAATATCTTTTTATTCTCTGATGATATTATGACTATCTTTTGATTCTCTGGTGATATTATGAATATCTTTTTATTCTCTGATGATATTATGACTATCTTTTGATTCTCTGATGATATTATGAATATCTTTTTATTCTCTGATGATATTATGACTATCTTTTGATTCTCTGATGATATTATGACTATCTTTTGATTCTCTGATGATATTATGAATATCTTTTGATTCTCTGATGATATTATGAATATCTTTTGATTCTCTGATGATATTATGAATATCTTTTGATTCTCTGATGATATTATGAATATCTTTTGATTCTCTGATGATATTATGAATATCTTTTGATTCTCTGATGATATTATGAATATCTTTTGATTCTCTGATGATATTATGGCTATTTTCTCAACTTTTTTATTGCAGTGAACACTCGCTACACCTACAAATGAGCAAATGATTTCTGGAAGAATGAGATTTACATGGGATATTTTGGCGAGATGATATTTACATGCTGCAAATAGTGACCTAATGACATCTGCCGGCTGACTGTGTTGACATGATATTCCCAAGCTACGTTTTGTGACAATGATATTTATAAGCAACATGTAATGACATATGCTAATGGTAATATTTACAACTTAAAATTGTGACTTTATGATATTTACGAGCTAAGAATGGTGAAATAATGATGTTTACAAGGTAACAATGGTGACCTGGTGATATTTACCTGCTACAAAGACCAGGCCAAGAATAAAGGTTGTCCTGGATACCTCAATTATTTAACTGCTTTAGTTCTTACCAACATCTTATCGTCTATCCTTAACTTCTTACCATCGTCTTCTAGTCTATCCTTGATTTCGTACCAACATCTTCTAATTTATCCTTGATTTCTTACCAATATCTTATAATTTATCCTTAACTTCTTACTATCATCTTCTAGTCTATCCTTGACTTCTTATCAACATTGTCTAATTTATCCTTGACTTCTTACCAACATCTTATAATTTATCCTCTGGTTCTAACCATCATCTTCTAGATTATCCTTGTCTTCTTACCAACATTTTCTAGCTTATCCTTGACTTCTTATCATCATCATCATCTAGTTTATCCTTGACGTCTTACCCACATCTTCTAGTTTATCCTTGACTTCTTACCAGCGTCTTCTAGTTTATCTTTGATGTCACACCAATATCTTCTAGTTTATCCTTGACTTCTTACCAACATTTTCTAGTTTATCCTTGACTTCTTACTATCATCTTCTAGTTTATCCTTGTCTTCTTACTGTCATCTTTTAGCTTCTCTTTGACTTCTTACTGTCATCTTCTAGCTTCTCTTTGACTTCTTACTATCATCTTCTAATGTATCCTTGATTTCTTACTATGATTTTCTAGTTTATCTTTGTCTTCTTACTCTCATCTTCTAGTTTGTCCTTGACTTGTTACTACCATCGTCTAGTTTATCTACTGCTTCTTACCATCATCGCCTAGTTTATCTTCTGTTTCTTATCATCATCGTCTAGTTTATCTTCTGTTTCTTATCATCATCGTCTAGTTTATCTTCTGCTTCTTATCATCATCGTCTAGTTTATCTACTGCTTCTTACCATCATCGCCTAGTTTATCTTCTGTTTCTTACGACCAGCGTCTTGTTTATCATCTGTTTCTTATCATCATCATCTAGTTTATCTTCTGCTTATTACCACCATCGTCTAGTTTATCCTCGCTTTTTTATATATGGCTCGGAACTTCGTACATGAAGTATATTATATACATATTTACTGTTCTGTGTGTGTCTCGCTGTGAGTAGAGTATTTCACGGGAGATAAGAAAGAGATAAGAATATTGCTGCAGGCGATAAAGATAAAAAGTGAACGTCTTTTTCATTATGCAATTAACCATTATTTTTTGTTTTATTTATAAAACTATTAATGTTACTTTTAAGAAAAACACAAAAATGCATGGTGATAGCAACATATTCACAGACTGTCTGGGAAAAAAAAAGTTTGAATCTCATCTTTTGATTTCATTTTTTTGTCACACTGGAGATGCAAGTTATTCATTTTTATATGCCTTTGTTTAAATCTCTGTCTTGGGGCTGTAAATACACTTGAGTTTAATTGTTCTGACCATTTCGTGATACCGTACACTTGTAAGTGTGTGTGTGTGTATGTGACTGAGCGAATGAGTGAGTTTTGGTTTTTCTAATGTAAGATAGAAGAAGAATGCCAAAAATACTATGGACAGCAAAGACGACGTACAACACTACATGGTATGGGAAAGTCTGGATAGATAAGACACCCAATAAGAAAAGTCAGAAGATTCTTAGGACAAGTTCTACGGCGAGGAAAGCTAGAATACACTGTGATAGCAGGAAAGATAGAAGTCAAAAGAGTCCGAGGTAGACAGACGGATTAACTAGATGACGCGGGCGAAGAATCTTGATGAGGATTTAAAATATTAAATAGCAGGGCAAGATCAGGAACGAGGAGGTATGGGAAAGGGCAGGACAAGAACCCATGAACCTACAAATCATGTCTAGGAAGTGGAGGTGGATTGGCCACACTCTGAGGAAACCCGACACCAGCATAGCAAGACAGGCACTGACATGGAATCCTCAAGGACATAGAAAACGAGGAAGGCCTAGACTTACTTGGAGAAGAGAAACTATGGCAGTGCTCAGAGACAAGGGACACACATAGAAGGAAGCAGAGAATAATTCCAAGAACAGGGATGACTGGAGAGCCTTTATCCGTGGCCTGTCTCAAGGGAGTGAAAGGCGTGGATGATGATGATGATGATGATGATGATGATAACAGGAGAAGAACACCACCACAACGTATAATCAGCACTCGGAACAGGGAGTTGTAGACAAGCATGATCGACAAGCCCAGTCGGCAGGGCAACAGATAAATAATGTAAGATAAGAAATTAATCAGAGCCAGACTTCTATCAATAAACTCCAGATCTCAGACGGGATATCGAAGAAATACGGTTAACCGGAACATCACGTATAAAAGGATTCATGAACTGGCAAGTTTTATACGTGCACATGTTTAGAACATCAACTTTATCTTTGAGCACGTCGGCAAGTATGGAAAACCAAGGCTTATCACTTTATGGAAGTTAAAAATCTTGTTGGAGTGGACCTGAATGAGCAGAAAGCTACGACAACAATCGTTCGGGCTGGAAGTAACACTCCAGAGCATCAGGTGTGGTATATTTTTAAAAAAAATGTCTATATATTCTTCAAATATCATGGACACAAAAAAAGAACAAATATATCCATACTACAATAACTTAATATTGAAGAAGGCTGGCTAGTAAAGAAGATTAAAGATAGAATACTTTGGACATATTAAACGTCATGATAATCTAGAGAAGACTGTCTTGGAAGAATACATAATGGGGGAAAAGAAAGAGAGGAAGACCAAGGCGAAGATGGCTGCAAGACATCGTTGATAATCTGCAAATGGACGGGCATCTTGCTTACAACAGAGAGGCCTACTGGAGAGCTGTTATGGAGGCAAAGTTCCGCAAGGGGCATGCAAATGACTGACTAACTGATCTCCATCATCAATTAAGCAATTGTCGCCTTAATAGTTCATTGTTATTCCCCCAGTCACACTGTTGGCTCATTTATCTCCAAGCCATGTCGCTGGCCCATTTATTTCCAAGCCATGTTGCTGGCCCATTTATCTCCAAGCCATGTTGCTGGCCCATTTATGTCCCAGCCACACAGGAGACTCATATATGTCTCCAGCTATCATCTTCTGTCCTCTAAATCGTAAGGATCGAACACTGATACGCAAACTTTGTAATGGCAAGTCCTCCCGTGATATTGCTAGATCCTACACCGCGTCAGTTTGTTCACGTTCGTCCCTTATATACGTGTGCTATATTTTGTCAAAGTTAAAAAAAAATAAACACAAAATTCTGACCTTAATGTGTTCTCGTAGATGACATTCTGGCTGACAACACGCGTACAAGCTCTTAAATTATTTGTACCCTAGTTTTGTAGTTTGTGAGAAAGTTTTGCTTTTTGTTTTAATGTCAGCGGACCTGGCGGGTGTTGCTGTGTACATCGTGCCGCTGGTGATGCTCAACAAGCAGGTATCCTTGGGGCTCTGTGGCAGGGATTATGTCAGGCTTCTAAAACCCAGACTGCACCCTGCTTCTCACATTGACTCCACCACCATAAAGGTCCTCGGTGAGAGCTGTCCTGTTAGCTAGGTTCCGAGTGGCACAGCAGCCTATTTCTCGAAAGCATTTGTGGGTGACGCTGGAGCCCGTAGAAGTGTACCAACTCCGTGTCCGACTCGTAACTTCAAATTTATTTATTTATTTATTCTTTGATTTTTGGCAACTGTTTATGTAGAGCCAGAGGCCTGGATTCTGTTTATGTAGAGCCAGAGGCCTGGATTCTGTTTATGTAGAGCCAGTGGCCTGGATTCTGTTTATGTAGAGCCAGTGGCCTGGATTCTGTTTATGTAGAGCCAGTTCGAGGTAGCAGTTTATGTAGACCCAGTGACCTAGATTCTGTTTATGTAGATCCAATGACCTAGATTCTGTTTATGTAGAGTCCGTGACCTGGATTCTGTTTATGTAGAGTCAGTGACCTGGATTCTGTTTATGTAGAGCCAATGACCTACATTCTGTTTATGTAGAGCCAGTGACCTGAATTATGTTTATGTAGAGCCAGTGATTTAGATTCTGTTTATGTAGAGCCAGTGGCTTAGGTTCTGTTTATGTAGAGCCAGTGGCTTAGGTTCTGTTTATGTAAAGCCATTTTAAGGAAGCAGTTTATGAAGAGCCAGTGACCTAGATTCTATTTTCTGTGACAGCAGTTCGTGTGTTAAATTTTTGCAAAGATAGACAGACTTTTATCATGTTTTAGTCCTGGTTTTGTAGCCATGTTAACAGAAATATCATCCATTTCTCTAACTGATCAACTCTATCCTAGATTTGCACACGCTGTAGAGAACTATTTATAGAACAGCCTTCGGTAAATTAAATATGAAAGATTGGCACATAGAGGACGGATTATGTTCATGTTGTACTTGTCTTTGGTTTGAAAGTTTTCTAACGTTTTGATATAACTTTTTAGATTAAAAAAAGTATGAAATGCTTCGTTTTTTTTGTGTATATTTGTTTTATGGGAATTTATGAAAAGTTATTTTTTGTTTTTTAATTCTGAAATTAAAAAACATAAAAATATTTATGTTTTATCCGTGTTTATAATCCGATGATTTAGTAGTATGTAGTAGTGATGTAATGTAGTAGATTTTGCAGTATGTAGTAGTGATGTAATGTAGTAGATTTTGTAGTATGTAGTAGTGATGTAATGTAGTAGATTTTGTAGTATGTAGTAGTGATGTAATGTAGTAGATTTTGTAGTATGTAGTAGTGATGTAATGTAGTAGATTTTGTAGTATGTAGTAGTGATGTAATGTAGTAGATTTTGTAGTACGTAGTAGTGATGTAATGTAGTAGATTTTGTAGTATGTAGTAATGATGTAATGTAGTAGATTTTGTAGTATGCAGTAGTGATGTAATGTAGTAGATTTTGTAGTATGTAGTAGTGATGTAATGTAGTAGATTTTGTAGTATGTAGTAGTGATTTAATGTATTATGTTTCATATTTACTACAGTAAATTTGTTATTACTAAGTATGGCGAAGTTGTTAGTGCACTGGTCTCTCATGGCGAAGATTGGGGGTTCGAATCCGGCCGGAGGCACCCCAGTCACCCAGCTGTAGAAATAAGTACCTGACTTCTTCTGGAGTTGGGGAAGGAAAGGCAGCCAGGCGTGATACTGACCATATCACCCTCTAGTGTGCCGACAGGTCAAGGAAAATATGGGCACTAACACCATACCCCTATGTGCTTCTAAGGAAAATATGGGCACTAACACCATACCCCTATGTACTTCTAAGGAAAATATGGGCACTAACACCATACCCCTATGTGCTTCTAAGGAAAATATGGGCACTAACACCATACCCCTATGTGCCTTTAAGGAAAATATTAGCACTAACACCATATCCCTATGAGCCTCTAAGGAAAATATTAGCACTAACACCATATCCCTATGAGCCTCTAAGGAAAATATTAGCACTAACACCATATCCCTATGAGCCTCTAAGGAAAATATTAGCACTAACACCATATCCCTATGAGCCTCTAAGGAAAATATTAGCACTAACACCATATCCCTATGTACCTCTAAGGAAAATATTAGCACTAACACTATATCCCTATGAGCCTCTAAGGAAAATATTAGCACTAACACTATATCCCTATGTACCTCTAAGGAAAATATTAGCACTAACACCATATCCCTATGAGCCTCTAAGGAAAATATTAGCACTAACACCATATCCCTATGAGCCTCTAAGGAAAATATTAGCACTAACACTATATCCCTATGTACCTCTAAGGAAAATATTAGCACTAACATCATATCCCTATGAGCCTCTAAGGAAAATATTAGCACTAACACCATATCCCTATGAGCCTCTAAGGAAAATATTAGCACTAACACTATATCCCTATGTACCTCTAAGGAAAATATGGGTACTAACACCATATCCTTATGTGCCTCTAAGGAAATATGGCACTAACACCATATCCTTATGTGCCTCTAAGGAAATATGGCACTAACACCATATCTCTATGTGCCTGTAAGGAAAATATGGGCACTTACACCATATCCCTATGTGCCTCTAAAGCATGACAGAGTTATCTTTACCTTTAAGTATTAAAGAGTTGCCGTTCTTGAAGTTGGCAGGGGAGGGAAAAAAGAAAAATAGAAGAATTGGATTTGAAAGGTTGGGCAGACAGACCTCGTGTAGTAGGTTATTGTGAGGATCTTTGGAGAAATTTCTCTGTGGATGCTAGTGGATATTGGTGGATGTTCGTAATTTTTGGTGGATACTGGGGGATATTGGTTAGAGGTGACAGATATTGGTTGGTGTTACTGGATATTGATGGACTCCTGTAGGTCTCTCGGTTGTGAGCAAGATGCCCTGCTGCTGATGCATCCATCTGCAGATTATCAACGATGTCTTGCAGCCATCTTCGTGTTGGTCTTCCTCCCTTTCTTTTTCCCATTATGTACCCTTCCAAGACGGTTTTCTCTAGATTATCGTGATGTTTAATGTCCAAAATATTTAAATTTCCCCTGTTTAATCCTCTTTACTAGCCAGCCTTCTTCAATATTAAGATATATTTGTTCTTTTTTTTTAAATTCCTTGATCTTTGAAGAACTCTTCAAATATTAGTCGATACTGGTAAAAGTTGATAGATATTGGTGGATATTGGTTAGTGGATATTGATGGATACTGGTGAAATTTGATGGATAATGGTAAATGTGGTGAACACTGGGTAAAGCTGGGGCGACCATCCCCAACCCAGCGCGTCCCAGGTGGCGGATGGTGAAAGTCCTCCAGATATGGAGGATCCCTGTGAGTAAGGAATTATCCAAATAAGCAGGCGCGGACCAACTGGCGGTAGACTCAGAGAGCGAGGTGGGGTAGTAGGTGGCTCTACTACTCCTATAAAGTGCCTCAGGTGCTCAGTGAAGGGAATACCAGGCGGGTTAGAGGCGCCTTAAAACCTCTCGCTCCCGCTGCCTTGCGGGTAGGACAGGGAGTCCAAAGGCTAGCGGAGAGTCCGTACACAAACCGACAGAAGGCAACGGGAAACCACTGTTGTAGTTCCCAAGAACAATCATGCTTATTCAGAGTAATAGATTTGTCATGAACGACGTTAATGGATGATCCTCTGGAATAGCCTCGTCCGGTAGGGCAGCTCACGAGCCACAGGTGAGGCCAGATCGTCATCAAGCTACTGATGGCAAAACTAACAAGTTCAAAATAGAAACATGGAATGTTAGAACTTTATTCCAGGCTGGAAAATTAGAAAATGTAAGGAGGGAAATGGAAAGGATGAAGATCAACATATTAGGAATGAGTGAACTTAGATGGACAGGTGCAGGGAAGATAAACTCAGATAAATATACAATAATATATTCAAGAAGTGAGAAACATGAACGAGGAGTAGGAATTATATTTGACGAACAAACAGCAAGGACAATTGTAGGATATTTGATCATCTCGGACCGAGTCCTGCTAGCCTAACTGAAAGGACAACCAATAAACATAAATATTATACAAGTGTACGCTCCAACATCTGAAAGTTCTGAAGAAGATGTACAGCTATATTATAATGACATAGAGACAGTCCTAAAACACACAAGTCACATGAAGTCATGGGAGATTTTAATGCTAAAGTTGGTAAAGGAAGAACTTCAGACATAGTTGGTGACTATGGACTGAGGGAGAGAAATGACAGAGGTAGTAAATTAATTGAATGGGCAAGAATACATAGCATGGTTGTAGGAAAAACCCTGGTTTAAACAACATCCCCAAAGACTGGCAACGTGAAGCAGCCCAGACAAAAGACTTTTAACCAGATAGACTACGTATTAATCAACAAACGATTCCGCAATGCATTACTGACAACAAAAACCATGCCAGGAGCCGACTGCAATAGTGACCATGATCCACTCTGTGGAAAAATTAGAAAAAAGCTAAAGAAAGCAGGCAGACAAGTGAGAAACATCAAACTGAATACAGAACTCCTTAAAAATGACCAAGAACTGCAAGAACAATATAAAGTTATTATAAAAATAGATACAATGCAATAGCTCAGCTAAATAGTATAGATGAACAATGGGCAATGTTAAGAGATTCTATCCACCAAACTGTTAAGGAGATAATACCACCAAAAAAAAAAAAAGAAGCTCCTAAAAATAAATGGTTGACAGACGACATCTTAGGACTGATGGACAAGATGAGGAGGAGTAAAAATAACCAAGAAAAATATAGAAATAAGACGCAAATGCAGAGAAGCAAAGAAAGTGTGGTTAAATGAACAGTGCAGACAGATAGAGGACTCCCATAATAAAGACAGCAAAAACATGAACAAACTTAATTAGTGAACTCACAGGCAGGAAAATAAAATATACCACAGGTTGCCTGAAATCGAAAGAAGGTAAAATGTTAATGGGAAAAGAAGACATTGTGGACAGGTGGACAGAGTACATCGGTGAGCTATATGGAGGAGAAAGATCAGAATTAACACCAGATATTTAAAACTGTGATGGACCACCAATACTTGAAGATGAAATCATAGATGCTATCAAACAAATGAAGAAAGGAAAAGCGACTGGGCCTGATAATATAACAATAGAAGAAATAGAGGCACTAGAGGAGACAGGAATAAAAATAATAACCAAGTTACTGAATGACATTTACAACAGTGGTTATATGCCCAGTGACTTGCTTAAATCCACGTTTAAAGCACTACCAAAGAAACCAGGTACAAAGCAATGTGATGACCACCGGACTATCAGCCTCTCATGTCACATAACGAAGCTACTTCTGAGAATCATTATGAGAAGAACAAGGAAAAAGATAAAAATGGAAATAGCAGATGAACAATTTGGATTTGTTGAAGGAAAGGGGACACACAATGCCATTTATGCTTTACGAACACTAACAGAAAGAGCTTTAGAAGTACAGAAAGATATCTACTTATGCTTCATTGATTTCACCAAGGCATTCGACAAGGTGAAACATAATGAAATTATTAAAATGCTTGAAGACATCAATATAGACGGCAAATACCAGAGGATTGTAAAACATCTATACTGGCAGCAAAAAGCAGCAATTCGAGTTGAAAATAGAACTGGAAAATACCAACCTATAAAACAAGGGGTGTGACAAGGATGTGCACTATCTCCAGACCTTTTTTATCTGTACAGAGAGAATATTCTAAGAATGATCATCACAAAACCAGGCATAAAAATTGGAGGATACAATATTAACAGCCTTCTATATGCTAACGATCTGAGAACCAACAAGACCTGCAAAATCTCTTGGATAAAGTCGCCAAAGAAAGTGAACAGAAAGGCCTTACTTTGAACATCAAAAAGACAGAGACTATGGTTATATCTAAGAAACACAATCCACCAACATGCAGTATTAAATTAAACGGAGCTATTCTAAAGCAGGTGCAGAAATTCAAATATCTTGAAGCAGTAATAACTTCAGATGGGAAATGCAGAACAGAAATTAGTAACAGAATAGGCCAAGCAAAGACTGCATTTCAGAGAATGAGAAACATATTAGCTAACACATCTTTATCAATGAATGTTAGAAAACGAGTCCTAAAATGCTATATTGAACCTATCTTGTTATATGGAAGTGAATCATGGACAATAGGCAAGTCTGCAGAAAAATCATTGGAAGCAGCAGAAATGTGGTTTATTAGAAGAATGTTGCGAATCCCCTGGACAGCAAAAATAACTAATGAAGAATGTATGAGAAGAGCTGGAGAGACAAAAATTCTTGTAAAAAAGATAAGAGAGAGACAATGTACTGTCATAGAACATGCAGTGAGAAGAGGGGGCAGTGAAAATATTATAACAACAGGAAAAATAGAAGGAAGAAGAGCAAGAGGAAGACCAAGAGAAATGATACTGGACAGTCTGACGGGATGGTGTGAGAGGAGATCACCAACTGAGCTTATGGCCTGCATGAAGGATCGTGTACTCTGGAGAAGCATAATAGCCAACGCCAGTCAGCACGGCACCTGATGATGATGATGATGGTGAACACAGGTGGACTTTGGCTGATATTAGTGAATGTTAATGGATATTGGCGGATATACCGGGTGTTATTGGAAATATAATGATAATAAGTAAAGTTGGCAGCCGGTGATATCGTAACTTTTCTCTTTCTTCTGAGTAGATAAAGTTCGTAAACATTTTGATGAACTTTACTTGTGTCCTGGTTACTTGTGTCGTGGCTACTTGTGTCCTGGCTTGTTGCAGTCAGAATTATCAGCTCCAGTGAGTTATGATGGTTCTGGGTTCTGCCACCCGAAACCCTGTTATAAGTCTTCTCCGTCTTTCTTTCTCTTTAGCGTGAGTTTTAATTTTGTCCTTGGAAAGACCTCCCCCCACTCCACACCCTTTCACTTCCTTCCACACTTTAGCAAGATTTGAACCAATGTTTATGTTCACAAAATGTCGCGCTCTATTCAATAACCACTTTCCAAGAACTTTAACTCTGTGCGTATATTATGGTAGTTATATATTTTTCTATTATCTCTCTTTGACCGCTATTTCAATCTCTCTCTGTCTCCCTGCAATTTGTCCCCATCACAATCTAGGAACTTTAACTCTTTGTTTATATAACAACCTTCGGTATGCTGACGACACAGTACTGATAGCTGAGAACCAACAAGACCTGCAAAATCTCTTGGATAAAGTCGCCAAAGAAAATGAACAGAAAGGCCTTACTTTGAACATCAAAAAGACAGAGACTATGGTTATATCTAAGAAACACAATCCACCAGCATGCAGTATTAAATTAAACGGAACTATTCTAAAGCAGGTGCAGAAATTCAAATACCTTGGAGCAGTAATAACTTCAGATGGGAAATGCAGAACAGAAATTAGGAACAGAATAGGCCAAGCAAAGACTGCATTTCAGAGAATGAGAAACATATTAGCCAACACATCCTTATCAATGAATGTTAGAAAACGAGTCCTAAAATGCTATATTGAACCTATCTTGTTATATGGAAGTGAATCATGGACAATATGCAGGTCTGCACAAAAATCAATGGAAGCAGCAGAAATGTGGTTTATTAGAAGAATGTTGCGAATCCCCTGGACAGCAAAAATAACTAATGAAGAATGTATGAGAAGAGCTGGAGACACAAAAAAACCTTGTCAAAAAGATAAAGAGAGAGAGACAATGTACTTTCATAGGACGTGCAATGAGAAGAGGGGGCATTGAAAATATTATAACAACAGGAAAAATAGAAGGAAGAAGAGCAAGAGGAAGACCAAGAGAAATGATACTGGACAGTCTGACGGGATGGTGTGAGAGGAGATCACCAACTGAACTGATGGCCTGCATGAAGGATCGTGTACTCTGGAGAAGCATAATAGCCAACGCCAGTCAGCACGGCACCTGATGATGATGATTATTATATAATTTGTTTTTGTTATCTCTCTTTGACCGCCAATTCAATCCTTTGGAAGTTTTCTTACTTTGTGCAAGTGAGAAGTTTTAGAGATATCAGTCAGCGAAATAAATAATTTGACGTTCCTTGTTTGGTCCGAAAAAAAACTACAAAAGACGACCCTCAGATAAAGACTTGACAGATATTTAAAAGCATCTTTACTCAAATTAAAACAAAGAATACGTGAAAACAAAGAACAAAACGAAGCTAATAAAATGTGATAAAAGTAAACATAGGAAGCGAAGCAAAAGGGTTAACATTGTTTGGATCTTAAATAGAAGGAATAAATAAATAAAATGTAAAAATCAGCCACAAAAATTATCACAGAGGAACCAAAACTGGACCATGAGAGTGGCAGAAAGTAGGGCGTGTTTGAAAAGTAAACAGAAATAATGGGACAAAGGTAATTGTAAAGCGTGGATACATTTTTGTAATAGAACTAATAATATTAATAATAATTTTGTTTTGTGAACAAGCGTTCATTTCTGTGTGACCTGTTCACACTATCAGCGCATAAATACAGCTCTATTATTTTGAGACTAAAATAGTTCCTTCGACCTGGCCACATCCTGTTTGTGTTTCAGGTTTGCACTTAAAGAGAAGCTGTTATAAATAGCTGCGTGTTATCAGGGTTTTATCACGTGATTTGTTTGTTTAATTTAGAGCACGGTTTTAAGCATCATCTTGTGGCGTGTCGGGGGGAAGACAGTTGGGCTGGACGGGCTCATTACTTCAGTTACAAGTGACAGTGTGAGGTGGAATTACCGATTCTGGATTCTACATGGTGCTCATCGATCTCGACTGTAGCAGGATGTGCATTCATCAACATCTTCGTCATAGTCATCATCGTACTCATCATCATCGTTATCATCATGTGCTGTACTAGGTTACATTGAAGGCACACTATCTTGCAGATCTCCCAGCTTTATCATTTACGTCTGTCTCGGCGGCTCTCCCAAACTTCACATTTACACTTATCTCGGCGATTCTCCCAGCCTTCACATTTACACCTATCTCGGCGATTCCCCCAGCCTTCACATTTACATCTATCTCAGTCGGCGGCTCTCCCAGCCTTCACATTTACATCTATCTCGGCGATTCTCCCAGTCTTCAAATTTACATTTATCTCGGTGATTCTCCCAGTCTTCAAATTTACATCTATCTCGGCGATTCTCCCAGCCTTCAAATTTACATTTATCTCGGCGATTCTCCCAGCTCTCAAATTTACATTTATCTCGACGATTCTCCCAGCCTTCAAATTTACATTTATCTCGGCGATTCTCCCAGCCTTCAAATTTACATCTATCTCGGCGATTCTCCCAGCCTTCACATTTACATCTGTCTCAGTCGGCGGCTCTCCCAGCCTTCACATTTACATCTATCTCGGCGATTCTCCCAGCCTTCAAATTTACATCTATCTCGGCGATTCTCACAGCCTTCACATTTACATCTATCTCAGTCGGCGGCTCTCCCAGCCTTCACATTTTCATCTATCTCAGCGGCTCTCCCAACCTTCACATTTACATCTATCTCAGTCGGCGGCTCTCCCAGCCTTCACATTTACATCTATCTCGGCGGCTCTCCCAACCTTCACATTTACATCTATCTCGGCGGCTCTCCCAACCTTCACATTTACATCTGTCTCGGCGGCTCTCCCAACCTTCACATTTACATCTATGGCGATTCTCCCATCTTCTCATCACCCATTACTTTCTCACCCAGTCTTCCTTCATCTCCCACCTAATTAACATCTCGTATTCTTTTCGAAGTTCACAAGTCCCCCCCCCCCCCCCCCCCGCCTGCAACCTCTGAAAGAACTTTATATGCCCCTGTTTAGCTGAGTTTTATCCGAAACATTTCAGGACTAGTTTTCCCGTCCCAGGTACTCTTATCATTTGTCCATGAAACGACATTTTCCTTTCCTTCTATGACCTTCTATAGGTCTATTTATGGTCCATAACTCATTCCGCCACGAAAAATAGTTCCACTACATCATTTCTGCATTCGAGTAGTGATATTGTATGGTAAAGATGATTTGTACGGAATCTTTCTGTCTCATTTCTCTGATAGGCGGCTTTATTTTAGATTATTCTATTTTTAATTTGATCCATGTGTTTCTCACCTGTTGTTGTTTATGTTGTGAAGTGTTTGAATCTTGGTAGTGAACTACTGCAGAGTGCGAAACAACAAATAGAACTCCTCAGATCCCCAGAGGAAGCTCCGCTCTCAGGCAAGTTTATCAAGGACTGTCTTAGTTTTGTTTTGTCTTTTTAAATCATACTTTTCCCATTCTTTTTTTCTGACTTCAGATACGACAGAATGAGCAGCGACGCGGCTTCTTAGACTGAGAGCAGAGAGTTTATTATCTCCACCCCCAAAACCATCACCACCTATTCCTGCAGTTCACCTGTCCACATGGATTCCCCTTAGATACAAGAGAGTACCACCACCTGAGCTAAAATCCAAGACTGGCAACAGAGCACCTGTGTTTTAGGTCCTATTTATACTCGTAATATCAAAGCAAATGTGTTTAGGTCCCCCTTCTGTGACTGAGATCAGAGCACCTGTGTTTAGGTGCACCTTCTATGACTGACATCAGAGCAATTGTTTTAGGTCCTCCTTCTATGATTAACATCAGAGCACTTGTTTTAGGTCCTCCTTCTATGACTGACATCAGAGCACTTGTGTTTAAGTCCTCCTTCTATGACTGACATCAGAGCACTTGTTTTAGGTCCTCCTTCTATGACTGACATCAGAGCACTTGTTTTAGGTCCTCCTTCTATGACTGACATCAGAGCACTTGTTTTAGGTCCTCCTTCTATGACTGACATCAGAGCACTTGTGTTTAAGTCCTCCTTCTATGACTGACATCAGAGCACTTGTTTTAGGTCCTCCTTCTATGACTGACATCAGAGCACTTGTGTTTAAGTCCTCCTTCTATGACTGACATCAGAGCACTTGTGTTTAAGTCCTCCTTCTATGACTGACATCAGAGCACCCGTGGATTTGTCTGGCGTACAACGAACCTGAAGCTCAGAGATCCTAATTTTTCCGTCTTAAAATACATGTTCTGTTGTTGTTTGTGCACGCATTTCGGTCTTTCTTTTCTTTTTGTTGCATATTAAAGAGGGAAGGTTATTTATAGCCATTTTGTTGACTAGAAAAGACCTTGAAAATTTTGCAAAGACAAAAAACATGGGACAAAGAGACACAGACACACATCGACACACACAGACATACATAGAGACACACAGGCACACACAGACACACACAGACACACATAGAGACACACAGACACACACAGACACACACAGACACACATAGAGACACACACAGACACACACAGGTAAACAACAATTCATTTTGTGATACAGATTGTGAGTTTGCTGACATGACGTGACTGGAGATAACTTGGATGTTCAGATCATGACACTAACTTGGATGTTCAGATCATGACACTAACTTGGATGTTCAGATCATGACACTAACTTGGATGTTCACATCATGACATTAACTTGGGATGTTCACATCGTGGCATTAACTTAGGATATTCACATCGTGACATTAACTTGGAATGTTAATATCATAACATTAACTTGGATGTTCACATCATGACACTAACTTGGATGTTCAGATCATGACACTAACTTGGATGTTCAGATCATGACACTAACTTGGATGTTCAGATCATGACACTAACTTGGATGTTCACATCATGACATTAACTTGGGATGTTCACATCGTGGCATTAACTTAGGATATTCACATCGTGACATTAACTTGAAATGTTAATATCATAACATTAACTTGGATGTTCACATCATGACACTAACTTGGATGTTCAGATCATGACACTAACTTGGATGTTCAGATCATGACACTAACTTGGATGTTCACATCATGACATTAACTTAGGATATTCACATCGTGACATTAACTTGGAATGTTAATATCATAACATTAACTTGGATGTTCACATCATGACATTAACTAGTGGCGTTATCATAATGATATTAACTTGGGATGTTCACATGACATTTGCTTGGACGTTCACATCATGAAATTAATTTGGATGTCCACATCTTAACATTAACTTGGAAGTTCACATAATCACACTAACTTGGATGTTCACATCATGACATTAACTTCAATGTCCACATTTTTACACTAATGTGGATGCTGATATCTTTATACTAACGCGGATGCTGACATCATGACACGAACTTGGATCCTGACATCATGACACAATCCTGAATGTTCACATAATGACACTAAATTGAATGCTGACATCATGACACTGGCTTGGATGCTGACATCATGACATTAACTTGTATGCTGACATCATGGCACAAACTTTAGTGTTCACATAATGACACTAACTTGGATTCTGACATCATTACACTAACTTGAATGTTCACATTACTAACTTGGATGCTGACATCATGACATTAACGTGGATGCTGACATCATGACATAAACTTCAATGTTCACATAAAGACACCAGCTTGAATGTTCACATCAAACACTAAATTGGATGTTTGCATAATGACACTAACGTGGATGTTCATACCATTACACTAACTTGGATTTTCATATCATGACACTAACTTGGATGTTCATATCATGACACTAACTTGGATTTTCATATCATGACATTAACTTGGGATGTTCACATCATGACACGGATGTTAAGACTGGTCGTCTTTTACTGCTAGAAGGTCAGCCGATGGATGTGAAGCTTAATTTTGTTTCTGGACATTTTTAGGCACCTTGTCCATCATGTCAGCCTTGACCGCCAATCAAGCCGTTATTTGTCCTCTGGTGGTTTGTGGATCGTGGCGAAATCAATCTTTTCAAGGACAGGAAGTTTTCGATGATCAAGAGTTCATCTGAGACAGTGGGAAATTCCAGAATTAGTTATATTCTTATTCTCTCTCTTTCTTACCCTTGGTCCCTCAGTCGTGATATTCTCTCTCTCTATCTCTCTCTCTTCTTCTTCTTCTTTTTTCCTTCTTTCTTTCTCTCTTACTCTTTCCTTATATCTTCCTCTTTCTTCCTTACTTTTTCTTTCTCTTGTCCTCTCTTTTGTTCTCCCTTTTAATTTATTTCTTTCTGTCGTCCTCTTTAGTTCTTGCCTTTTCTCTATTTTCTGCTTTCTTTCTCTCTTCCTCTTTCTCCTTTTCTCTTCCTTTACCTCTTGCTTTCTCTCTCATTTTCTTTCTTTCTTCTTTTTCTTCTCTTTTCTTCCTTCTTCGTAGTTTTCCCATTCCTCTGTCTCATATTTTTTCCTATTTATTTCTTCCTGATCTTCGTATTTTGTATTCTTTCTCTTTCTTTCCTTTTCTCTCTCTTTGTCTTCTTCTCTCTCTTTCTCTGTTTCTCTCTCTCTCTCTGTCTGTCTCAGTTTCTCATTATTTCTCTCTGTCTCTTTCTCTTTTTCTCTCCAAGTTAATGTTCTAATTTAATATTCAGTCATAAAACTTTTTTTTCATTGTGATCTCCCTTCGTTGGAAATGTTAACATCTGGAAATCCCTTCAGTTTTCTTATTGTTATCTTTGTGTGTGTTGTGGTTATGTTTTGAGGGCCTACGTGTTGTGAGTGTGTGTGTTGTGTGTTGCATGTTGTGTGTGAGTTCTGTGTGTTGGGTGTTGGGTGTCGTGTGCGTTCTGTGTGTTCTGTGTGTATTGTGTTTGTTGTGTGCTGTGTGTTGTATGTGGTGTGTGTTGTGTGCTATGTGTTGTGTGTTATTTTTCTGTTGTGTGTGGTGTGTGTTGTATATGTTGTGCGTTTGTGTTGTGTGTTGTCTGTTGGGTGTGTGTTGAATGCTATATTTTGTGTTTGCTGTGTGTATTGTGTGTGTTGTGTATGAGAGTTGTGTGTTGTGTATGAGAGTTGTGTGTTGTGTGTTGTGATTGTGTTGTCTGTGTGTTCTGTCTGTTGTGTGTTGTGATTGTGTTGTCTGTGTGTTCTGTCTGTTGTGTGTGTTGTGTGTGTTTGTTTTATCTGTGTGTGTGGTATGTAATGTTGTGTGTTGTATCTGTGTTGTCTGTTGTGTGTGTTGTGCACTGTGTGTTGTGGGTTGTGTTTTGTGTGAGTGTATTGCGTGTGTTGTGTCTGTGTTGTGTTTGTTGTGTGTGTATTGAGTGTTTTGTGTATTTGTTGTGTATCTGTTGTGTGTTGCATGTGTTGTGTGTTGTGTGTATTGCGTGTTGTGAGTTGTGTGTTATGCATTATGTGCTTGTATTGTGTGTGTTGTTTTGTGTGTTGTGTGCGTTGTGTGTGTTTGTGTGTGTGTTGTGTGGTGTGTGTTGTGTGGTAAATACGGTCTGTGTATTGTGTGTTGTGTTTTTTGTTGTGTTTGTGTTTTGTGTGCGTGTGTTGCATTTGTGTGTTGTGGGTTGCGTTTTATGTGTGTATTATGTGTGTGTTGTGTGTTTTATGTCTGGTGTTTTTGTATCTGTGTTGTGTGTTATGTGTATGTGGTGTTTTGTGTGTGCTGTGTGTGTTTGTTGTGTTTTCTGTGTTTTCTTTTTCTGTTGAGTGTTGTGTACTGTATGTGATTTGTGTTATGTGTGTTATCTGTCTTGTGTGTGTTGAATGTTGTGTGTGTTTGTTGCGTGTTTGTTGTGTGTTGAGTGCGATGTGTGTATTGTGTGTTTGTGTGTTGTATGTGTTTGTGTGTGTTGTGGTGTGTGTGTTGTGTGGTAAATACGGTCTGTGTATTGTGTGTTGTGTTTTTTGTTGTGTTTGTGTTTTGTGTGCGTGTGTTGCATTTGTGTGTTGTGGGTTGCGTTTTATGTGTGTATTATGTGTGTGTTGTGTGTTTTATGTCTGGTGTTTTTTGTATCTGTGTTGTGTGTTATGTGTATGTGGTGTTTTGTGTGTGCTGTGTGTGTTTGTTGTGTTTTCTTTTTCTGTTGAGTGTTGTGTACTGTATGTGATTTGTGTTATGTGTGTTATCTGTCTTGTGTGTGTTGAATGTTGTGTGTGTTTGTTGCGTGTTTGTTGTGTGTTGAGTGCGATGTGTGTATTGTGTGTGTTGTGTGGTGTATGCGTTTTGTGTGTTGTGTGTGTGTTATATTTTGTGTATGTATTTTGTGTGTATTTTGTGTTTGTTGTGTGTGACTTTTGTTGTTTGTGGTGTGTGTTGTGTGTGTCTTATTGTGTTGTTTTTATGTGGTGTGTGCTGTGTTATGTGCGTGTTGTGTGTGTTGTGTGCGTGTCTGTTGTGTGTGTGTGCTGTGCGTGTGTGTTGTGTGTTATGTGTTGTGCGTGTTGTTTGTGTTGTGTGTGTTGAATTTTACAGCTGTGTTGTAAATGTGTTGTGCGTTATGTGTGTTGTGTATGTGTTATGTGTGTTGTATGTATATTTTGTGTTGTGTGCATTGTGTGTGCTGTATTTTGCAGCTGTATTGTGAATGTTCTGTGTGTATGTTTTGTGTTTTGTGTTGATTGTGTTGTGTGTATTGTGTGTTTTGTGTGTTGTATGTGTTTGTGTGTGCGATGTGTGTGTTATGTGTTGAGTGTTGTGCGTGTTGTGATGTATGTATGTGTTGTGTGTTTTATGTATGTGCTTTGTATGTGTTGTGTGTTGTATGTGTTTGTGTGTGTTATGTGCTGTATGCATTTGTGTGTGTTATGTGTTGAGTGTTGTGTGTGTTGTAATGTATGTATGTGTTGTTCGTTTCATGTATGTTTTATGTGTGACTTTGCGTTGTGTATTGTATGTGTTTATGCGTCTGATGTTTGTGTGTTTTGTGGTGACAGTTGTGTGTTGTGATGTATGTATCGGTGTGTGTTCTGTGTGTGTATTTTGTATGTACTGAGTGTGTGATTTGTATGTGTTATGGGTGTCTGTATTGTTTGTTTTGTGTGCTCTGTGTGTTTTGAGTGTCTGTGTTGTGTGTTGTGTCTATGTGTGTTGTGAGTGTTATATTTATCGTGTGTGGCAGGTATGTATTTTATGTGTTGTGTGCGTTGTAAGTATGTGTTGTGTGTATTGTGTTTTTGTGTGTGGCGGTTGTCTGTTGTTATTATATGTGTTGTGGGTATGTTTATGTGTTTTGTGTGGTGGGTTTGTTTTGTGGATGTATGTGTTGTGAGTGTGTGTTGTGAGTGTGTGTGTTGTGAGTGTGTGTGTGTTGTGAGTGTGTGTGTTGTGAGTGTGTGTGTTGTGAGTTGTGGGTGTGTGTGTTGTGAGTGTGTGTGTTGTGAGTGTGTGTGTTGTGAGTGTGTGTGTTGTGAGTTGTAAGTCTGTTTTGTATGTGTTGTGAGTGTGTGTGTTGTGTGTGTTGTGTATGTTGTAAGTATGTGTGTTGTGTGTGTTGTGGGCATGTGTTGTGAGTGTATGTTTTGTGAGTGAGTGTGTTCTGTGGGTGTGTGTATGTACATATGAGTTTTTAGACTTCTTGCGTAGTTTTTCATGAAGTGATGTACATAAACTGACGAACATTATAACGTGTACACTGTACACTTGCTGTGTGGGAGGAGCGTTTCTGAAACATGCATGTGCGTGTGAGCGCTTTCTGTTCGGGTATGTCTCTGTGTGAGACGTGCATGTAAATATTGTGTGAGACGTGCATGTAAATATTGTGTGAGACGACGTGCATGTAAATATTGTGTGAGCCGTGCATGTAAATATTGTGTGAGACGTGCATGTAAATATTGTGTGAGACGTACATGTAAATATTGTGTGAGACGACGTGCATGTAAATATTGTGTGAGACGACGTGCATGTAAATATTGTGTGAGACGTGCATGTAAATATTGTGTGAGACGACGTGCATGTAAATATTGTGTGAGACGACGTGCATGTAAATATTGTGTGAGACGTGCATGTAAATATTGTGTGAGACGACGTGCATGTAAATATTGTGTGAGACGTGCATGTAAATATTGTGTGAGACGATGTGCATGTAAATATTGCGTGAGACGACGTGCATGTAAATATTGCGTGAGACGACGTGCATGTAAATATTGTGTGAGACGACGTGCATGTAAATATTGTGTGAGATGACGTACATGTAAATATTGTGTGAGATGACGTACATGTAAATACTGTGTGAGACGACGTGCATGTAAATATTGTGTGAGACGACGTGCATGTAAATATTGTGTGAGACGATGTGCATGTAAATACTGTGTGAGACGTGCATGCAAATATTGTGTGAGATATGTGAGACGTGCATGTAAATATTGTGTGAGATGTGTGAGACGTGCATGTAAATACTGTGTATGTGTTTTCTTTTACTGTGATGTTTGTACATTAACATTGCCCCCTTAACATTTATGCACAGGTATCGTTTCATATATCCATTTTGTCATCATCCATCCATCCATCCATCCATCCATCCATCCTAAGATATTCACCAACGTTATCAGAACATCACCTATCGACTTGCAGGGCAGAAACAAATTCTCTCCACTTCTCGCGGTCTACAGCCAGCTCTTACAGCACGCTGTATGATGTCTGTTTAAGCTTGTATTGTCCCTGGCCAGTTTCTCTTTAATCTGCCTCTCTTCTTGTTTTATGTTATTTCTCTTCGCCTGCACAAAGTGACTAATCAAGCAACATTATGATTATGTATATGAGGCACTTATTGATGAAATGTATGTGATTATGTTTTATATGTTTTATGTACATACATCTCGGCATGACCGCTACATACAAATGCGCAAAAAGAAGGAATGTTGGAGGAATGTAAAATAAATACAAAAACTTGAAAGTTCTAACAGACAAAAGAGAGCTTTCACGACTTCATCCACTCACCCACGTGACGACCAATCCTTTCCTCCTGTTAAGTTTAGACCTTCAAACCCGTGACCCGGATGTGTTCCTGGCCGTGATTCAGCCGACCAGATGTAAGGAAAATATCACGTGGGACGAGGCCGGGTCTTAGTTCGGACAGCAAAGTTCTTAAGAGTGCACGAAGAAAGTTTCTCAGACCCTCCCTCACACAGTACCAGGTGAGCTGGTGAGCTTGATAGCGCCCTTAACGGAGTGGTTGTGTGGAGAAAATGAGTGGAATTTATGGTAGAATGTACTTCAGAAAGTGGATTTCAGTTTCTGTGTCACCAGGCCTGTATTTCTAGGCTCAGTGATGGGCGGTGACATGTCAAAGTAAAGTGACAGATGTAGCTGACATCCGCTTCATAGTCAGAGTCGTATCATAAAAACACATACTTAGATGAGGTGCAAAAGGGGGGGGGGTGGAGGGGGGAACCAGGATTTCAAATGCAGAGTTATGAATCTTCTTACAAAAGTATTCTTTGTTATTTTTAATTTAATACTTAACACATTCTCACAAACTTAATCCTCTTTTTTTTTATTTTCGACCTCTCTGTCTAAAGAGCTCTAGTACAGGATTAGGGTCTTTGCCGTATTTTGCTATTGAGAAAATCTTTTACTTTTATCCGCCCCAGAATATGGCACTGCTCATCTGGATCTACACACACACACACATACAAAAAAAAGAATATTTCTCGTCTAAGTGCCGTCGCCCTCCAGTAGATGAAGCTGTGATGATAACGGGTGCCCGACACAAAGTGTGGAGGAAAACTGCTTCGGTGAGAATTCTCTCCCCCACGACTGAGTACACGCGGCTGTGCTTAGTCCTTCGTTCATGGGTCATTTAGTTATATGTGTGCTTGTATCAGTGATTCTAAAACTTTACTGACCTGTGACACTAGATCAGCAATGGTACGTAACTGCGACACTAAAAATAAAAGATGATACTACGTTGGCCAAGACCCATGAAAAGGATATTTTAAATACCGAGATCCAACAATAATAAACTAACACTATTTCAGTGGCTTTAAGTGGACATATATTTTCTAATAGCTAAAAAAAAGTATATAAATACCACTTCATAAAAAGCTAATGTTTATCATAATATCTACTCACGACCTTACCTGAGACCTTCCCACAACACTAACTTGATTCGTGACCTTACCTGAGACCTTCCCACAACCATAACTTGATTCGTAACCTTACCTGAGACCTACCCCCGAGACCCAAACTTGGTTCCTGGCCCGAGGTTATGGACCACTTGTCTACATATAAAAGGTGTCACCAACTGCTGTACATTAATGGTTGAATAAAGGAAACAGTAGGACGGCAATACATTTGTCCAGGTCCTGAAAAGCTAACGCAGTGATGGCGGTGGTGGTAGATTACTGTGATAGCTGTCTGCCATGGCTTTTATCAAGCCCAGAGGTGGACTCCAGAAGACTGGCCATTGCCCTCAGTGCAAAGGCCGGTCTTATCAGTAACTTGCCACTGCTGATTAAAGATAGGGATCAAATCGATCCTTATCTCGTACGTGAGGGCTGTTGTGACAGCCTGTTTCAGGATAGCTTTTCCACACAATGGGTTTGGATCGTAATCGATTAAAGTTCTCTAGCCCTGCCACCATGGCGAACATCTCTGCTTCCCAGCAATCGATAAGAAACATAAAAAACATAAAAATCAGTTGATTTTTGTCTTCAGAATTCAAAGAAAAAAAAAACCCACGCCCGTAAATTACGAGACCTTGCGGGATTTCAGTTGCCATGGTAACATGTATTTGTTTACATTGCTATATATGGGTCACTGCTGTACGGATCTGGATATTTCCCAAAGATCAGCATTAAAACAGTTATCACGTGGCTGCCAGATCCAGCCTGTAGCCTGCAAGTGTGACCGAACTTGACAGCTCTTACCTCTCCCGGTTTCTGTTTCCGTATACCAGCAGCGTTCATACGGGACAGAATTTTTCTGTGAATTTGTTAAAACCAATAGGCTACAGATACTTAGGACAGATAATTAGGACAGATACCTAAGACAGATAATTAGGACAGATACTTAGGACAGATAATTAGGACAGATACTTAGGACAGATACCTAGGACAGATATTTAGGACAGATATCTAGGACAGATATTTAGGACAAATACCTAGGACAAATACTTAGGACAGATACCTAGGACAGATACCTAGGACAGATATTTAGGACAGATATCTAGGACAGATATTTAGGACAGATACCTAGGACAGATTTTTAGGACAAATACCTAGGACAAATACTTAGGACAGATACTTAGGACAGATACCTAGGACAGATACCTAGGACAGATACTTAGGACAGATACCTAGGACAGATACCTAGGACAGATACTTAGGACAGATACCTAGGACAGATACTTAGGACAGATACTTAGGACAGATACCTAGGACAGATACTTAGGACAGATACCAGGACAGATACCTAGGACAGATACTAAATGAGGATGGGAAATGAGAGACGGGGATAAAGAGAAGAATAGGAATGGCAAAAAATAAATTCAACACCACGAAGCCAGCGCTGTCATCTAGGAATCGTGACAACACCATGAAGACAGCGCTGTTGTCTAGGAATCGTAACAACACCACGAAGACAACGCTGTCATCTAGGAATCATGACAACACCATGAAGACAGCGCTGTCATCTGGTAATAATGACAACACCTTGAAGACAGTGCTGTCATCTAGGAATCATAACAACACCATGAAGACAGCGCTGTCATCTGGGAATCAGGACAACACCATGACGACAGCGCTGTCATTTAGGAATCAGGACAACACCATAAAGAGAGTGCTGTCATCTTGGAATCATGACAACACCATGAAGACATCCATGAATCTGCCCATAAAACATGGAAATAACTTTTATAAAATGTTATACCTGCTCTGTTTCACTGTATGGAGCAGAAATCCGGGCTCCAAGCACAAAGTCGGAGAGAAAGATAAATGCAGCAGAAGAATGAATCTACAGAAAAATATCTCATACGTCATGGGAGTGACAAGGACAAATGTACAAAAATGGGAACAGCTCCAGGTACAACGTGAACTTCTCAAAGAAATAAGGATCGATAAAACAAAATACTTTGGCCATATCAAAACATATCATAATATATTGAAGACCGTACTAGAAGGAAAGGTGGAAGGAAAAAGAGCAAGAGGAAGATAGAGATGTAGATGGGAAGATAACGTTAGAGAATGGACAGGACACAGCCTAGCTGAGTGCATCATCAAGGCAAGGGAGCGAGGGAACTGGAGATTCATTACATCCAACCTTCGTTCTGAAGAAGGCACATGATGATGATGATGATGATGATGATGATGATGATAAGCATTGCAAAATAAATGTAACTTTTTTCACTTAAAAAATCAATTTAATATGAGAATATCGTGTACTTGTACAGAATACTGTGTACTTGTACAGAATACCGCGTGCTTGTACAGAATACCGCGTGCTTGTACAGAATACAGTGTACTTGTACAGAATACCGTGTGCTTGTACAGATTACCGTGTGCTTGTACAGAATACCGTGTACTTGTACAGAATACCGCGTACTTGTACAGAATACTGTTTACTTGTACAGAATACAGTGTGCTTGTACAGAATACCGCGTACTTGTACAGAATACTGTGTGCTTGTGTAGAATACCGCGTACTTGTACAGAATACCGCGTACTTGTACAGAATACAGTGTGCTTGTACAGAATACCGCGTACTTGTACAGAATACTGTTTACTTGTACAGAATACAGTGTGCTTGTACAGAATACCGCGTACTTGTACAGAATACTGTGTGCTTGTGTAGAATACCGCGTACTTGTACAGAATACCGTGTACTTGTACAGAATACCGTGTATTTGTACAGAATACCGCGTATTTGTACAGAATACCGTGTACTTGTACCAGCGCGATGGTACTCCCTGACCATCCCAAACTCCTGGGACTTGCAAGTAGGTAGGTTCGACGGTTTCAGATCGAATCAAACCGACTTTCGAATCCCAAATCAACAATTTTCCTTTTAGGACATAAGTACCACATGGTAATCTTTATCTGTGGTATGAAAGTATATTTGTGTGTTAGATTCATGAACTACCAGCTTCAGTCTGTGTGAACCAAATTCTCTAGTTTATGTTTGAGCAAAACTTAGTAGCAAACAAGAAAGAAAGAAAGAAGTAATAAAAAAACAAATAAAGAAAGAAAGAAAGAATTCAGAAAGATAGAATAAAAAAGACAAAGAAAGAAAGAAAGAAAGAAAGAAAGAAGATAGAGGACCTGAAAATGACTGGACATGTCATGAGAAGATAGATAACTTGATAATGTCAGGAAGTGTCATGAAATGTAAAGAACTTGACAATGACTGGATATATCACGAGAAGATATAAGTTAGAGAACTTGACAATGACTGGATATATCACGAGAAGATATGAGTTAGAGAACTTGACAATGACTGGATATATCACTAGAAGATAAGAGTTAGAGAACTTGACAATGACTGGACATATCATTAGAAGATATAAGTTACAGGACTTGACAATAATTGGACATATCAAGAGAAGATATAAGTTAGAGAACTTGACAATGACTGGACATATCATTAGAAGATATAAGTTGGAGAACTTGACAATGACTAAAGATGTCAAGAGAAGACGAGAAACTGACAGTCAAGTAAAGGCAGAGAACTTAACAATCACTGGAAAACTCAGAGGAAAAAGAGACAGAGATGACACAAAGAGAGAGAGGTGGAAAGAGAGCGAGAGAGGCAAACATAGAGAGAGTGAGAGAGACAGAGAGAAAGGGAGAGAGAGACACAGAGAGAAGGAGAGAGGGAGGGAGAGAGAGACAGAGAGAAAGGGAGAGAGAGAAGGAGAGAGGGAGGGAGAGAGAGACACAGAGAGAAGGAGAGAGGGAGGGAGAGAGAGACAGAGAGAAAGGGAGAGAGTGACAGAGAGAGGGAGAGACAGAGAGAGACAGAGAGAGAGAGAGAGAAGGAGAAGTAATATCTGAAATAACTGGCAATTATGATACAGGAAAAAAATAACAACAGTTCTGATTATAGATACAAAGGATCGTACAAAATGGAGAAATTGGATCACCAGCGCATAGCGTGCGAATCTCTAAAATCTCATTTTTGTTCACTTTGTTTATTCCTCCAAACTCTAATAAAATGTTTTTGATTTTTCGTACCATTTCTTTCTGTGGTTTCTGACAGCCATAAAAAGATCGGTCAAATCATATGCAGGCATCGATCCTGTCCATACGATTTTCCAGTTACAGCCAATCTGTTCTCCGATTCTGTTGTTTATTATTGTTATCGTCGTCCACTAGCAACGATATCAGCCCTTTATTACAAGATTTGTTCTCGACAAACTGACGCATGCAAGAAATGGATAATTTGGGATTAAATAAAGTTCCGTTAAACTTATAGTTCTGTTAAATTACAGGATATAAACAGCCAAACACTTACGGGTAAACAGGAAATGTTTTGTTGTCGCTGTAGCACATACAAAAGATGTTTAAAGTATATTTTTTAAAAAATGTACTGAAATAGTAGGTTTGCGCAGTAGGAGATTAGATATGCTGATGACACAGTATTACTGTCCACAACACAAAAAGGAATGGAAAAACTAATTATGTCAGTCCGTAAGAACAGCGAAGAGCAGAACCTCTATCTTAATGCAAAGAATACTAAATTTATGACAACTGACAAAACAAACAAGGCAGCGAAATATGTATCAATGAGGAAAAACTGGAAGAAGTGGAGAGTTTTGAATATCTTGGATCACTACTAATTAACAATGGAGATACAATGAGGGAAAATGGAGATACAATGAGGGAAATTGAAAGGAGGACATCTATCGCTCTGCGGAAAGTAAAACAAATAAAGAATCTGTGGAGGGGAACAGACAGAACCACAAAAATAAGATTTTTAAGGGCATGCATCTTTCCCATAGCAACATATGCCTGTGAGACCTGAACACTTAACAAAACAGCAGAGAAACACATAAATGCCTTTGAATGTAAATGCTACAGAAGAGTTCTTCAAATACTATGGATACAAAAAAGGAAAAAAAAACTATATCCATACTACAACAACGTAATATTGAAGAAGGCTGGATAGTAAAGAGGATTAAAGAGAGAAAACTTAAATATTTTGGAAACATTAAACGTCATGATAATCTAGAGAAGACCATATTGGAAGGATGCATAATGGGAAAAAGAAAGAGAAGAAGACTAAAACGAAGATGGCTGCAAGACATCGTTGATGATCTGCAAATGGACGCATCAGCAGCAGGCCATCTTGCTTACAACCGAGAGGCCTACAGAAGTGCTGTTAGGGAGGCAAAGTTCCGCTAGGAACATGCAAATGAATGAATGAATGAATGTGCAGCAGGAAAGCAGATTTACACAGGATGGAAACATAGAGAAATGGAATGTAGAATTCATAAAGCAAACAATGCAGCCTATCAACTTCCACCAATTCTTAAAACATCCAAATATCTCAATGGACATCAAAGAAGAAAAAATGAACCCTTTCAAATAATATTCACCTCAAGTATGTGCTATCAATGCCAAACATGGACACTCATCAAATACCAGGACAGAAAGATAACAACATGTGAGATGAAATGTTTAAGAAAACTGGTAAACAAGACAAGAAGGGATCAAGTGAGGAATGAAATAATCTGGCACATGCTGGTAACAACACATGTCAAGATACGCAAGAATCCAGAACAATCAGCGACACGCACATTGTTGTCGAAAACAACTGGAGCTAGGGCGCCAGGACGACCAAGGAAAAGGTGGATAGATGAGGTGAAGGACACACTGAAGAAACATAACATGACAGCTAGCCAGGCCTCTCACTTTGCTCTGGAACCATGTCTGAGACTCCCTACGACGCTAACGGCACAAGCAGACAGATATGAGCTACAGAAGTGAGAAATAAAGATGATATATCTTCTTATCTTATATCTTATATGCTTCCCCTAC
This sequence comes from Achatina immaculata, assembly GCA_009760885.1. Taxonomy (NCBI): domain Eukaryota; kingdom Metazoa; phylum Mollusca; class Gastropoda; order Stylommatophora; family Achatinidae; genus Lissachatina; species Lissachatina immaculata. The sequence continues at coordinate 36,151,085 of CM019700.1, read as the reverse complement.
CGTTAAACGTCACATAGGGCTCGCAAAGTAGTTCGCCAATTTTTCATGTCTTCGGCGAGTCTTTCAACCTGATCAAAGGATTTTATGCCTGTTAATTTGGCCTCTTTTAACAATGTCCTCTTCAGAGTTTCACGCGATCTGCCTCTTTTTATACATATTTAGAAAAAAAGCTCTTTTATAGTTTAAAAAAAAAAAAACTTCTGTTTTACGGAAAAGTAGATGCTGCTCGACTTAAATGGTTCTACTTAGGATTTTTCCAAGTTACGACGATGGTATAATGATGTACATTCAAAACTGTCATCTGGGAATAAAGCGCGAGTTTCTGAGAGAAGACATCCCAGTTTCAGAACCGCCATGTTTATAACATTTCTTTTCTAGGTACTATACTGCGAGGGAAGTACCAACTTTCCTTTCAGATAATAAAGCCAAGGATCGGTCATATCGGTGGTAGTCAGATATTTGTGCTCCACGATCTCGACAGGCCCGAGATAAGGGCTGATAAAATCCCGTATTTACATCCGGGACCTGACAAGCAAGAACGCACTGCAGATAAACAGCCATTATAAACAGCGTTTTGTTCTGTGCTGCGACGGTTCCCAAAGTTCTTACATCCTGGAGCAGTTTAGTTTCATCATCGTCTTCATCTCCTCCTCTTCCTCCTCTTTCTTTTCTTCTTCTCTTCTTCTTCTTCTTGGAATACCCTCCCAGCATGTATAAAAGAATATAAACTATACTTATTTCTACAACTACAAACGTTTCCAATATCTGTGTGATGTCGACTACATGCCTTCATGATTCATAAACCGCCTGGCATTTGGGGAAGGAAAGAAGAGAGAGAGAGAGAGAGAGGGAGAGAGTGTGTGTGAGAGAAGAAGAGACAGGGAGAGAGAAAGGGAGAAATAAAGAGTGTGAGAGAGAGGGTGAGAGAGGGAGAGAGAGGGTGAGGGTGAGAGAGATGGAGGGAGAGGGTGAGAGTGAGAGAGGGAGAAAGGGTGAGGGTGAGAGAGAGGGTGAGAGAGGGAGAGAGGGTGAGGGTGAGAGAGAGGGTGAGAGAAGATGTGAGAGAGGAAGTGAGGGTGGGAAAAAGAGTGATAGAGGGAGTAAGATAGAGGGTGAGGGTGAGAGAGAGGGTGAGAGAGGGAGAGAGGGTGAGGGTGAGAGAGAGGGAGAGAGGGTGAGGGTGAGAGAGAGGGTGAGAGAGGGTGTGAGAGAGAGGGCAAGAGAGGGAGAGAGGGGTGAAAGAGGGAGAGAGGGTAAGATAGGGAGAGAGGTGGAGAGAGAGGGAGAAAGAAAGAGAGAGAGAGGAGGGAGAGAGAAGGGAGTAGGAAGGAGAGAGAGAGATGGTGAGAGAGAGAGGGAGGGAGAGAAAGATAACTGTAGAACTTTGTAAACTATAATCCCTCATAAGTTTTCTATTCCTGGACTGTACTTGACAGAATGTCACCCCGAGACCGCTTTCTCTTGTTACTGGACGTGCAGAAAGCCAGTAGCTCCACTCCTTAATGGGACGCCTTCTCTTTGGAATATCGATCTTGCCATAGTAATGGTTATCCGATACGTTAATGTTGGGACGAACAACCTGTCTTGTTCTGCTATGTACAGAAATCATAGCGCCGTGGCGAGATAGGATCTTTCAACATATCAGTTGTTTTAGTAAGATATGTTTCATTAGTTCAACAGTATCACTGTATTGTCTGTGTGTACTTGAGATGGTAATATCGTGTATGTTTTGTATATTAGTGAATGTGTGGATCACGGACTGAATGTTAATATTTTGTTATTTCTCCTCATAGTTCTTTGTGTAGTTATTGTTTCACGTAATAAAGTGAATACTTGAAAGTTGAATGAAAGTTATATGATGAATGGATAGAATGTCAGACAGACCTGAGTGTCCAATTCTATCTATCTATCTATCTATCTATCTATCTATCTATCTATCTATCTATCTATCTATCTATCTATCTATCTATCTATCTATCTATTTATCTATCTATCTATCTATCTATCTATCTATCTATCTATCTATCTATCTATCTATCTGTCTGTCTGTCTGTCTGTCTGTCTGTCTGTCTGTCTGTCTGTCTATCTATCTATCTATCTATTTATCTATCTATCTATCTATCTATCTATCTATCTATCTATCTATCTATCTATCTGTCTGTCTATCTATCTATCTATCTATCTATCTATCTATCTATCTATCTATCTATCTAATATTCCTACCTACCTATTCTACCTACGTACACAATTTACCTACATAATTATCTACTTACCTACCTAAGCTATCTACCCACCTACCTATCTACCTAACTACAAATCTACGTACCTACATACATAATCTACTTTTCTACCTACCTACCTAATCTACCTACCTACCTACCTACCTAATCTACCTACCTACATACCTACCCACCTACCTACCTACCTATCTAATCTACCTACTTACCTACATACCTAATCTACCTACCTATCTACTTACCTATCTAATCTACCTACCTACCTACATACCTAATCTACCTACCTATCTACTTACCTATCTAATCTACCTACCTACCTATCTACCTACCTTCATACTTACCTAGCAATATGTCTGTGGTCTTATTTTGCACAATTAGATATGCTTTTATATCTTTTATACTTGTACTAAATGGAATGTGTGACAAGAAGAAAAGAAGAGAAATGACGGGCAGGATGTTAGACGGGCCTACTATTTTTTCAATCTCTGGGTGGAGCTAAACAGCAGCAGGGTCCACAATACTTCTTCAGCAAGCTCCACCACCACGGGGGGTTATGGTGACCCGTGCCAGTTAGTCAGGCTAGTCCTGTTACTGGGGGGGAGGGGGAGGGGACTAACGGAGAGGTGGGGCAGGTCAGCTATGGTTCGTCATCCCTGGCGACATAATATCAGCTATGGTTCGTCATCCCTGGCGACATAATATCAGCTATGGTTCGCCAACCCTGGCGACATAATATCAACTATGGTTCGCCAACCCTGGCGACATAATATCAGCTATGGTTCGCCAACCCTGGCGACATAATATCAGCTATGGTTCGCCATCCCTGGCGACATAATATCAGCTATGGTTCGCCAACCCTGGCGACAGAATGTCAGCTATGGTTCGCCAACACTGCCGACAGAATGTCAGCTATGGTTCGATGATTGCCAGATCGGACAGAGCCTTTGCCCCAGACAGAAGACAGACGTACCTGCACTGTTCATCTCTATTTGTAGGATATGATTTAAAATAAAATGAGATAACATCTGAACTTATTAAAGCAGGAGGAAAGGAACGTGCAACAATCTATCATGCACTATGTAAAAAGATATAGCATTCAGTTATTTAGCCAAAAGAATGGATAAGAACTGTATTCATACCACTGCCAAAAAATGGTAACCTGAAATAATGCACAAACTACAGAACTGTTGCCCTGATTAGTCATGCTAGTAAAATTCTATTAAAAATCATAATGGGTAGACTTCATTAAAAAATAGAAGATATCAATGTAGTAATCTGGTTTTAGACAGGGAAGAGGATCAAGAGATCATATATTCAATATAAGATTAATAACAGAGAAGTGCAGAGAATTTAATGTGAATCTATATTTATCTTTTATAGACTACTCAAAGGCATTTGATTGTATACAACACCAGAAACTTTGGGAAATAATGGGAAAAATGGGATTTCCAACACATTTGATACAATTAACATCACTGTTGTATCTAGACCAACAAGCAGCAGTAAGAATAAATGGTGAAACAACAACTTGGTTTGACATCAAACAAGGGGTCCGTCAGGGGTGCATATTGTCGCCTTACTTATTTAACTTGTATACTGAAAATATAATGAGGAATGTTAAAGAAGATGTAGACAAAGAATATTACGATGCCATAAAACTGGAGGTTATGAAATACCAGAGATTAGATATGCGGATGATACACTATTACTGTCCAGAACACAAAAAATAATGTAAAAACTAATTATGTCAGTCCATAAGAATAGTGAAAAGCAAAGAGCAGAGGTCAGTTTAACCTCACCAGCAGAGGTCAGCTTTACCTCACCTCAGGTCGTCATGCGCCCGTGGCATGTGCGGATCTATACCTGATCCTCCAAACGTGCAGCGACAGCGGACAGAGTTGTCCATCTTCTCTGATCAAGATTCGCTCTCCGTCGACATGATCTTGTACACGCTGTGCTGACGGTCGACCAGATCCTGCTTTGTCGGTTACACTTTAGACCTTTCTACTTTAGACCTTTCTACTTTAGACCTTTCTCCTCCTTCGTAGCTCAGTCACGATGTTTTCACTTTCCTTCCCGAGCCACCACCCCGCCACAAATTTCTTCTGGTTTCACTTCCTCTGTACAAACAAATCTCACTGCCTCGCCTTAATCAAGAACAACGTCAGCCCGGAAGAGAACGTTCACCTTGGCTTCAATTAGATAAAAGAGGAACGCTGAGATGTGCGTGTTCGAACTACCCATCAGCCATTGCGATCTTTATTTACTACGTCATATTCTATCCGTTATCGATACCGCATAACTTTCAAATTGTTTTTACTGTTTTCTTGAGATTCCCCCTCTTATATATGATAATATAACAACACATTATACGATGTCCGACATCACAAAAGCGAGACCGACCCTATAGCTGGGGTATCGAAACTGAAAGGGGAGAGACAAAGAGGTGGATACAGAGCATGTTCTAGCCTGTCACTATAAGACAAGGCTCAGCTCCATCGCTTTACTCAGCACCAGCGGGTGCGTGTTCAGGTACGAGACATGCCTACGCTTGGTAGGAGAACAGTGCAGCGCAAACTGAACAGCCAGTTAATATCACGTTTCTTATGAAGCTGAAGAAGTTAGGGACAGAAACTTCTGAATTATTGACAGAGACCTGCAGCAATGAGTGCGTGTCTCGTGCATGCATTTCTGAGTGGCACAAACGATTTTCAGACGACAGAGAAAGCGTGACAGATTATAAAAGTCGGTTGGATTTTGCACAATAGCGTTTTATCTGTTAGGCAGTTTTTAGCAAATTATAACCTCAGTGTGCTGGAGCACCCACCATATTTAGCAGACCTGGATCTCTGTGACTTCTACCTATTCCAGAAGATCAAGTTGGTGCTCAAAGGAACTCAATTTTTGTCAGTAGAAGTTGTGAAGACAAAAACGACGGAGGTTCTCAACAGCCTTTCAAAAAATGATTACCAGAACTGCTATGAACGTTGGCAATTAGTTTTTCAACCACCAAAGACATGACTTTATTCTATGATCTGTCAACCATAAAAAATGACTTTATGATGTGACCTGTTAATCACTAAAGATATGACTTTATTCTATGACCTGTTAACCACCAAAGATGTGACTTTATTCTATGATCTGTCAACCATCAAAAACATGACTTTATTCTGTGACATGTTAACCACTAAAGATATGACTTTATTCTATGACCTGTTAACAACACAAGACATGACTTTATTCCATGAACTGTTAACTTGCAAGATACCACATTTTTCTACAATTTCACCAACTAAGAAGAACTTTATCTGGAAACTACACGTAGGCATATATCTATCTACACATCTACCCACAAGTAGGTATACATTATGTACACGCAGACATACTTCTAACACCAGAAACAGTGAAGAAAAATTACAGTCAAAGTTACAAGAGGAAGATGTGAACACAGAAAAATTACAGTCAAAGTTACAAGAGGAAGATGTGAACACAGAAAAATTACAGTCAAAGTTACAAGAGGAAGATGTGAACGTAGAAAATAAATAAGAACAGCGTGTTCTTCTCTGTCCGACAACCTACATGTTCACAATGTATAGAAACAACGTCCATGAGATATATGTTCACAGAGTATAGAAATAATGTCCATACAATATGTGTTCACAGCGTATAGAAACAACGTCCATGAGATATGTGTTCACAGTTTATAGAAACAATGTCCATCCATACATACAATATGTGTTCACAGCGTATAGAAACAACGTCCATGAGATATGTGTTCACAGTTTATAGAAACAAGATCCATGGATATGTGTTCACAGCGTATAGAAACAAGGTCCATGGATATGTGTTCACAGCGTATAGAAACAACGTCCATGAATATGTGTTCACAGTGTATAGAAAGAAGGTCCATGGTTATTTGTTCAGAGTGTATAGAAACAACGCCCATACAATGTGTGCTTAAAATGTATAGAAACAACGCCCATACGATATGTGTTCATACTGTATAGAAATAACGCTTTCTAACGTCAAATAGAATACAACTAAGAGAGAATTTTGTGTGATTTTCTAACGACCAATAGAATACAGGTAAGAGAGAATTTTGTGTGACTTTCTAACGTTCAGTAGAACACAACGAAGAGAGAATTTTGTGTCACTTTCTAACGTTCAGTAGGAAACAATTAAGAGAGAATTTTGTGTCACTTTCTAACGTTCAGCAGGACACAACTAGGAGAGAATGTTGTGTGACTTTCTATCGTTTAGTAGAATACAAGTAAGAGAGAATTTTGTATGACTTTCTAACGTTCAGTAGATTACGATTAAGAGAGAATTTTGTGTGATTTTCAAACGTTCAGTAGAACACAAATAAGAACAGGTACCAGCGTGTTCTTCTCTGTCAGATAACCTACACAGGATATATGTTCACAGTATATAGAAACAACGTCCATGAGATATATGTTCACAGTATATAGAAACAACGTCCATGAGATATATGTTCACAGTATATAGAAACAACGTCCATGAGATATATGTTCACAGTATATAGAAACAACGTCCATGAGATATATGTTCACAGCGTATAGAAACAACGTCCATGAGATATATGTTCACAGCGTATAGAAACAACGTCCATGAGATATATGTTCACAGCGTATAGAAACAACGTCCATGAGATATATGTTCACAGCGTATAGAAACAACATCCATGAGATATATGTTCACAGCGTATAGAAACAACGTCCATGAGATATATGTTCACAGTGTATAGAAACAACGTCCATGAGATATATGTTCACAGTGTATAGAAATAATGTCCATACAATATATGTTCACAGCGTATAGAAACAACGTCCATGATTTATGTGTTCACAGTTTATAGAAACAATGTCCATCCATACATACAATATGTGTTTACAGCGTATAGAAACAACGTCCATGAGATATGTGTCCACAGTTTATAGAAACAAGATCCATGGATATGTGTTCACAGCGTATAGAAACAAGGTCCATGGATATGTGCTCACAGCGTATAGAAACAACGTCCATGAATATGTGTTCACAGTGTATAGAAAGAAGGTCCATGGTTATTTGTTCAGAGTGTATAGAAACAACGCCCATACAGTGTGTGCTTAGAATGTATAGAAACAACGCCCATACAATGTGTGCTTAAAATGTATAGAAACAACGCCCATACGATATGTGTTCATACTGTATAGAAATAACGCTTTCTAACGTCAAATAGAATACAACTAAGAGAGAATTTTGTGTGATTTTCTAACGACCAATATAATACAGGTAAGAGAGAATTTTGTGTGACTTTCTATCGTTTAGTAGAACACAACTAAGATAGACTTTTGTGTGAGTTTCTAACGTTCAGTAGAACACAACTTTCAACTATTGTCGGTAAGTCATTCTTTATTTGGCCCTTATAACACATTCGTTGTCTGGTCAGTATAACATTCTTAACAAGTGGTCGGTATAACACCATCTATATGCTGTCGATAAAGCGCTTTCTATATGCCGTCGGTATAACACTCTTTATGTGCGGTCAATACAGTGTTTTCTATATATGGTCAGTATAACACTGTCTATATGTAATCGATATAACATTCTCCATATGTAGTGGGTATAGCACTCTTCATTTAGCCGATATAACATACTTGTTGTGTTGTCGGTATGACACACTCATTGTCTGGTCAGTATAACACTCTCATTGTCTGGTCAGTATAACACTCTCATTGTCTGTTCTGTATAACACTCATTGTCTGGTCAGTATAACACTCATTGTCTGGTCAGTATAACACTCATTGTCTGGTCGGTATAACACTCATTGTCTGGTCGGTATAACACTCATTGTCTGGTCAGTATAACACTCTCATTGTCTGGTCGGTATAACACTCATTGTCTGGTCAGTATAACACTCTCATTGTCTGGTCGGTATTACACTCATTGTCTGGTCAGTATAACACTCTCATTGTCTGGTCGGTATAACACTCATTGTCTGGTCGGTATAACACTCTCATTGTCTGGTCGGAATGTCACACTCATTGTCTGGTCGGTATAACACTCTCATTGTCTGGTCGGTATGCCACACTCATTGTCTGGTCGATAGAACACTCTCATTGTATGGTCCGAATGAGACACTCATTGTCTGGTTAGTATAACACTGTCATTGTCTGGGCGGTATACCACACTCATTGTCTAGTTCGTATAACACTCTCATTGTCTTGTCGGTATGACACACACATTGTCTGGTCGATATAACACATTCATTATGTAGTCAGTATGACACACTCATTGTGTGGTCAGTATAACTCTCTTATTGTCTGGTCGGTATAACACTCTTATTGTCTGCTCGGTATAACACTCTCATTGTCTGATCGATATAACAGTCTCTTTATCTGGTCGATATAACAGTCTCTTTATCTGGTCGGTATTACACACATTGTCTTTTCGGAATAACACTTTCATTGTCTAGTCGGTATAACACTTTCTTTGTATGGTCGGAATGACACACTCATTGTCTGGTCGGTATAACACTTATTGTCTGGTCGGTATAACACTCTCATTGTCTGGTCGGTATACCACACTCATTGTCTCGTCAGTATAACACGCTCATTGTCTGGGCAGTATAACACTTTCATTGTCTGATCGGTATAATACTCTTATTGTCTGGTGGGTATAACACTTTCTTTGTCTGGTTGGTATAGCACTATCATTGTCTGGTCGGTATGACACTCTTATTGTCTAGTCGTTATAACACTCTTGCTGTCTGGTCGGTATAACCCTCTTAGTGTTTAGTCGGTATAACAGTCTCTTTATCTGGTCGGTATAACACTTTATTTGCCTGGTCGGTATAACACTTTCATTGTCTGGTCGATTTAACACTCTCTTTCTCTGGTCGATATAACACTCATTGTCTTGTCGGTATAACACTCTCATTGTCTCGTCGGTATGACACACATTGTCTGGTCGGAATGTCACACTCATTGTCTGGTCGGTATAACACTCTTTTTGTCTGGTCGGAATGTCACACTCATTGTCTGGTCGGTATAACACTAATTGTCTGGTCGGTATAACACTCTCATTGTCTGGTCGGTATGACACACTCATTGTATGGTCGATAGAACACTCTCATTGTATGATCGGAGTGACACACTCATTGTCTGGTAAGTATAACACACCCATTGTCTGGTCGGTATGACACACTGATTGTCAGGTCAGTATAACAGTCTCATTGTTTCTTCGGTATCACGCTCTCATTGTCTTGTCGGTATAACACTTTCATTGTCTGGTCGGTATAACACTCTCTTTGTCTAGTCGGTATTACACTAATTGTCTTGCCGGTAACACTCATTGTCTGGTCGGTATAGCACTCTCATTGTATGGTCGGTATACCACACTCAATTTATGGTCGGTATAACACTCTCACTGTCTAGTCAGTATGACACACTCATTGTCTGGTTGATAGAACACACCCATTGTATGGTCGGAATGACACAATCATTGTCTGGTCAGTATAACACTCTCATTGTCTGGTTGATAGAACACACCCATTTTCTGGTCGTTATGACACACTAATTGTCTCGTTAGTATAACACTCTCATTGTCTGGTTTGTATAATACTCTTATTGTCTGGTCGGTATTACACTCATTGTCTGGTCGGTATAACACTTTCATTGTCTGTTCTGTATACCACACTCATTGTCTGGTCGGTATAACACTCTCATTGTCTGGTCAGTATACTACACTCATTGTCCGGTCGGTAGAACACTCTCATTGTCTGGTCGGTAACACTCATTGTCTGGTCGGTATAGCACTCTCATTGTATGGTCGGTATACCACACTCAATTTATGGTCGGTATAACACTCTCACTGTCTAGTCAGTATGACACACTCATTGTCTGGTTGATAGAACACACCCATTGTATGGTCGGAATGACACAATCATTGTCTGGTCAGTATAACACACCCATTTTCTGGTCGTTATGACACACTAATTGTCTCGTTAGTATAACACTCTCATTGTCTGGTTTGTATAATACTCTTATTGTCTGGTCGGTATTACACTCATTGTCTGGTCGGTATAACACTTTCATTGTCTGTTCTGTATACCACACTCACTGTCTGGTCGGTATAACACTCTCATTGTCTGGTCAGTATACCACACTCATTGTCTGGTCGGTAGAACACTCTCAATGTCTGGTCGGTAATACACTCTCATTATCTGGTTGGTATAACACTCTCATTGTCTGGTCGGTATAACACACTCATTATATGGTCGATATGACACACTCATTGCCTGGTCGATATAACACACTCATTGTCTGGTCGGTATAACACTCTCATTGTCTGGTCTGTATGACACACTCATTGTCTGCTCGATATAACACTTATTATATGGTCAATATAACACACTCTGATCGGTATGACACACTCATTGTCTGGTCAGTATAACACTCTTATTGTCTGGTCGGTATAACACTCATTGTCTGGTCGGTATAACACTCTCATTGTCTGGTCGCTATAACAGTCTCATTGTCTCGTCGGTATAACACTCTCTTTGTCTGGTCGGTATAACACTCTCATTGTCTCGTCGGTTAAACACATTCATTGTCTGGTCGGTATAACACTCTCATTGTCTGGTCGGTATAACACTTTCATTGTCTGGTCGGTATAACACTCTCATTGTCTGGTCGGTATAACACTCATTGTCTGGTTGTTATAACACTTTATTGTTTGGTCGTTATAACACTCTTGCTGTCTGGTCGGTATAACCCTCTTAGTATTTGGTCGGTATAACAGTCTCTTTATCTGGTCGGTATAACACTTTATTTGTCTGGTCTGTATAACACTTTCATTGTCTGGTCGATTTAACACTCTCTTTCTCTGGTCGATATAACACTCATTGTCTTGTCCGTATAACACTCTCATTGTCTCGTCGGTATGACACACATTGTCTGGTTGGAATGTCACACTCATTGTCTGGTTAGTATAACACACCCATTGTCTGGTCGGTATGACACACTGATTGTCAGGTCAGTATAACACTCTCATTGTCTCGTCGGTATAACACTCTCAGTGTCTGGTCGATATGACACATTCATTGTCTGGTCGATATAACACTCTCATTATATGGTCGGTATGACACACTCATTGTCTGGTCAGTATAAAACTCTCATTGTCTGGTCGGTATAATACTCTTATTGTCTGGTCGGTATAACACTCTCATTTTCTCGTCGGTATAACACTCTCATTTTCTCGTCGGTATAACACTCTCATTGTCTCGTCGGTATAACACTCTCATTGTCTGGTTCACTTCAGCTGTTCTGTTCCCAGGTTCTCATAAATAAAGTAGCACCAAGACTTTGAGGTTTCTAGCAGGACAAGTAATGATGATGATTTCGACCCTCTAGTGAAGGTAGTATTGGGATATACAAGGTAATCCACAGATATCAGTGGACATAAAGGGTAATCCACAGATGTCAGGGAACATACAGGGTAATCCACAGATGTCAGGCGACATACAGGGTAATCCACAGATGTCAGGGGACATACTGTGTAATCCACAGAGGTCATAGGACATACTGTGTTATCCACAGAGGTCAGTGGACATACAGGGCAATCCACAGATGTAAGGGGACATACAGGGCAATCCACAAAGGTCAGGGGACATACTGTGTAATCCACAGAGGTCATAGGACATACTGTGTAATCCACAGAGGTCAGGGAACATACTGTGTAATCCCCAGAGGTCATGGGACATACTGGGCAATCCCCAGAGTTCATGGGACATACTGGGCAATCCACAGAGGTCATGGGACATACTGGGCAATACACAGAGGGTTGGGGACATATTGGACAATCCATATATCGGGTATGGAGATATTTGAGACACTCATTCATTCATTTCTTTCATTCGCATGTCCCTTGCGGAACTTTGCCTCCCAAACAGCACTCCTGTAGGCTTTTCGGTTGTGAGCAAGATGGCCTGCTGCTGATGCATCCATTTGGGTTTCTTGGTATATTTTCAGAAGATAGTTTACCATTGCTTTCCTTCCGGGCAGTGACTGTACTAGTCAGTGATCGTAGCCATTGTCCCTACATTGAGATCATCTGCCTACCATCATAGAATGGTGACCATAAACCAACATTATCTGTCAGCTGCTCTCCCATTCCATCCACCACCTGGTCCCATGGCTTCACGTCACCCTGATCGGGGGGCTATACGGGTACTCCACACATTTGAGACAATCAATAGGAATATCAGCATATATATATATATATATATATCCGATAACCATCACAAGGACGGGGACATATGAGCAATTCAAGATAAGCGAGGTCTGCAATCATAAAAATATTGAGAACCTTTGGCCCTCTGTATCTCAGACCTGTAGAACCCCAGAGATTCTAACCAAACTGGTTGACGCCGGTTTAGACCAGGGAAACTGCCTTTAAAAAAAAATCCCAAGTGAGAGACCTGGCTAAAGATAAGGTCCTCTGTGCAAAACCTGGATGTGGTTGTTATCTGTGCTGAAGGTTTGCTCAATGTGACCCTGTGTGTGTGTGTGTGGGGCTGTTGTGTGCTTCTGTCCCGGGTTTTCCAGAGAACCAAGGTTGCGTGGGACTGCAGCATGTAATCAGCACAACAGCCTGACAGCTTGCGGCTTGTCACATTTTGTTGATGGTGATAGAGATAAATACAAATGATCATTTTTTTAGGTGGGGGGGGGGGGTGAATGAATTAAAAGATAAAACTAGCCTCGTCACATGTCACTGAGACTAGATATGTCACATGTCACTGAGATTAGTAATGTCAGATATCACTGAGACCGGTCGTGTCACATGTCACTGAAACTATACATGTCATATGTCATTGAGACTGACAGTGTCACATGTCACTGAAACCAAACACGTCACATGCCATTGAGGCTAGCCACGTCATATCTCACTAATACTAGCCATATTACATGTCAGTGAAACCAAACATGTCACATGCCACGGAGGCTATCCATGTTACATCTCGCTAAGACTAGTCATATTATATGTCTCTTAGGCTAGCCATGTCACATATCACTAAGACTAGCCATATCACATGTCACTAAGCCTAGCCGTGTCATATATCACTAATGTTAGCTAAATCACATGTCACTGAGGCTAGTCATGTCACATGTCAACGATACTATACACATCACATGTTACTGAAACTAGCCGTGTCACAGTCGCTGAGACTAGCCATGTCACTGACTGCGTGATGCTAATATTTTAATTGACATGTGATATACAGTGGCGGGTTACTAATAAGGCTGTCTATGGGTTCCTCGCGGGGGGCTACCACCTTCAAACAGTGAAAGAAACAGTTCATCAAATACATAATAACCTTTCCCTTACAGACACAGAAGTAAGTAGCAGGTCTGGTGACTTAAAAGCTGACAGTGATGTACCAGGCTGTGTTTGGTATGTGTAGTACAAAGTCTTTAAGTACAGTAACAGAGAAGATCACAACTAGAGAAGGAATAAGGCCATGTATCAGGAGATGGACGGTGTAGGGGGGCCCTAAATAAGTTAGGCACTGAGGTATGGGTGGAGGTTACCCCCCTACTAGTTGTATACCATCAGGAGAACATGAGATTACTGCCAAGACTTTTCTTGATCAACACCAGCGGTTCTTAACATGGGGTCCATTAGCCCTCGGAGGGTCCACGGTAGGTTTTTTTTTTTCTGGCCCATAGATCAGGAAATGGATTGGCTCGAATATAAAAATCTTAAGATCACCTGGGTTATATCTGTTGCTTTACTTTTATTGAGACCGAAAAGAGGGGTCCTTATCTGTTCTCAGCCCCACCCCCACCCCCACCCCCAGGGTTTTTCCACAGTTAATCTCAGGCTGAGAAAAGGGTCCACAGTTAATCTCAGGCTGGAAAGAGGGTCCACAGTTTATCTCAGGCTGGGAAGAGGGTCCACAGTTTATCTCAGGCTGGAAAGAGGGTCTACAGTTTATCTCAGGCTGGGAAGAGGGTCCACAGTTTACCTCAGTAGTTTACCACTACTACTACTACTACTACCATTACTACTACTACTATCAATACTACTACTACTACCACTACCACTACTACTACCTCTTTTTTATTCTATTTCTTTTTCGTTCGCTCTGCGAAGAGACCTGGTTGCCCTGTATCATAGTTGGAATCTAGGCCGATATATCTGAACCTTTCGTCCCTGCACCTCCAGCTTCTGCCAGGACTTTAAAGCAGTTCTGGAACTTGATTTACTTACTTTGACATGTCAGTGTGTCCCGATGCAACTTTCCAGGTTTCTATTAACAGATCTACTTTAGTTATTAGATTTTTGGCTGTTCCTTATTGTTAGACTTCATTAAATATTTACAGCTCCACACAGAAAGTAGCACATGTTTTATGAGTTTTTTTATGTAAATAAGTTACGATGAGAACCAGTAAACGACCAGGTACATTTCAGATCAGGTCCACGTGGTTCCACTTAGTTGCTTCTGCTTCCTCAGACAAGTGTCAGGTACCCCTTTTCTTCACTGGAGTAGACTGGAATGCGTTAATATTACACGCTACAGCCAAGTCCGCTAAATTGATTGCTGGACTACTCTCGCGCTCATAAATTCCCACAAGACTCTTGTAAATTCGCAGAAACTCTCAATCGAATTTTAAACCAGAAATTAAAAAAAAAACCAAAAAAACTAGAGCGCTTTATGGGGAAAGAAAGAAATGAAAGAAAATAGAGAAAAGTAACGAAAAGCACGTGCTTATTATTTCAACATTTTATTATGCCCATTAAAAATCGAAGCAATCAAAATTTGAAATCAGAACAACACAACTTGGAAGCACCAAACGAAACAAATATTGGAAAGATTTAGTTAATAAAATAATCTTTACAAAGAACAGAAATTTTTGGCATTGTCTGGTCAATATATCACAAAGCAGGACAAAAGAATTCCATCCCTTCTGGTCTAAAAATAAAGGACAACCCCCAAACAGAACACGGAAATTCCATATATTTTACAAGAGGTTTCCCCGACCTATTTTTTTAACTGATGCATCATGGATAAACACTCAATAAATCTCTAGGCGGGTTTCGCCATGTAAAACCATACATAAAGTACATATTTGCATACAAAACAGTAAAATTCTTCAAAATATATGTATATGCTTTATGCTACTAGGCACTAAGTGACTGGAATATATCGTGAAGCGGAATGTTATATGAGCCACAACTTTGAAAGAAGGTCAAATGTAAACAAATATCGATACCAATATGAAGCTCCCAACTCCGAGTACCAGTATCGTTGGCGTGCAGAGTTGTGTGAGCGCTTTCATCTTACAATACTCAGCCCCTTATGTCAGAGATAAACATATAGAAAAAAAACACCGGTTATATAACTCAAATACATATTTCTCGATTTGCATACTTTCATGAACTCTGTGTTTATATACAAACAAAAAAAATGTCAGGGGATAAATCAATGAATGTCCTAGATATGAAGGACGGAAAGTTGAGTTGATACAAGTTTGGTTTTTTCAGGTAGGGAGAGTAAAAACATCACTTGGTGGGTTGGCCTTACATTTAATCACGCATGAGGATTGTGGGACCATGGGACACTCTTTCCCCTTCATTCTCTTTTTTTCTCATAACTTTATACAATCATCAAATGCAACCCGGCAGATGAGATCAAACATATCCGTTGCCAGACAATCAAATGAATTAAAAATACAAGAGAAGATTATCATTAATTTGTCCCATGATGTGACCCGGGGGGGGGGTGGGGCTAGGGAGAGGGGGCTGTCCTGAATAGAACTGATAACATAACGACACAAGATAAGAAAGCAAAGAATAGAAGAAACGTGTGATACTTCACTACCACTTTTGTTTATGGAAGAGGCAGCTGAAAGAACAGACCTCACTTTGTGAAATAAATATTTCATGTATGTATATATCACATATTGACATCACATATCACAAACAACAGGTCAATAATTTATAAGTTATTACCAGATCCAGGCGTGTCACAAGGTACCTGCGTTAACAATTTGGTGACTCACAAGAGGAATCACATGTTTAAGACAAAACTGTATGGCACAAAACACCACCATATCATGTTAGACATAAAACATCACCATATCATATCAAGCACAGGATATCACCACTGTGTTACTGCATTTTAGTCTTAAAATAAGAATCTTCCTTTTTCTGGGCAGAAAGAATTTGATACAAAATGTTTAAATATATCCAAAATGACATGAAATCCAAGAGATGAGATCTGTTCTTTGAAACAATGGATGTTGCATAATGTATATAAGTTAAAAATAATTTCAAAGAATTACTGGTAAGTAATGGGACAATTATGTCGTCACATGTAGCATTATGTTGTCACATGTAGCATTGTTACTGATAGTTAAACAAGATGCAGACATATTTAAAACAGCCAATCACATTTTTAAAACAGTCAGTCACATTTTTAAAACAATCAGTCACATTTTTAAAACAGTCAGTCACATTTTTAAAACAGTCAGTCACATTTTTAAAACAATCAATTACATTTTTAAAGCAGTCAAATCTCTAACATGACTGAAAGCAGTCAACTGACACCTAGTTTACACAGTCATAGAAAAACCAATAAAACCATGTTGGGAGAGGACATATAGTCATTTTTTAACAAGGTAATAAAGTTTATGAAAACAGAAAATATATGTCTGAAAGACAAGGTTTGTTATGTTTGAAAAAAAAAAAAAACATACTTGCATAAAAATAAAGCACATATAATTCACGGCAGGACAGCTGTGGTGGGTTATGGGTTTTAGTTTTAATTTCTAAATCCATTTTTTTTTTAACTTTATTTTTGGAATGTCAAGTTTTTCTTTAAAACAACAAAAAAAAAAGAGGCTTATAATTATATAATAAATATAATATGTTCTTGTAATGCCAAGATCTTTTTTATTGTCACACACGGTTTTATATGATTCCTCTATTTGCTGTTACTGTCTAATGTGTTTGTGATCCACGATGATACTGGATAAGAGCACCAGAGTTTCTCATGTTATGGATGTTTATGCCAGGCACTTGGAGTGTCTGATATGTCTCTCCAGGTCCCGCCCCCAAGTGAATGTTGCCGAGCAACGGGTGCAGGTGTAGGGCGGGGCTGTGGGGTGTCTGGTGGTGCGGTGGTATTTAAGATCATCGCCCCGGAAAAACGCCAAGTCACAAAGATCGCACCTGTAGGGGCGCTCACCTGTGTGGTAGCGGACATGTCGGTCCCTGTTTGGGCTCGCGGTGAAGCTTTTCATGCAGTGCTTACACAGGTAGCGCTTGTGCATCTCAATGCTGTGGCTTTCCAGTTCGGAGAAGGAAGGGAACTCTTCCTTACAAACTTCGCAGACTTGTGCGCTGTTGCTGACACCATCACTTCTGATGTTCTGAAACCCGCAGCCGGGTGATGCCTTCATGTCCGGAACATGCTCTCTCAGATTCTCGGACTTAACGAAAGTCGGGATGTGACACTTCAAAGCCGTTTCCGGGTTTGAGTTCGCACGAGCGACCCCGTCGTTGTCCATGATCTGGACTGGCATGGTGTACTTCTGACACATAGACACTGGTAGGACAGCCACACGGCCGTGATTGGGTGATTCTTTGCTTGTTGTGCTCGAGACTAAGTTCCAGTTGGAGATAGCCAAAACAGGAGCCTGCTTCGTTTGCCTGTCCTCTTTCTGGATGATTGGCTCGATGTTATCCGAGATGGGCACCAGTGACTTCAGTGGGATTTTCTGTCCAAAAAAGTGTGTTCCTCTAGCAGCAACGAATTTGGCTGCTAGGTCTGCCATCTTCTCTCTGGCATATGGACTAAATCGAGTAGAACGAAGAGGCAGCTGGTGAGCATTGTGGGAATTGGCACGCTGTAGCTGTCTTCGCTGGAACTTGGCGTCATCTGAGTCAGATGTGAGATGTTTCCTCTCTGCGCTGCCTGGTCGTGGATGATAGACTGGGGGTAGCTGGAGAAAACCTAGAACATCATTGCTGACAACCCTCGTGGATGCTTGCTGGTCTGTGACTTGAGGGTCCAGGCGGTTTTTATTAGAATTCAGGCTGTGCGTTTTATCCCCAAGGGTCATGGACTCTGCTGTCTGGTACGCTGTAGTGCCACGTTCACAAACTTCACGCTCTTGGTTCAGGTTGAAGGACGCGGAACAAGCCACGCCATTCCTGGGGCAGCTGCGTTCTGCAAGTCCTGTGACTCCGGACCGAGGGCTGAAGTGACGCTGATCTTCTGGTGAAGTGCTGCATGAGCTCTTCTTCAGACTTAGGTCAAGCAGTTCTCCTTCTGGGGCATAGTAGCAATTCTCCTGACCTACCGAGTAATTTGCTTCAACTGATGCTGGTAGGATATGGTCATGTGAATGCTCCATCAGGTCATCAGAAAAACGAGGTTCAAGGTCAGAAGCGAACATGTGGTTGTGCTGAGTCCCCGGAGAATGTGACTGAGGATTCTGGGATGTGATGACAAGCCCTGGTCCTGGATGTCTGTGCTCTGCCTGAGGCTTGTCGAGGGCACACGTCTCGTGGGTCAGCGCGTGTTCCAGGAGAAGAGATTTGTTCCTGAACTGTTTCTTGCATACCTTGCACGTGTGTGTCTTTCCCTGTGCATGGGAGTACTCGTGTCTGATGTACTGGTCATAGGTAGCGAGCGACAGGTCACAGAAACAGCAGATGTACTGGGAAAATGTCGAGACCTTCTTATGCTTTCTCGCGTGGTTCGTGTAATCAAAAGGGTCGGCAAAGTAAGCGTTGCAAGGTTTGCATGAGAAAAGCTTGTAGCTGTGCAGGAGGCCATGCTTCAAGGTCATCAAGTTGTTGGTGCCGATAAACGAGCAGGTGCTGCAGGAAAACTGGTGAAGCTCTGGGTGAGATTTTTTGTGAGCCGTGAAAGTCTCGTCCTGATCAAAGCTCTCTCCACACTGAGGACACACATGCATGAGCCTGGACCTGTGCTCTTTGGCCATGTGATTCTTGACGCATGCGCGATCGGTATACCCTTTTTTGCACAGAGAGCATCGGAATGGTTTGCTGTAATCGTGGCGAAGCACGTGTCCTTTGAGGTCGTCTCTTCTAGCAAAGGTCTGCGGGCACTGCAAGCATTTGTATGGCCTGAGTCCGGTGTGGAGCCTCATATGACGTTTCAGATTATTCTTGGCAGTGAAAGTCCGGCAGCATTCGGTGCAGCAGTACAGGCTGTGCTCGGACTGGACATGCACGGACATGTCTGCAGCGTCTGTGAAGACGTGTGAGCACTGAGTGCATCTGAAACCTGAATGATGCTTGGCCACCAAGGTTTGCTGATGTGGGATTGACTCCACATCCGACGTAAACCTCCCATCTCCCGAAAGATCCATCGGAACGTCAGTGTCAGTGATGTCTGAGCTGACAGGGCAGTCCGTGTCTTCTGCTTCATCTACGGCACAATGATGGCTCACTTTTCTACCCGGGAATAATTTCTGTGCATCTCTTCTATGGAATGTCTTCTCTTGTGGCCCATGTTCCATATCAATGGCTTCGGTGTTCTCATAACTATCCTCATCTTCATTATTAACCACAACTGAAGGTTTGTTCACATCCTGTGCTGGATCTTCATCAATCACAAGTTTGGATTCAAAATCTCCAATATCTTCATCATCATCATCATCCATTTCATCATCTTCATCTCCAGACGAGCCACGACTGATCTTCCCTGAATTAAGATCTCCCGTCTTTGATACATCAGAGGTGTAGAGCGTGCTCTTGCCATCAAACCCGCTGCAGTAGTAGTCATTGAAGGCATTGATCAATGTCCTGGAAGAGCGGACATCCCCAAGTTCCTGTGAAGAGTCCGTGTCTTCTCTCTCACTACTTGTATACCCACTCTCCTCATCACTCTCTCGCCTCTGACCACCCAGTTTTGTGCTGAGGGTGGACCCCGGGGCTTGAAGGTGTCCAGGGACATCCTGCATGGATGGCGATGCTGCTGAGCTGAAGTACGAGTCACCCGGAGGGCTGGACATGGAACTATCCCCTTCCCTGGTGTACCCGAATAAGAAGCGTTGCTGGGTATC
Source organism: Achatina immaculata (assembly GCA_009760885.1). Lineage (NCBI taxonomy): Eukaryota > Metazoa > Mollusca > Gastropoda > Stylommatophora > Achatinidae > Lissachatina > Lissachatina immaculata. The sequence continues at coordinate 36,130,741 of CM019700.1, read as the reverse complement.
AGCTTCCGGCTCCGTGTGACAAGGGTCCCTATCAAATTCATGAAATGGTGAAGCACCAGAACATGGTTCCTCGTTATGGGGGTCCAGGGTATGGAGTTCTCCACCTTTGACTTTAACGTTTAGACTGGTCTCCAGATTCTGGTCTTTGAAGCAATCATGATTGTTATTGTGGCCTGCTGGGAATGTGTGGGCTAAGCTTACAGTTATTGGCGTCTCCTCGCTATTTAAGAAAATACGCAAGTGACCTTCGATGTTTGAGACGGGTCGACCTGTCAGTAACTTTTCTACAAGTGTCAGAACTGACTGCTCCAGGAGCTGGGTTATGCCCTCCCTGGAAAAATGTCTGCCTGTGAGGATGTCCTGCAGGTAGCTGTCGCTAATGTCTTGGGGGCTACACTGTCTGAGGTCTGAATGATATGTCCTTGGCCTAATTTCAGCTACAAAGTCCTGGGGAGAGTACACAGGTACAGAGGGCTGGGAGGTGAAAGACCTTGGTCTCACTTCTGCAACAAAATCTGACATTTTTTTGTTGTTGTTGTTGACCAAATCAAAGTTTAAAAAATGAACTGAAATAATAACAAATAATGCAAAGTAAAATAACAAGTAACAAGTACAAAATGTTTACATATGGTACAGTTTACACTTAAACGTTTCTAAAAAGTGCACAAAAGTGTCTGATAAAGTGTCTGGTATGTGCCGACTCCACTTGCCTCTTTCTGAGACTCTGTTTTGAGACAGGCTGGCAAAAACACTTCAGGAATAAATTTATGTGGCAGCCATCTCCTGGTTGTACATTACAATGTAGTAAAGGTCGTGATGTAGTCAGAAAATAAGACTGCCCACTTCAGGGTGGTGGATACCAGCTGCGAAGTTCAGCGCTGCCAAGGAACCAGCTTAGCCAGTTTCTGTAGAGCATTCACTTGAAGAGATGTGAATAAATTGGTCACCTTGACAATGGTGGCTGGATGTAGTCACTTTACTTTGAATACAAGATATAAGTTGACTGGATCTTAAAGAGTTTTTCCTAGGCACAGTCTGAGTTCCCAGGTCTGGAAGTATTTTTTTACCTGAGGTAACTGGAAACCATGGCAACAACACCTGGAGCTTTTATGCCCAGGTACAAAACTTTTTTTTTTTTTCAAGTGAAATCTTCAGATGAGATGTTGCCTCTTTTCTGGAAAGTTTTCTTTTTCCTACTGCGTAAAATGTTTTCTTGTGTTTTTCCGCACTCGTGGGCTGTGGCTGTATGGGCGACTTCCTTCACAGTGCCTCACTTAGCACAAGGGGCGGGTTCAAAGCCAATCTATAAGGAGAGAAAATGGGACGTTTAACTGATGTAAGCACTCGAATATTAGATAGGTGGAGGGGGGGGGGGGGAGATAGAGGGAGGGAGAGATAGAGATATGCATAAATGAGCCAGGAGATTTGTAGTAATAGTAGTAGTAGTAGTAGTACATTATGTGAGCATACTTCTTAAAAACATACACGTTTTACTAAAAATTACCACAGATAAATTTTCAGATAAAATTCATCTCTTGAGTAACGACGTAGTTCTAGATAAGGTTCCGCTTTTTACGGGGAGAAAACATTCTAGGACAATATTTTGTTTCGTTAAAAAGTGGCAGTTCTTATAGATAGCTCCAAACTAAACTTTTATACACTTTTTCAGAAGAACAGCAATGATAATGATGATGATGATAAGTGACAATAATATCAGGGATGGTAGTGATATTTTTAGTCACGGAAGTTCGTGTGTCCCGGATTTCATGATTACCCAGATGTTATCAGGAACACACGGGTTAGTCCCGTATACGGGATGGGAACTTCGCCATTGTCGGTTTTTTTTTTTTTAATCAAGTTCCGGTAACTGCATTCATCCGCACTAAAACATCACTATCATGTTGCCGTTCGTTACTATCTTTGAGTTGTGACTGATGTAAATACAGCCCTGACCCATCCCTCTCCATATATTCACAGAACAATGTGTTAAGTCCATTATAAAAAATACTAGTATAGTTTACACAGATATATACAGCACAGCCCTACACCCCATAGAAGGACTTAGTGTGTTAGTTCTTCTTTGTGTCTTGGCCTGCCGGCACACTACAGATTGATGTGGTCAGCATCTCACCTGGCCGCCACCTGTATTTGCCCCCGGAAGCCAGGCACCAGTTTCTACACCTGGATGATGACTGGAGCTCCTCAACCGAACTCTAGCCACCAACGAGGCATGACACCACACTAACTACTCCACCACCCGGAGTATAGAAAGTTCGTATATCTTATATTTACCTGTTTAAAAGTGACAATTTTATTCGAAAACGTACGTGAAAAGAGGGCGTTACATAACGACATCGCTGTGTGGGATTTCTCTTATGACAAAAAAAAAAAAAAAATGTCAGGGACAAGTAAAATCTAGAAAATCTAAAATGGTCGGTTAACTGTCCTCACACGAGAAGATATTTGTATATGATGTTCAGCCAGGCAGAACTAAAAAGATCACAAACTGCTATACATGAAAGGTGTGAAAGCAATTTATACAAATGTAACCGAACATATTGTCACATTTTCTATCTCTCAGTAACAAATATTTATAATTACCTCGATCTCCGTCACTTCCATATTCAGTATTTTACCGGTCACATTGTCAAGTTTCACTAACGTGCCGTTTATTAGTCACGAAAGAAGTTCATTCCTGGTAGACACTGCCTGGAAAATCTTAACAACTAACTTGCTTTCCAGGTCTTTAAAAGCATGTCACGTGATGACGTCAGCATGACACAGTTTCATTGGCTGACCCGCGACAGGTCGGCCCGCCCAGTCGTTCTCGTGATAGTTATCGCAGCGAAAGCGGGATATCTATGCTAAGACTTGAAGGATGTGTGGGATTATTGGACTGGGAAGCATTAACTGCGCTAAGAATGCGGGGTTTTCTGAGCCGAGCCTATACGTGCAGTAAGAGGTGTCTGATCTAACTGTCTTCAGGAACAGAATAATATTAGATCCCTTCTGCCCTCCACGCTAAACCACTTCAAAATTCGTTCATTTGGAAAACCATGATAGAATGTTCCAGATCTAATCTATCGTCAAGTCTTTCTGTCTGACTAATTCTTTTCTGGTTGCCTGTCTTTCTATCTGGGGTAGCTTTCTGTCTATCCTCTAGTCCTTCTGTTTTGTCTGCCTATCTGACCATCCGTCTGGCTATCTGTCGCAACCTCCTATACACGTATCTACAGTTTAAACGGGACAGTTCATGATTAAAAACTTTTAATCATCTGTAGATTACAAACTCTAAATCACTCCTAAAACATACAAATAAAACTCATAGGGCGGATGTACAATCAAAACAGAGCGGAACTTGGAATGGCTGGTCCAACAACACGTGATGAAAACAAAAACTTGGAAACATCTTAAATAATGTTATTCTAAAACAAAAATGAAATCTTACTAGACATGACGGTCCTAACACTGGCTCTCTCAAAGTCCGACTCGCTACGGGAAACTTGTCAGGGCGATTTGACAAACAGGATGGTAAGCTGTCGGCGTGAAGTCTAAAGGTTGCTGTGCAGGTGGTATTTTTAGCACGAGCTACTTAATGCGTACATCACATCCGGCTTATCTGGGTGACTTTCCAGGTCCCGTGACCTGCGTAAACAGGGGCCTGCGAATCGGAGTGGGGGGGGGGGGGGGGGAAGCAAGAGCGGGACTTGGTCCCAACTACATCCGGTATGGGAGGCGCTAACGAGTGCTGTGCTGCAAGTTGCGCTGTGTGTACCCCGATACACGATTGTATGCTAAATCTATCCGGAGACACTCAGTCCGGACTTTGGAGGGGTTTAGACTGAAGATTGAAACGGAACATTTGATCTACGTGTAACTTCGGTTGTTGCAAATCATATTCTTATATCGTATATCCTTCCCGTGCCGTTAAACGTCACATAGGGCTCGCAAAGTAGTTCGCCAATGTTTCCTGTCCTCGGCGAGTCTTTCAACCTCATCAAAGGATTCTATGCCTGTTAATTTGGCCTCTCTTAACAATGTCCTCTTCAGAGTTTCACGCGGTCTGCCTCTTTTTCTTTGGCCTGTTGTATTCCAAAATCAAAAACATTGTAGGACTGAGCGATGTACAGGTCCGGAATACATCCGGAACTTGATGTACCTTCTTCTTTCAAAGATAGAGGCATACTTAAAAAAAATTAACTTGCTAAAAGTAGGAGAAATTGTTTTTACCCATCATCACTCAAGAAGTTAGACAGTCTCGTGTAAGAGATTTAGTGCAACAAGAGAAGAATTTGGGCAGACAGGAGAAGGCCACGGAGGAAGCTGATATCTACAGAACGATTTGTTGAATGGAGAAGGAGAGGAAGTGGGAAGCCAGAGATTAGTGAACCAGAATTTCGGCTTCATTCACATTTCTTTACTCGTCACCCAAAGATCTATTTTCTTCCTTCACATTTCTCTACTCGTCACCCAAAGATCTATTTTCTTCCTTCACATTTTTCTACTCGTCACCCAAAGATCTAACACTGGCATTCTTTACAATTCTCATCTCTTCATTCAAAGTACTAACTCTTCGGTGTATAAACTAGGAAAAGAGTAGGGACAGCTTTATTACTTAACTATTACAAAGTTGTGACGTTTCGGCGTGAGCCTTAATCATACAAAAACATACAGGACGAAGAAATAGAGAGAGATAAGATTAGTATAAATTCACATGAATGCTACGTAATAAAAAATAGGAATGGGGGGGGGGGGGGGATAGAATAAAATACAATAAGTGGAGCCCTTAGCAGTGACTTGTAAGAAGCTGTAATTTACAAGAGGCTGTGTTCAGAAGTACGCATGGTGGAGTGCAGGGAATGTTTAAATGGAGACTTGTGGTGTGTGATATCTTATCTTATATCCTTCCCGTGCCGTTAGACGTCACATAGGGCTCGCAAAGTAGTTGGCCAATTTTTCCTGTCTTCGGCGAGTCTTTCAACCTCAACAAAGGATTTTATGCCTGTTAACTTGGCCTCTCTTAACAATGTCCTCTTCAGAGTTTCACGTGATCTGCCCCTTTTTCTTCGGCCTGTTGTGTTCCACTTGATAGCTTGTTTTGGGATTCTCTGATCATTTCTTCTCATCAAGTGACCAACATATGTCCATCTCCTTTTCCTGATCACCCGTGAGACTGGTTGTTGTTCAGTCATCTGTCTTATCTCTGCATTGTTCTTGAATTCATTCCACTTGATGCCCAGTATTTGATAGGTGTGTGATAGGTGGGTCATAAATAAGGAGGACAGGGGAAGGGAAGGGGACCGTGGAAAGGGGAGAGTGTGATACAACGGTAACCTAGCCGGAAGAAGGTGAAATAGGTGATTATAGTTGGGACAGAGGGGTTTTAATATGATGTTGTGAGGAGGTACTAAAAGTGAGAAAGGAATAGAACTTAGTGCAGAGGGAATACAAAGAGTGGAATGTTAGGTGTAGCTGAATAGCGATTTCAAACTATGTGGTTCCAGCGCCCCATATTCCTGAATGTAGCGGTTCTCAAGCTCCAAGTAGTTTTGCCATCAACGTAACATGTTTGATGGCTGTTACCAGAAATCAGATTTGCCTCTGTGGTTGGGGCCATTGAAATGATTAGGGACTGGTTTCGAAACATGTTGGGTGATATCATGCAGATGTTTCTGCACGTGTTCACTTAACGTGAGACCACTATAAATTATCCAGCAGCTTTTGCATACAATGGCATATAAGATATTACGGGACTCGCATGTGAATCCGTCATGGAGAGTGAGGTATCACAATTATAGGCTTCTACACTACTTGTTCTATTATTCACTTCTAGATTATGCTCCCACGGAATGTTCCATAAAATGTCTACACATTTTTCGATTCTTGCAGCACACGATGTACATCGATGATGTTCTACAAGATGTATGTTGATGATATTCTGCAAGATGTATGTCGATGGTGCTCTACAAGAGGTGGAAGCGCAATTTGTATGTGTGAGTTTTATGAGCAACATTGTTTCAATTAGCAGCTCTCAACATCGGAGGGGGGGGGGCATCCAGTTGATGAGAAGATCCAGGGAGGGAGATATGAGAAAAGAAAGGGGCGGGGGGATGGGGCGGGAAGAAATGGTTAAAAAAAGTTTTTGGGGTGTTAAGGATACAGCCCAGCAGTCAAGGGGGTGTCAATCCAACAAAAGCATGAGAACCTCTGGTGAGAGAAAGGAGAACTGGATTGGCTGTGTGTGAGCGTAAGTGTTCAAGTTTGGATCCGGCTATGACGTCAGCGTTTCTTGCTGAATGCTCTCCTGTCATGTTCTGATTGGCTAATGTTCGTGTCACGTGATCAGACACGCCATCTGAAGATTTGGGGGGGGGGGGGGGGGGGAGAGCTTCGGGAAAATTTGACCCTTCGTCCAGAAAGGAGGGGGGTGGGAGAGGGCGGCTGGCTGAATGCTGATGTTTCGGAGCTGGACAGGGAGTGGTTTTGTTGAAAGAATGATGACAGCCAAGACGATAAAAAACCTTAACAATGGTGGAGATATCACATGCTACGAGAAGAGTGCATGTTTCTAAGTTTAAAAACAAAAATGGAGTTTGAAGAGACAAGATAAGTCCGTTTTAATTTTTTTTTTAATTTAAAAAAAAGTCTTCTTGTCCATTCAACCGCGAACACGGAGCTTTAAAAGTTGATGTCACAGTGACATTAAAACATGACTTCGCTTCCAACAGAGAGTTAGCTACGGCCATTTTATCCACACTTTCATATCCATGGATACCGACTGCTGAAGTGGTCAGTGTCCAGTTATGGGTGGAGACATTCATAAAATCCGCCACAGAATTCTCAAAGTCTGTTCCCCTGGTGGGTGCTCATGTCGCTCGCTGTCTCTAGTCCCGACTAGTAACATCATTTTTAAACGGGATAAATTTCAAACAGTAAACGTGACGTGCAATGTGCAGCGCTATTTTCACTTTAGTCCCGTATATAATAAAGTTACTTCCGTTTTTAAAGGGTAGAGGAAAAAAAAAAGAAGTTATGACAGCCCTTTACCACAGTTTTATCGTAAACAGTTATAAACTTACATATAGACATATATAAGTAAATTATTCTCCCAATAATGCCATGGCAGACAGACAGATAGACGGACAGACAGACAGAAACCACTTTCTTCACCGAAATAGTATTAATCGCGATTTAAGCTTTACAAAAACCTCATATTTTAAATGCTTAAAAAACTTTCAAGGCTACATATATTGTCTCCTGTAATATACCTGTATCTACTACGGGCAGGTAAATTCATATAAGACTTTACAAACAGTTTACCTTCAAGATGTACGACTCCTGCAGAGAGGGCTAGGCACATGATGATGTTACTAAAGTCAGACAAGCAACTATTCTCATGTATATCTTGTTCTTGTTTCTAACAGATTATCCCGAGATCCAGCGCTTTTATAGTCCGTACATCCGGGTTCTGTGGCACACATGTTTGCACATCCGCATTTTTGGGGGAAAGATTGCCCATATATAGGAGAAAGTTATTTTGGGAAAACAGATATCTATCTCTATCTATCTATCTATCTATCTATCTATCTATCTATCTATCTATATATATATATCTATCTATCTATCTATCTATCTATCTATCTATCTATCTATCTATCTATCTATCTATCTATCTATCTATCTATCTATCTCCCTGCCTGTCTGTCTGTCTGTCTGTCTGTCTGTCTGTCTGTCTATCTATCTGAAGTTTATTGCGACTCAACTCTGAAATCTGTCGCTCCCTCCCCCTCTTTCTTTCTCTCTCTTTCCTTCTCTCAGTCCTTCTTTCTCTCTCCTACTCTCTCTCCTTCGCTCTCTCTCTTTCTTCTCTCTCCTTCTCTCTTTCCTTCTTTCTCTCCTTTCTCCTTCTCTCTCTCACTCCTTCCTCTTCCTTTCTCTCTCTACTTCTCTCTCTCTGTCCTTCTTTCTCTGTCCTTCTCTCTGTCCTTCGCTCTCTCTCTTTCTTCTCTCTCCTTCTCTCTTTCCTTCTCTCAGTCCTTCTTTCTCTCTCCTACTCTCTCTCTCTCCTTCTCTCTTTCCTTCTCTCTCTCTCCTTCTCTCTCTCTCTCCTTCTTTCTCTCTCCTACTCTCTCTCTCTCCTTCGCTCTCTCTCTTTCTTCTCTCTCCTTCTCTCTTTCCTTCTTTCTTTCCTTTCTCCTTCTCTCTCTCTCTCTCTCTCTCCTCCCTCCTCCTTTCTCTCTCTACTTCTCTCTCTCCTTCTTTCTCTGTCCTTCTCTCTCGCTTTCGCCCACAGACACACACGTCTTTTGTATCTCTCTGTTCGGACAGCCATACATCCTCTTGTTTTAAACTTCTGCTGTCAGAATTTCCCCAATATCTGCCATGTTCTATTGACACCGGTATAACAAGATTCCGGTTGACAGGTGCTCTCTATGTCGTGTGTCAGAGCCAAAGATCCTGGATCTTGCTGGTTGACAGGTGCTCTCTATGTCGGGTGTCAGAGCCAAAGATCCTGGATCTTGCTGCTCCAGCCGATATATATTTGTTTTGCTAGTCCACAGTCACTGTTGTCCTTTCTGTTGCACAAACTGACACCAGTAGAAAACAAATATATATGTTATCAGTGATATGTTATCAAGAAAGACAAGAGTGTGGAAATAGACAGGCAGAACTATAGAAGATGAAAGAGAGAACTGTAGAAAAAGAAAGACAGAGTTGTGGAAGAAGGAAGACAGGAGAGTGGAAGAAGAAAGAAAGAACTATGGAAGAAAAAAAAAAGACGGAACTATAGGAGATGAAAGAGAGTTATGGAAAAAGAAAGACATAACTATGGATGATGAAAGAAAGAAATGCTAAAGAAGAAAGACGGAACTGTAGAAGAAGAGAAACATAACTTTTGAAGATGAAAGAAATAGCCGTGGAAGAAGAAATATCGAACTATGGAAGATGAAAGACAGAACTATAGTAGAAGAAAGTCAGAACTAGGCTAGATGAAAGAAAGTGCTGTGGAAGAAGAAAGAAAGAACTATGGAAGATGAAAGGCAGAAATGTGAAAAAAGTAATACAGAACTATAGCGGATGTAAGAAAGAACTGTGGAAGAAGAAAGACAGAACTATGAAAGATGAAAGACAGAACTGTGGAAGAAGAAAGGCAGAACTGTGGAAGGAGTAAGAACTATAGAAGGAGAAAGACAGAAGAATGGAAGAAAAAAGACAGAACTACAGAAGGAGAAAGACTGAACTATGGATGAGGAAAGACAGAACTATGGAAGAGGAATGACAGAATTATGGAATAAGAAAGACAGAACTGTGGAAGAGAAAAGACAGAACTATAGAAGAGGAAAGAACTATAGAAGGAGAAAGATAGAACTATGAAAGAAGAGAGAGAGAACTATGGAACGAGAATGACAGAATTTTAGAAGAACAATGACAGAACTATAAAAGGAGAAAAACATAACTACGGACGAAGAAAGGCAGAACTATAGAAAAAGAAAGAGTGTGAAAGACGAAAGACAGAACTATGAAAGAAGAAAGACAGAACTATGAAAAAAGAAAGACAGAACTGTGAACGAAGAAAGACAGAACTATGGAAAGAAGAGAGACAGAACTATGAAAGAAGAAAGAGGGAACTATGGAAGAATAAATACAGAGCTATCGAAGAGTAAAGAGTGTGGAAGACGAAAGACAGAATTATGAAAGAAGAAAAACAAAACTATGAAAGAATAAACACAGAACTACAGAAAAATAAAGAGCGTGGAAGACGAAAGACAGAACTATGAAAGAAGAAAATCATAACTATAAAGAAATAAAGAGTGTGGAAGACGAAAGACAAAACTATGGAAGAAGAAAGACAGAACTATGGAAGATAAAAGAAAGAACAATGGAAGAAGAAAGACAGAACTAGGGAAGAAGAAAGACAGAACTGTCAGTGAAGAAAGGAACTAATCTCGGAGAATGTATTGTTTTTAGGGAAAAACATTTTGATCAAGAAACAAAAGACAAGGCAAACTTGTCCACTGGTTAATAATTTCTTTATTTTATTGTGTACAATATATACCCGTCTTCCTCTACGACAACCCTATTCTCCCTCTTCTACACATCCTAAACTCCTTCTACAGACTCCAGACATTTATCCCCTGCATCTTCCAGCTCTAAGAAATCGTCGTTTCTGTTGTCCTTCACATCTTTATTTCCCACTTCTCACTTCTGTATACACCTGTTCTGTCCAGGTAATATCTACCATCAAATCTGACGTGGCCCAGGTCACATATTTTATCTGTCACTTAATCCCCTCTTCTACGGATCTGCAGATAGCTACAGAAGCGCACCTACCGTGGTGTAGCACTACCAAAGTGCACAGACCCCGCCACGGGCCTCTAAGCCACGCCTACCCGCACTCTGGGCCCCACAGACCTGGTAAACAGCTTATTATCCAGACCATGACCTTTGGCTAGCTTCCAGCGACCTTGTTTTGTTGTATTGTTCTTGTTTACAAGTCTTACTTCCATCTGTCCAATCAAAATCTCCGTGTAGTTCTTCTTCTATCTTTCTCGTGCTGTTAAACGTCACATAGGGCTCGCAAAGTAGTTCGCTAATTTGTTCCTGTCTTCGCCGAGTCTGTCAACCTCATCAAGGGATTTTATGCCTGTTAATTTGGCCTCTCTTAACAATGTCCTCTTCAGAGTTTCACGCGGTCTGCCGCTTTTTCTTCTGCCTGTTGTGTTCCACTTGATAGCTTGTTTTGGGATTCTCTGATCATTTCTTCTCATCAAGTGACCAACATATGTCCATCTCCTTTTCCTGATCACCCATGAGACTGGTTGTCTTATCTCTGCATTGTTCTTGAATTCGTTCCACTTGACGCCGAGTATTTTCCTTATGCATTTGTTTTCAAAAGAGTCTAATTTCTTTTCTATTTCCTTAGTTGTTTTCCAGCTTTCGCATGCATAAATGAGGGTGGATATTACATTTGAATTGAATAGTCTTAACTTTGAATGTAAATGCTACAGAAGAGTTCTCCAAATATCGTGGACACAAAAAAGAACAAATATATCTATACTACAAGAGCTTAATATTGAAGAAGGCTGGCTAGTGAAGAGGATTAAAGAGAGAAAACTTAAATATTTTGGACACATTAAACGTCATGATAATTTAGAGAAGACCATATTGGAAGGATACATAATGGGAAAAAGAAAAAGAGGAAGACCAAGACGAAGATGGCTGCAAGACATCGTTGACGATCTGGAAATGGATGCAACAGCAGCAGGCCATCTTGCTCACAACCGAGAGGCCTACAGGAGTGCTGTTTGGGAGGCAAAGTTCGGCAAGGGACATGCAAATGAATGAATGAATGAGTTTTAACTTGATTTTTGTGCTTATAACTTTTGAATTCCATATGTTCTCAAGATTCTTGAAGATCGATGCTGTTTTTTCAGTTCTAATTCTAACTTCCTTTCTGGTGTCACCATCCTGGTCTATGTAGCTGCCAAGGTATGCAAATTGATTGACTTCTTCAATATCTGTCCCTTCTACGTGTATTTTTCCATTTTGATTAATGGGAATTTTCATTATTTTTGTTTCGTCCTTGTTAATTTCAAGTCCTATTTTGCTAGCCAGTGAAGACAGGATATTTGTTTTTTTTCTTGCATGGAATTCACATTGTTACTATAAGAGTTATGTCATCAGCAAAATCAAGATCTTCTAGTTGGGTCCCATGTACCCAGTCAATACCTGTGTTACCTGTGCAGCATTTGTTCATTATGAAGTCTATTGTAATTCCAAATAAGCAAAGGAGACAGTATACATCCTTGTTTCACACCTGCTTCAACCTGGAACCATTCGCACCGTGTAGTTGCCACAATACAAAAACCCCAGACCAGTCAGGTCTTCCAGGCTTCTAGCAGGGACGTTGTCAGAGCTGGGCTTCAGATTCAATGTTTGAAAAGAAACGAGTTCAAATCTTGGGACAATAATATCGCATGAATTATTGGCGAAAAAACTTCCATCAAGATAATTGTGTCGTGTTATTGTTTTGTTATGATGGTGTTACTGTTCGGATATGATCGTGTTATTATTTTGTTATGATCGTGTTATTGTTTTGTTATGATCGCGTTATTGTTCTGTTATGAACATGTTATTGTTCTGCTACGATCGTAGTATTGTTCGGACATGATCGTGGTATTGTTCTATTAAGATCTTGTTATTGTTCTGACATGACTGAAATAAGAACCTGATTTCTTTTGTTGTTCTATTTATTGAGATAACAGAGTGTTGTCACGGCTTACTTCATGTCTCGGAGTGAACTTGTGAAATCTATCTATCTATCTATCTATCTATCTATCTATCTATCTATCTATCTATCTATCTATCTATCTATCTATCTATCTATCTATCTATCTATCTATCTATCTATCTATCTATCTATCTATCTATCTATAAATGTAAAACAAGTTTCAAACATTTAATGATGTGATTTACATGTGATATACAAAAGTGAATTAATTCACACTTATAGTTCACTTTTAACACATCCATCATAACCTCGTGATTATCTGCCCCTGCCACGTTTGCAACAACCTGGAAAGTTCCGAAGGTCAAGTCGCATTTAAGAGAAGCTTGTGGCCCTGATATCATCAAGCGGAACGTCTTAGGCAAGGATAAAAATAACTTATCCATGTGGAGTTTTGTAATAGTTTCGGAAAGCTCCGCTGCTCGCCCCGTCATCTTTATGTAAGTGCACTTGTCCTTCCACGTCTTCTGCGTATGTCGAGTTCACGTGGGGCCAGAGAGAAACTGATGGCCTGACCAGGATAGAAGATTGTTAAGTGCTTGATAATGTGCTTTAACTCTCTCTCACTCATGAATTAATCTCTACGCTATACCAGGATAAACTTTGATGAAAAATTTTGGTAGAAACAAATTGAAAAAAAGTTACTATATAACTTTTGTATACATATATGTTAGACATGTGCTACTTTCCATTTCATTTCGACAAGTCTAAGTATCGCTGTGAGCATTGACCTGCAAAGGCCTGTAAGATCTACCTGCCCTCCCAGGGTTGTTCTGCCTTGTATAGATCTGTAAGATCTACCTGCCCTCCCAGGGTTGTTCTGCCTTGTGTAGATCTGTAAGATCTACCTGCCCTTCCAGGGTTGTTCTGCCTTGTGTAGATATGTAAGATCTACCTGCCCTCCCAGGGTTGTTCTGCCTTGTGTAGATCTGTAAGATCTACCTGCCCTCCCAGGGTTGTTCTGCCTTGTATAGATCTGTAAGATCTACCTACCCTTCCAGGGTTGTTCTGCCTTGTATAGACCTGTAAGATCTACCTACCCTCCCTGGGTTGTTCTGCCTTGTATAGATCTGTAAGATCTACCTACCCTCCCAGGGTTGTTCTGGAGTGAAAGCGTAAACCAGAAGCAATGTGTAAGCTCCTGGTGGAAGACATTACGATCTGAAACACTCTGAGGAAGAAGAAGAAGAAGAAACACATGAGATATGGTAGCAAATTTAGATCGTATCTTTCTCCACGTGATTTAGACTTGGTTATTAAAAAATACTGAAACAATATTTTCTGACTTTGTGTTACTCTTTTGTGTACATGAACAATTATTTCTTTTTTTAATTTGTTTGACATTTCGTTTTGTGTTAGATAATATCTACATAGTGTGTTGTAGAGTATAAGGTATTATCTACAAAGTGTGTTGTAGAATATAAGGTATTATCTACAAAGTGTGTTGTAGAATATAAGGTATTATCTACAAAGTGTGTTGTAGAACATAAGGTATTATCTACAAAGTGTGTTGTAGAACATAAGGTATTATCTACAAAGTGTGTTGTAAAATATAATGTATTATCTACAAAGTGTGTTGTAGAATATAAGGTATTATCTACAAAGTGTGTTGTAGAATATAAGGTATTATCTACACTGTGTGGTGTGGAATATAAAGAGCAACATCAGATCTATAGAACAAACATTAAGTTGTGAACGTGAACAGAATCTTCAGTGTCGCGAAGTTGGGAGTCATGACCCAAAAGGGTCCACCTCCATCCTGAAAACGTCAGAGGGTTAAAGGGCCGGAAACGCTTTCCCCAGTTATGTGGGGTTTGGGGGAAGGGATAGAGTACTTCTGACGACATGAGAAGTTTTATTGTTGTTTCTCTGTCTACAACAGAGAGTCCCCCCCCCCCTTGTTTGCCTGCACGTGCTGACTGTTCTCTAGAGTAAGGGACTGAGTACATAAAATGAGCAATCTGTGCATCTACAGGGCATTCTGTACGTCTACCGGGTAATTTGCACATCTACTAGGTAATCTGTACGCCTACTGGGTATTCTGAACGTCTACTGAGTATTAAGTATATCTATTAGGTAATCTGTACTTCCACTGGGTAATCTATACGTCTGCTGGGTAATCAGTATGTCTACTGGTTAGTCAGTATGTCTACCGGGTAATCGGTTCATCTTTTAGGTATTCTATACATCTACTGGGTAATCTGTACCTCTATTGGGTAATCTGTATGTCTACTGCGTAATCTTTATGTCTACTGCGTAATCTTTATGTCTACTGTGTAATCTTTATGTCTACTGCGTAATCTTTATGTCTACTGCGTAATCTATACATCTAATGAGTAATTTGTACATCTTTTGGGCAATCTATACATCTACCGGGTAATCTGAACACCTGTTGAGTAATCTGTACATCTACTAAACAGTATTTGCATCTACTGGCTATTTTGTACATATACTGGGCAATGCTGGATACCTGTTGGATACTCTATACAGTAACATTAACTTCTGTATAGGCTGTAGGATACTCTATACAGTAACAGTAACTTGTGTGCAGGGTGTTTGATACTCTATACAGTAACAGTAACTTGTGTGCAGGCTGTTGGATACTCTATATAGTAACAGTAACTTGTGTGCAGGCTGTTGGATACTCTATACAGTAACAGTAACTTCTGTGCAGCCTGTAGGATACTCGACACATCATCCGGACATCCTTGGCAGTCTGAAGGTTTTCTGGACACGGTGCACATTTCTTATTCTTCTGGGAGTTTGTTCTAAAATAAAAAAATATTCCACCTTCTTCGCTGAAACCAACATCTTAGCTATCACAACATCGACCCCGATTCTGAACTCCCATCCCAATCCCACCCCACCCCACCCCCCAAAAAAAACCCGGATGTGTATTCTCGGGAAATAATCCAGGAACTAGCTCATCCAGTCATCCAGGATATTATTTGATGTTTAAGCCTGGAGTTTCAATGTTTGACGGACAAAAAAACCTCCCACAAACAACATTCACACCCTCTCTAAGCAAACTCGACATTAAATTCATTCGACAGATTTAACTGCGTACCTGCCTTATCACAAGCCCGACCTTCCCTGGCTTTAACAAGAGTTCTTTCTTCCAGATCATGGCAGAATTGTTTGCCCTTGTCCGAGTGACGCAGTTTACACGACGCAGTTGCTGTTGAAGATCAAGCCTTACATTTAAGACACAATTTAAACATTTTGAAGTCATTGATCGGGAGGGATATGTGTTAGGCGTGGAAAGAAAGGAGGGGCAAGTGAATTTGAATAGTAAACTGCCTTCTCATGTGAAGTTTGTGGATTGGACATTCAACAATGAACAAAATACTCTAGTTAGTACATCCTTTAAAACGTTCATGCTAATCTTATGTGCAATTATCTCCGAATTCGGAGAATATTTTCCTGCATGGCGAGCTGCACATAAATATACCATATGCACCTGGTGTAAGTGTGTGAAAACGTCACATACAAGTTTGCTCGTCAAAGTTGCTACCATGGCTGCACTAACAACAGGTGGACGAAGAAGAAGAAGACAAATTGTAGAAAATAAAAACTTAATTTTACGACATCATTTACGACCTCGAAATAGTCACATTTCGCCATAGATAAGTCCTCAGCGAAATAATCTTGGATTTTAATGGGCCAAAGCAAGAGAATATGATTAATCTACAGAGAATGTCGAGTGTTGTGGAGTGGAAAGATCACATAAATATCATGTGGCATATGAAGAAAGAATAGAATGAAGGAATAAAATTTCCTATAATCCACATATTTATCAAATGGTTACTTCCGTGTATCTGTCAACCAACATTACAGATATGCGACATAGTCATGGCAGATAGGTAGACAGACAGGTAGACTGATAGGTAAATAGGCAGATAGATAGACAGGCAACTGGATGCGTAGGTAACTGGGTAAGTAAATAGGTAGGTAGGTTGAGAGAGAAAAGAGAAATAGAGAGAAAGAGAGAAACAGAGAGAGAGAGAAAGAAAGATAGAGAGAAAAAGAAAGACAGAGAGAGAGAGAGAGAAATAGAGAGAGAGAGAAAGAAAAAGAGAGCGGGAGGGAGAGAGTCAGAGAGTATCCACTATAGCACGTCCACTGAAAGTAACAGAAAGTATCCACTATAGCACGTCTACTGAAAGTAACAGAAAGTATCCACTATAGCACGTCTACTGAAAGTAACAGAAAGTATCCACTATAGCACGTCTACTGAAAGTAACAGAAAGTATCCACTATAGCAAGTCTACTGAAAGTAACAGAAAGTATCCACTATAGCACGTCTACTGAAAGTAACAGAAAGTATCCACTATAGCACGTCTACTGAAAGTAACAGGAAGTATCCATTACAGCACGTCTACTGAAAGTAATACATTACGTTCAGCTTTTGGACAACTATTTTCACTTCTCCACTCCCCTCCCCACTCCCTACTCCTCCTACTCCCTCCAGCTACTGAGCTTTCCAACAAAGATTCCAAATCCCTTCCTTTATATCTTTTAGAATCTTTTAAG